>JAJEJH010000007.1:5841-299351 GCA_026122585.1 Anacardium occidentale | reverse complement strand
TTATAATTTTATTATAAATTTTTATTTATTAAAAGGTATTTTAGTTATTTCATTTGAAAAATTATAAAATATGTTTGAATTTTGGTCTAAAGGTGAGAATCCAAACTTTTAAAAGTTAGAGGGTGCAACTTTGCCGCCGGCTCAAACTATGGGTGGGACGTTGGCCTAATTCGAAATATCAGAAAAAAGATGCTTTCCCGACACATTTTTCAAAGAAAATTAAGACTTCTGACTCGGTGAAGAATATTGACACGTGGGTTTGATAGATAAAATTATTGTAAACCCTAATTTATGCAGCATGGTCAATTTTGAATTATATATAGTAACTTTTGGGATCTCCCCTGATTTTTTTAATTTTCTTGTGTTTTATCGGCCTTTCTTGTTTTTAATTTATGAATGGACTGGTTTACTAAAATTTTTCAGCTATATTGAGGTTTTGTGAACGTGGCAGGCCAATGGCTGAGGAACAAGTATGTGGGAGTGTCATTGGTTGGAAAGACATTGGCAGTGATGGGATTTGGGAAAGTTGGGTCAGAAGTTGCAAGACGTGCAAAGGGTTTGGGCATGAATGTTATTGCTCATGATCCATATTGCCCAGATGACATAGCCCGTGCGGTTGGTGTTGATTTGGTCTCCTTTGATCAGGCTCTCGCTACCGCAGATTTCATCTCTCTCCATATGCCTCTCACTCCCACCACCACTAGGATTTTCAATGACCGAACTTTTGCCAAAATGAAGAAGGGTGTTCGCATCGTTAATGTTGCAAGAGGTGGAGTTATTGACGAAGATGCATTAGTCAGAGCTCTTGATAATGGAACAGTTGCTCAGGTATGATTCCGAAAATTATGCAGATATAATCATATAATGTTAACAAATGAGAATATTGATGTGTAATGACATGAAACAGGCTGCGCTCGACGTGTTCTGTCAAGAGCCACCGGTAAAAGATAGCAAGCTAGTGCAACATGAAAATGTTACTGTCACACCTCATCTTGGAGCTAGCACCATGGAAGCACAGGTATGATGTTCACTTAGCTCTTTTGAAAATCCGGATATCAATTTATTCATTGCTAACACATCAATGTGTATGTATTGCATATATCAGGAAGGAGTAGCAATTGAAATAGCAGAGGCTGTAGTTGGAGCGTTGAATGGGGAGCTTTCTGCTACTGCTGTCAATGCTCCGATGGTTCCTTCTCAAGCCTTGTCGGAGTTGGCTCCTTACGTTGTGCTAGCTGAGAAGCTTGGTAGGCTAGCTGTGCAGTTGGTCTCTGGCGGGAGTGGAATCAAGTCTGTGAAGGTGACTTATCGATCATCTCAAAACCCAGATGACTTGGACACGAGAATTCTCCGGGCTATGGTCACAAAAGGCATCATTGAACCGATATCATCCTCATTCGTCAATCTGGTAAATGCAGATTTCACAGCTAAACAGAAAGGCCTTCGCATTAGTGAAGAACGTGTGGTTGTGGACTCATCCTCGGAGTTGCCCATTGATTCAATCCAGTTGCATGTATCCAATGTTGATTCTAAGTTTGCCAGCTCTATTTTAGACAATGGAGATATAAGTATTGAGGGTAAAGTGAGATATGGGGTGCCACACTTGACATGTGTGGGATCATTTGCCGTGGATGTGAGCCTGGAAGGGAACCTGATTCTGTGCAGGCAGGTAGATCAACCTGGCATGATTGGCACGGTTGGTAACATACTTGCAAAGCACAATGTGAATGTCAACTTCATGAGTGTAGGAAGAACTTACAGGAGAAAACAAGCTATCATGGCAATTGGCATCGATGAGGAACCAAACAAGGAGGCTCTCAAGGAAATAGGAGATGTGCGTGCCATTGAAGAGTTTGTGTTACTGGAATTATAGAGTAAAAAAAAATATCATTGAACCTGCTCAGTATGGCGAATTTTACCTACCGGTTATGCCGTAAGTAACCAGATAATATCTATATTTATTTTGATTTCTATGAAATCAAAGCTGTTGTTGTAGTAGGACTAGTAATAACTGATTTGTTGTTTGTTGGAGCTAGTGGTGGTTGTAATACTAGTTCTAAGGTTTAATGAAGTAGTGAATGGGAAATGGAAAGATTTCTTGTCTGTAACAGTAATAAATCTTCAAACTACTTGGGTGGAGCATTAGTATTATGTTTAATGGTTATGTTAATGTTGAACTCAGTTTATTCAATTTCAAACTCTGCACTAACAATGCCATAGGACACCCATTTAAAATTAAAATCCATGTTGATGGCCACCTACAAAGTATATATAAAGGACACCTTACTAACAAGCAGACATGTAAAGTAGTGCTTTCTTTGTGTGACTTGAGCTATTTGAAAGTGGAATTTGTTATACCTTCTCTTCTCTTGTTCTTCCTTTTACCACTAGATTCCAAGTTCTTCCTTCTCTTTTTTAAGAACTGAAAATCTACCTGTTACGCCACCAATCGCATGAGTATGCGAAAGGAAAAGTAAGATGCCAAATAACAGATCATTAGAAGAGAATGCTCAGGCTACATTAGTCATGGCGGAAAAAAGAAATGGACACATGGAAATAGAATGGATGGAGAGAAACGAAGAAAGTAAAACAAGGAAGAACTACAAAACGAGGAAGGAAAGTGAAAAGGGATAAGGGAAATAATATTGGGAATGCTTTCGCCAAGGGAGGATATGGCACCTCTTGTTACTAGATTAACGATTCTGTTTTAGCCTTGAATATTGTCTGATTTCAATTAAATAAGATTAGCCAATTGGGCTCTTGCATCTGCATTGGAGTTTAAACGAATTATCATGTGAAAGTTTTTCGTGTGGCAGTAATTGATTTGCGCAGGAAATAATAGGACTGGAAGTTGTGTTGAGGGCATGTTCCTCCCACCATCCATTCAAAAAAAAAAAAACACTAGATTACTGATTTTTCCCACTTGTACAAGGCGTAACATTTTAAGTTTAGGGAAACCGTGGAAAAAAGATCATATATAATCATAAACTGGGAATAGATTGTCCAGACAGAATGTCATACAAATACCTATACATCTATATCAGTCACAAGGAGGATTCATCATTACAACAGGCATGTAATTGAAAGCTTAGCAGCGAATTTCCAATAATCTGCTTGATTCATTGACTGGAGAAAATTGCAGGAAGAAAGAAAAACTTTGCTATGTCACAAGCCACCATCACCTCACTTATCACTTTCCCCTGAACATAAACAAAATATTATTTCATGAGAGACAGTAAATTCTGGGGAAAGATTGTCTAGGCAAGAAAATGAATTTAAAAATAAAACTTGAGCGCATTGTGTATGAGTTTTAGAGAGAGACAGGGAGCGAGCTTGGTCTTACGTATTCATCATAAGAGTTATATTGTCTCCCTTCAAGAGTATCCTCCCTATTCAACATCAAGATTTGACTAACACAGTGAAAAAAGAAAAAATCTTGGAGCAAAAGTATGAGAAGTCATCGATAACTCTTTTTTTTTCTTTTTCTTGACAATATTATATAACTTACCCAGTGACTTCCTACTCTTCTTCTTTACATTAACTTCTTCAGCATCATCCAAAACTAAATTCATGTACTCATCAAATCCCTGAAACAAATGATAAAACAGAATTCAAACTTCATAGTTCAGAATATAATTATAACAAAGTAGCCCAAAAAGAGAAACATTTTACATTACAATTATTGCTATTGCAAAAGTACATCAAACTTGAATACATACAATTTACTAACCAGAAGCAAGCAAACATGAAATGCATGGTATTTCATCAGTCCATTTTTTAATTTCCCTCGGCAGATATAGCAGAATAGAGAGATGCCTTTGTATACTTTTTATTTTTTATTTTTTTAAACTACCAGTGTCTACCAGATAACTTTGTCTCTTCTTTTTTTTATTTTTTTAAACTACCAGTGTCTACCAGCACACACACACATAAATGTGCAACCATTTCACCTTTTCTAACAACCCACATAGCACTAATCAAATAAAGACATATAAATGCAGGACTGAGGAATTATGCTACAATAGACTAGAAACAGAAGAATTATGATAAATCTGGTGATCTTGCGACATAGAAGCCATCAACTGATTTGGATATCAATAACAGTAAAAGTTTAATTTCACCTGATGATGAAGGTAAAATCAAGAAATTATTTGTAGCCTATATACAATGAGTAATAATTTCAGGATGTAGGACTGATTAATAAAAAAGAAGAAAAACCTTCTGTATCAATAACAAAGGATTACAATCTTTTTAGCATAGAATGAGACATAAGTTCTCAATCATCCACACAATATAATTCAATGGTCATATACCAAGTAAAGAAGCAACATTCAATACTCTGAACTCAGCCACTGAAATGGTGGTAGAAAATTAATCCCATACTTTTCCAACACCATCCAAGGGAAGAATCTTTACACGGGCATAGTTTAAATTTTGCAACAAAAAAAACTCTGAACAAAAGAAATTTGGTGAAATAACTTACAATGATACGGCCTTCAATTCTCAAATCTTTCTGCTCAAACAGCCAAATCTGAATGCGAGCTTTCTGCAAAAATTAAACCATTAAAAAGCAAAGTTGGGAAACAAAGATAACAACTTAGACGAAAACAAACAAAGAGAAAAACATGATTTTGACACTTACACTTTGGAGAAACCTGAAAATCAGGTTCTGCGGCAAAAAAATAAGAACACAGATAAATATATTAATTAAACCAGAAATAATAACAATTAATCAATAATGGTGGGCAAAATAATGAAGAAAAACAACCAATATTACAATGGGTTGGGTCATGATCCTCTGAACTTTGGTGCTGGCCATGGTTGCTGCTGCGCCTTCACTCAACAAACTTGTTCTTTTGCTATTTTCTATTCGCAATTGCTTAAAGCCATACTGTTAAACCCTAAACCCAATAAATGTCTAATTGACCATTTTACCCTTGGAATGTGTCTTTAATTTTAAATTCAACTAATTATCTATTATAATAAAATAACATGAACAAATGTAATTTCTCAAATTAGTTTTTATAAGATCACATAATTATTGTCTTTCAGGAGATTGGATTGGAATTGAATATATTTAAATTCATTTTTACTTTCAATTTCAATAAATTTGAAACGAATTATTTGAATTCAAACACGAATACAAATACAAATAACGGTTTTAAAAATTAATGAATACAAATTCAAACACGAATTGTATGAACTGAATATAATATGAATCCAAACTTAAATTAATAATTTTTTAATTATATTAATTAATTATAATTTAAAAAAATATGAATTATATGAATTGAATGTGAATATGAATACGAATACAAATCAAATACCAACCAAACTATACGAACAGAGCATGAATCCAAACTTCATTATAAAAAAAACTTAACAAATATGAATTCGAATATGAATCAAATTATAATGAATAAATCCGAATACAAATATATACATATTTGTTTTTAGTTTGGTTCGAATCCAATCATACTTCTAGGAGTATTCTGATGATAATTTGATTGGTTTTTTTGCCTTAAAAATAAAAGTTTATGTCACCAAAGAACTATATACGAGAGAAACGGGTTTATCATAAGGTGGTTGGTTGGACAAATCGTACACATTGATTTATATGCTCATATAATCTCTCAATCGAATTGGTAATACATAAGATTAGTATTAAATGTACAATTTCAAAAATCATCCATACACAACTCCCCATTGATAAAATTGGATTCAAATTAAATTGTCTGAGACTTAAAAGCCTGCATAGTTAGGTTTGATTTAGTTCGAATCTATTTAATTTGTATCAAAATTCAAATTTCCTTTAATTTTGGGTTAATAAATTCTAACTAAATTATTTTTTATTCAAATAAAATTCGAATTAAAAGTGCTCGAATTTAACCTGGTTTGAATTCTCCTCTGTATCCTCTATAATGTAGAATCCCCGGTAATGAGGATGGTTAATATAATTTTCCTTTAAGCTTGCCAAATAAAATAAATATATAGTAAAAATATTTGTACTAAAAGTAAAAAAAAAAATTTCCCGGGGTATATCATAAATAAGCAAAAGACTGCGAAACAGAATGAGATTAAGGAATCCTTTCTGCCGTATAATTTTCTCTCTCGGACATAGTTTCTAGGGTTCGTGTTTTTTGGATTCTGTAGACCAGGTTGATATCTGTAGATTCATTGTTATGGCAGGCGCTGGGATCCACCCATACCATCAGCAATGGCCGCCAGCACCAGCTCCACCCCCGCCACCGGCAGCTGCATCGGCCGCCGCACCGCCTCCTCCTCCGGTCCCTTATGACAACACTAACCGCCCCACCCATGATGAGGTATTCTTTTTTTTTTTTCTGTTTCCTCTAATTGTATGGAAAACCTAGGAATCGAAATTAGTCGATTTGAAAGGGAAAAAAAAAAGAAATTTAATCTTGCTCTGGTGTGTTAATTCGTGATTAGATTGACTGTCTTTTAATGATTGGGTTTTTCAATTAAAATACAAATAATCCTTTTGATGAGGAATATTAGGCTTTTATCGAACTTACGTTTTATCGAATAAATTGTTTGATGCGATGGGAAATTGTTACTCTGTATTAGGTTCGCACGGTTTTCATAACGGGTCTGCCTGAAGATGTCAAGGAGAGAGAGCTGCAGAACCTGCTGAGATGGTTACCTGGTTATGAGGCGTCACAAGTGAACTACAAGGGAGAAAAACCCATGGGTTTTGCTCTCTTCTCGACTGCACAACTTGCAGTTGCTGCGAAAGATGCTCTCCAGGTTTATCCTCTTGATTTAAAGGACTCACTTTTACTAACGACTTTTATTAATCTGCCTTCTCTGAAAAAGTTTTGGGTTCTAGGAAATGGTATTTGATGCAGAGACTAAATCTGTGCTGCACACTGAGATGGCCAAGAAAAATCTTTTTGTTAAGAGAGGTGAGTATTATACTTGATAGGTGCTTTTTCATTCTGTTAGACTTCGTATTTCTGATTGCTGGATGGCTTAGGTAATGTAGGTAGAGAGAATAACATTTAAACCTGTGTGACTTTTTAGAGATGATTTTGCATCAACATAGATAACTTCAATTTTTCTGTTTGATTTTGCTTGGGCGCATACAAAAGGTATTTTGTTTTTCTGTAAGAATATCAATCATGTTTATTGGATATAACAGTTAAGGTGGGTGTAAAGCCACGTGGTATGGGACAAAATTAGTAAATGTAGTATGAGTGTTTAGATGCATTTTTGCTATCTTTCTTTAGACTTATATTCTCAATTGTAAAATTGAGTTTTAATTCTGGGGAGTGACTATCTTGTGGAAATGTAATAAAAACACTCATTAATTTTATCTTCCAGTTTTCATAAGAACGGTCTACTTGTGAAAGCATTTCTGAGAATAATGCTTCCCATCCTAGGAAGATATAGCATTGTATTTGATTTTGGCTCTATTGCTGCCATTGATCATAACCAAACTCCTTTCTGAATTGCAAAGCAAAGTCCTGGTGCTAGATGTTTTGGCATTAAAGGACTTACACCAAAGCCTCACCAAGGCCTCTTTAGAGACTTGGCCGTCTCTAGGAGTGTTCTTCATTTGGATGCAATTGGTTTTGTCAATAATCAAACCAAATAAATGACTAATTGAATTCAATGCCAATCTAGTTTGAAAGTTTGAAGGACTAAAATCCAATTCAAATGAATTAATTTTTTCTATTCCATTTATGAACAGAAGAAAATCTTCTAATCTGAATGAAAACAATATGCTTTCTTAAATAATCTGTTCTGTTTTGGCAAATTTTAACCATGAACTGCTCTAACCAAACCAGGTTGATCAGTTTTTCTTTAACTTTTAATTTTGGGTCTGTTATAATTTAATACTTATCAAATGAGATAAAAAATTAAATCATTTTTTTGGTTGGATTTGAATTTTGAACACCCTTTCGATTTATAGAACTCTCTTCTTTCTCTTTCACTTGTCTTATATTATGATTCTAAGTGTTGGTGGCTGTTGTTAAGCTATTGCAATATGCTAATGGCTTTCCCCTTTTTTAGGAATAGTTGCAGATTCTAATGCATACGATCAAAGCAAACGATTGCGGACTGGTGGTGACTATTCACATACTGGTTATACAGCTTCGTCTCCGTTTCATCCTCCTCCTGCTCCTGTTTGGGGTCCACATGGGTAAGAAACTATTTCCTCCATCATGAAAAATTTGTTCTGTTGTTACATCTCATTCACCTAGAATTGGGAAGGTAATTTAGACACCAACAAGTCATTGGGATAAATCCACAGTATTTATTTGTTAATGAATTACATTTCCTCTGATTCACACATCCATATTTGGTTTAGGTATATGGCTCCTGCTCCTCCTCCATATGACCCATATGGAGGTTATCCTGTTCCTCCAGTACCAATGCCTACTCCTGCTCCAGTACCAGCCCCTAGCAGTTATATGCCTGTTCAGGTGATGCTCAAATGTCATGTCTATTGCTTGTGTCTGGGTTTGTGGAAGCTCCTTGCTGTTTTTTTTTTTTTTTGTTCAGTATATCAATCTAGAACTAGTTTTGCTTCTGCATTAGTTCCTTTCTGTTTGCTTTCTTTGATGTCTAGAACTAAATTTTTCTTTCAAATGTGATTTTATCCAACGTTGTTCTGAACAACGAGTTTTCATCCAAACTAATGAGTTATTTTAAGAGCTGTGACATGCTTACTGATTTTTTTTTGGCTTTAGTGTTATGGCCATGATGCTGTTTGCCAGAAATATAACTATTATAATTTACAATCTTGCATAGAAGTTTTCTTAGAATTAAATTTATTTTAGGATTTAGAAGGTCATTGTTTTATCCTCATGTATTTTTAGTTCTAGTTTTGTATTAAATCATCTCCAGCCACACTCTGTCAAGCTTTTATAGAATGTGAAAAATGTTTTTTTTTTTTTTTTCACTTTTGGGTACCTTTGATTTTAAAGTACCCAGAAAAAGCTTTAACATTGTTCTTTAATCTTTCAAATTTTGTCTTTCTCTCACTCTTTCATTTTTAAGGAATCCTGCTTTTGTGTTCAATCCTTAGTACTTTTTTCTAGTTCTGCTCTAGTTAAAAATCCTATTGTTCCCTGTACATGTCATCTGCTCCAGATTTTAATTTATTCTGGTACTGTTGTTTGTTGTACATCCGATTTGATAGCCAACTAGTTGATTATGTTTGGCTCATAGATAGTCTTGCAATCTCCAATTGTCTATGTCACTTACTGAACTTATTACACAACTACAGACAATTGATTACTGATCATATGTGGGTATTCATGAAAATGATGTACATTATGTGGGTATTATATTGCTTTGAACATAAAGAAAGAAGAAAAGTAATTTGCATTATTAACTCTTTTTTTAATCCTTAATTCTGTTTACTTGATGTTACCACCTGTGGCTAGATGGTTTGGTGAAAGATTTAGTTGTATTGGTGATGTTTTATCCTATAGTGTTTAATACCACCTTTGTTAACTCTTGGTCATTTTGTATTGTGATTTTCATGTGTACTTCAAGTTTTCAGGAGTTTAATCCTTTTTCCTTTGTGTGTGTATGTGTATTTCTGATGAGTTGGTTTATACATGTTTTTCACTCAACAGATTTTTTTTTAAGGTTATTTGTCAATTTCTTAACAGAATACAAAGGATAATCCTCCTTGCAATACCTTGTTTATCGGTAACCTTGGAGAGAATATAAATGAGGAAGAGCTAAGGGGGCTATTCAGCGCGTAAGGATGCCTTTGCCCGGCTATTATTTTGAGCTTTCTTGTTTCTTTTTTTGACATCATGGATTGCGTTGGTGACCAGGATCCTATGTTTCATTTTCTAACTTTTGGTGCAGGCAACCTGGATTTAAGCAAATGAAGGTCTTGAGACAAGAAAGACATACTGTTTGCTTTATCGAGTTTGAAGTAGGTTTCGTTTATTCCTTTTCACATTTGTTTTGATCTAGTTATTTATTATTCAAATTCACATATCTAGGTTTCATTAATTGGTTATGCCTAAAGTTTATGTCAACAACTTGCAGGATGTGAACAGTGCATCCAATGTGCATCATAATTTGCAGGGTGCTGTTATCCCCAGTTCTGGTTCTGTCGGCATGCGAATACAATATCCTTTCAGCTCGTTTATTTTGCTTTTATCTTTCTTTTCTTTACTCATCCAAATGTTGAGTACATGGTGCACCATTATTTGTTTCTCTTGACTGTAGAGTACATATTCAAAGAATCCGTTTGGAAAAAGGAAGGATGGTGGCCATGCCATTGCTTCTCCAGCAGCAAATGGAGCTCCACCAACTCTGACCTATCAGTAGCTTGAAGGGAATGTACTCTGTTCTTTATGCTCGGGCAAACTCAACTACATGATAGGATGCATCTTGCAGCTGTTGCATGCATCCATTTCATTGTCAACATCAGCATTAGCATCTTTTCTCATGTGAAAGAATGCACTTAGTGGTGTCATGGCCATACCATTGTCGTGTTCTACTAATTACCTATGACATGCATTTATCGGCAGCATGTGTTAATTCGTGGATTTATTTTTAGGGGCTTGGATATTTTTAATTTTGTAGAAATGGTGCATGGTTTGCAGTATTTTTAGATTTTAAGCTCTTTACCACTTCATTGAACATATCACTCATCAAAAGTAAGATTCTAGTTTAAGCGAACGCCTCCTCTACTGCTTATTTATTTTGTATTATTAGGTTCAACCACACAACATTGTTCAGCATGACACCACAAGTGGATGTGAGTTTTGTGTTAGGTTTAATTACATTACATTACCTAACATTACATCAGAGACAGGTCCTAAGTTTCATTTCATGACACGAGTTTATTATGATACAAGAAAGATGGGGAATCACGCCATTGATAATTTTTTTAAAGAAAATTACTTGCCATTGCCATCCATAGCCACTTTCACAATAGGGGTATGTAGGGAAATCAGTTAAGCAAAGAACTGATATTGGTGCTTTAACATTCAGACTCTTCAAAGCAAAATACTTCTGAGAAATATCAGAAAATGTATTATGCTGTGATCTTATATGCAGGATTTTCTGTACCAAATGACCAAGCTTCCATGTTTGAGGCGATCAATTGCTGCAGCTGCTTTTGTCTCAGGTAATTATGCTCCTTACATGTTAAGAAAGCTGGTTAAACATCCCTATCTGGATGTTAGTTGACTGCTTCTCGGACTAAACATGTTAAGTTTTACCGGATGTTGGTTTGAGATGCAAAATGTTGAGCTGGAGACTAGTCATCAATGAGAAAGCTTTTTCTGCTTGTTTCTAACTATGATCTTTATAGTCAATGGGGTCTGTATGCTCTGGTTTTGGAGGAATTGTTGGGTTCCTGTTTGTGGTCCTTGATGCGTGTTTGATAAACCAGGGACATTATAGGACGAAAATAAATAAATGAAAGATAGATATGGACATGTGAATTGTGGTTCTCTATTGACTTAATTGTCTATCTTATACTACTTGGCCTTTCTCAATCCTTGGGCTGCTCTCTCACCCTCTTTTCTTTTCGAGGACCTTGTTATTTTAACGTGTTAAACTGAGGAAGTATTATATTGTTTTATGTAGTTTACCTACTCACCAGACAATATGTTTGGTCTGGCTCAACGGGCTTCCCAATAAATTAAGGAAATGAATGATATTATTGGTAAATTTGAATCTCTTTGTGTCATAAAAACCTTTCGTATATAATCGAAAATATTGTGCTTTCTTTCAAACTTCAAACAGGTGAGTGCTTTAAAGTTAACAATAACTTCCAAGAAACTTTGAAACCCTTTATTCTTTCTGGTCTATTTTGGCCTTTAATAGCAGTATGCAGTCTCTCTTGTGCCATTTTAAGACTATACACTAACCAACAATCTTATTGGGGAGAATCCACCTAGCATTTGTAGAATTCCTAGTGATGCTGTTAAATTGTTACCATTTGAGTAAGATAGACTATAGTAACTTTGATTAGAATCATGAAAGACTTGAGTAAGGTTATTACCAATGTGTAAGGAGATGAGTTGAGATAGGTAAAGGAAATAAATGTGGCATTGAAGATTTTAGATGCTTGGACTTAATGATCGAAACATTTGCATCTACAATGATCTCACTAATTAAGTATATTACAAAATTGATACAAAATGATGTATGTTGTGTCTAATGTTTTATTAAACTAACTTATTGTGTATTTTAATTAAATATTTTTAATATATTAACCAAATTTAGATTATCAACGTAATAAATTTACTTTTTGAAACATTAATTTGATAGTAAAAGATTATTATAATATTTTATTAATTAATAAATTAAATACATTAATGTCAATAGTAATATATAAAATATTATAATTTTTTTTTTATCATTTCGAATGAAATATATTTTTAATGTTTGTGATCTGAATAGATAATTCAATGTAGACTTTAAGGTTTATTATTTAGAGGTTTTAGGATTTAAAGACGAATGCAAGTAATTTTAACAATTTTACACATCATTGTGGTAATCCTGAACTAATTTATTTTGGTATTATATAGTTAATGTGATGATAATATGGATTAACGGGTACTAATTAAAGAACAATCTAATTGTGGTGTTATAACAAATAAGAACCTACAGATCTACTGTTTCGTCCAAAATTGTTGTTTGCAATTTCTGATCCAATAAAATTGTTGGCTTGGCTAATTAATAATGAAACATTTACATGCTAATTAAATTGTACGTTGTTGCTGCACAACCAAGACTGAACTTGTCCTTGTTAAATCCTTAGAAGCAAGCAAGTCTCCCATATTTCCAATCTCTGGAAACTCGCTCCATTCTTTCAGCCCTGAAGTTTGTGGATCTTCTATGTTGTGTCTTCTCCCAACAATGATGAGATCAAAATTGCTAACCATTGAATGAACAATTTTGACTGTTTCTCGCCCATCATTTACAATGTGCTTATTGTAGTTGATGTAATCATTGTTCTTTACATTCTTCAGAACCTCAGAATCCAGGACTGTTTCCCAGTCTACTTGGCTGTCTTCACTCTTGGCAATGAATTGTGCTACTGTAAGCCTGACTTGGGTGTTCCCAGCCATTCTTCTAGCTAGCATCAATGCCTTGCGATCATCGTTGCCACAGAAGAATGGCATAGCAACCTCAGAGTATGATTCTGGTGGTGCATCCGAATAGATGGGTCGTCTTATGTTGCCATGGTCGATGAGGATTCCTTTGGAGCAAGGAGCTTTTTCCAGGATTCTTTTGTTTAGAGTCCTGATGGTGTGGTCTTCGGATTCAAGTGAGCCGTCAATGTACCATGTTTGGTGAAATGGGAGGACGATAAGAGAGGCAACCTTGTCAAGTGCAAGGGTGCAAATATCATCATACATAAACTCTGGTGGAGAGATAGCAGCGAAGGCATTCAATGTGACAGATCCCCAATGGTTTCCCTCAAATTTCTTGAAGGAAAGTATGACATTTTCAGAGTAGCAGTAACCACGGAAGCTCTTACTTCTCTTTTGATGGGAAAGGAAAATTGGGCCATCGATTCCAGTTAGCTTGACAAGGTGAAGAACATTAACAACTAAGGGCGTTTCTTTTGTTGGAGATGAGATGTTCAACATGTTGATGATTGATGTGACATTGTTTGGAATGTTAATACAAGTAATAATTTTTAATTCTTCATCAGGCTTGGCATCCATAAATTTCCTTATCCGATAGACTGCATATTTCCATGAAGGATCATATAATTTTCTCACCAAAACCGGCACAATGCTGGCGCTGATAGTGACAAAAATAAGCCCTGCATGGAACACTTCTGGAGACAAAATCTGTACTTGATAACAAGAACAAGCAGCAGAAATTGTTACTACCTCGATTTGATTTGATTGAATTAAATATGTAGTTCTTCTAGTTCTAGATTGGTCTTCAAGGATGATTAAAAATACCTTTCCATCACTCATGAATGTATAGACAGCTAGCTCAACAACTCCTTTGGCACTCAGTATGAGAGCAAGAGCAAATTCATTAGGTTTATGCATTTTCCCATACAATAATGGCCCCAAACATGACACAAATTTCACCTATAAAGTCACAGTAGAAATAATTACATGCTCTTTTACCATATCGTTGGTGAAATCAAGAGTTAACTTCTGTAATCTCATGGAACATGTTGTGACAAATATTGGAACCAAAAAACCTGAACCTATACAGCCAAATTTCTCAGCCAGATAAGATCCAAATGGGGGTCCATGAGGGATAGATAGACCAATGGCATAAATGACTAGAAGGGGTTTATTCTTGTTTAAAACTTTAGGAATAAGCCTCGTGCTGAGCAGAGACATTACTATAATTGCATAAATGCAAGTTTGGTTTACCTGCCGGCCTTCAGGGGTTAATTTCACAATCAAAAGCATTACTGGTCGGACGACGATCATATTGAAAAAAATGAACATTATTGGTCCTATTTAAGGAGAAAGGGATGGAGGAATTCCTTGAATTGCTTCTAAAGCAGCAGAGGTGCCGAATACACAAATTAAACTTAGAAAGTCAGCAATAATAGCGGCTGATTCTGCTAGTCTACCGAGTTCTGAGTTGAGGATTTTCAGTTCTGTGAGAAGGCAATGAATGACTGGAAAAGATGTCCTGTAAAATATTGGTGAAATATAAAAGATGCTGGTGAATTCTTTATGGTCGTGGCTCATCATTATTATGCTTGACACCGCGTATATCATAGATGGGAGAATCGATAACAAAGCCAGATAACAAGCCTTTGATCCCACCCTGGTCACCATGCTTATATCCATTTTCGCACCACAGATAAACGCGAAAAATGTATAGCCAAACGCAGTTAAGGTGCTGAGCAATTGAATATTATCTTCAGACATCAGAATATCTGACCATTGTCTTGGAAGAACTGCTTCTGATAATAATACACCAGCCTGGTTTAGAACAAATTAAAGGCGAAATGCAAATTCATTAGTACTAGAAACAAAGAATAATAAACGGAAAAATTTTCATCAACTTTTTGGAGATTTGAACTTACAATGATCTGGGAGGTCATGATTGGTAGGCCTAAATGTTTGAGTATAGAATATAAGCCTTGACTGAGGAAAATGATCAAAACTAGGACCAACAAAAGTCCTGGAGATGCATAATCTAGCCACCTATAATTTCTGTCATCAAATTCCCTCAACAATCCAGCAGAGCTGACCTTTGGAGGAAGTGAAATGCAACTCTCAACTGGGTATTTCCATTGGCTTGTGACACTGTTCATATTCGAGCATCGAAAACAATATAATCTACAACACAGGAGAAGAGAGAGTAATAAACAAGTTGTTTGTCTTGGAATTCAACGAATGAAGGAATGACGGATGTGAACGGGAAAAAAAAAGGGATAAAAAGGAAGAGCTCGAAAGGTGGAAACACATCTAGATCGAGTCATTCCCAACTGTGAAATCTGGTTTTTCAGAGCACCAAGTTCAGCAACCATAATCAGTTGCAAGGATTTTTGGCGTCTTAGTTGTTCATTGACTGACTTCCTTAATATAACTTAAATCGGATTGTAATTAGCTCACAGTAATTATATTCGTGGGAACTACTCTGAAATGTTTAAAATTTAGTAATTTCAGATGTAAAATTGAAATGTTTGAATTAATTTTGTGATGGGTAATTTTAAAAATAATTCAACTCAACTCGCCTGGCAAGAACATTTTCCAGGTCCAAAAATAGTCCTTTCTGATGACCATAGTGATATATATATTCAACATTCTATATATGGTTTCAGACTTCAGAGTTTCCAAGACATCTTTCATAATTGCTTTGGACTTGAAAGTCTTCTTCCATGAATGCCTTCTGCAACAAATATTTTCTTCACTGAATATAAAACTCTTGTTAATAAAGTCTTTTCTTTATTTAAATTTTAAGATAAAAAATAGAACTCTTGCAGGTAAGATTCTTTCAGTGAGAAAAATAAAACTGGTAGTAATATTAACTAAAACATGTATAAGCAAGAACTAACTGTTGTCAGCAGGAATTCAAGCCAGGATTCAACTTCATTTTCGAGGATTCTGGAAACCATGAAATAATAAAATAAAGAGGGGCTAAGTGTGAAACGGAGGAGTCAAAAGTGGCTGATGGTGATGTGGATAGTGATAGATTTGGCATCTATCCAAGACCTGAATATTCACTATGATTTCATGCTTCACTTGACCATGTATTTCATAAATCTTTTTAAACTCTTTTCGCACTTCAAAAATCTTCTTGCATGGAAAAAGAAAATTGTGGTTTCAATTTTATCCATTTTACTTTTTTGATTATCAGTCTTTTGATTATTTATTATCTTTGTACCCTCATTCAATATCTTACAATTCTTCTGTTCAAGATATTAAAAAAGGCCGAATCAGTATTATTCACTCCAACTTTATTGAAACAATAATTTTTTATTTTCTAAATTTGGGAATTGTTTTTTTTTTCACTCTTCCTTAATTATATTAGTAAAAACTATTACATACAAGGGTAATAACATGAATTTTTATTTGTTCTATTTTACTGGATGGGCAAATGTTAAAATCAAAGAAGTCTTTTTGGAATTTAAATATTCAAAATCCAACAAATAATCTAAAACGCTTATGGGTGGTTGAGGATTATATGCCCCAAGATGAAAAAATAATGGAGGATGTGACTCTATTTGCTTGAGAAAGTTGAATCTACAAGAGCATTATTCAAAGAGGAGAAATGCGGCTAGGGATGGTTCCAATATGTTGAATCTGCAATCTTTCGATTTGAGTTAAAACTTAAAATGATTTTCTATATAAAGTTTTATACTAAAGAAAAAATAAACAGCATTGATAACAATTGATAATACAGACTTCTCAAGCTAAATAAAATTGAACATTATTCATTTCAACAAACTTTGGTGGGATATAGCATTAGGCCAAATAAAATTATTAATTGTATGCATAAATATACACCTTTTATATAAATACTCTATTAAATATTTTTTTTAATAAACAAATCTCAAAGCTGTACAGACAAATGTTGGAACTTATAAAACATGATTTTAGTTAACTGCAGAACCTGTCTTTGATGGTCCAGACAGACCCAGGACAGCTGAGGGGACCTTATTTTTTATTTATTTATAAAGATAGAATGACCTCAAGTTCAAGGCAAGTTTAAAACCTGTCTCAGAATGTGTCAATCTCAGAATCCAGAAACCACATGGCATAAAGCGAAGCCGTGTTTGAAGTCGGTTGGATTCATTTAGCATCATCTTCATCCTCTACTACCAAACCCTGGTGCTACTTTTTCTCCTTTTCACACTCTCTTTTTCTGGCTTCTAGTTTTCAGCTTCCTTAATGTCTTCAATGGCGTTTAAGCCTTTTTTTTTTTTTCCAACTTCTAACTACCGGCGAGTGCTTTAAGTTCGAAACCCTTTGTTTTTCTTTTGTTGTGGGTTTAGATTGCTGGTATGAAGTTTAGGTTGTGCCATTTCTTGCTGTTATTTAGCTTCTCTGTTTCTTTGCATGCTGTGTGTGGTTTGAATAATGATGGGGTGGCTTTGTTCTCACTCTTGAGGCAATGGACCTGGGTGCCATCTTCTTTGAGGTCGAGTTGGAATACTTCGGACTCCACTCCATGTAATTGGGTTGGTATAGAATGTGATAGTAAGAATAATGTTGTCTCTTTTAACCTCACCAGTTTTGCAATTTCTGGTCAGCTTGGACCTGAAATTGGTCTTTTGAGAGAGTTGGAGACTATTGATTTGAGCATGAACGATTTCTCTGGTAAGATACCAGAAGAAGTAGGAAATTGTAGTGCACTCAAGTACTTGGATTTGTCTTCTAATAGATTCACTGGTCAAATACCTGACAATTTCAAGCACTTGCAATTTTTGAGGTCCTTGAATTTGTATGACAATTCTTTAGAAGGCAAAATTCCTGAATCATTGTTTCAAATTCCAGGTTTACAAGAAGTGTATTTGAATAACAACTATTTGAATGGTTCAATTCCTAGGAATGTTTGTGACATGGGTGAGGCTGTGATTTTATGGTTATATGGTAATAGGTTATCTGGTACCATTCCAGAGTATATTGGGAATTGCAGCAAACTGCAAGAGCTTTATTTAAATGACAACAATCTAGTGGGTGTTTTGCCAGAGAGCCTGAACAATCTTGAAACTCTTGTTTATTTGGATGTTAGCAATAACAGTCTTAATGGTAGCATTCCTTTGGGTTTTGGAAACTGCAAGAATTTGGATACATTGGTTCTGTCATTTAACAATTTTAGTGGGGGGATTCCACCAGGTTTGGGGAATTGCAGTAGCTTAACAACTCTAGCCATTGTGCATAGCCACTTAACAGGCACTATTCCAGCTTCCTTTGGCCTACTGGATAAGCTTTCTTATCTTGACCTTTGTGAAAATTGTTTGTCAGGGAAAATTCCACCAGAATTAGGGAAATGTCAGTCCTTGAAAACCTTGAGGTTGTATACAAACCAACTTGAAGGTAGAATTCCAGATGAGCTAGGAATGCTGAGTAATTTACAGGATCTTGAACTGTTTTCCAACAATCTAACAGGTGAGATTCCACATAGCATTTGGAAAATCGCTAACCTTCAGTATCTTCTGGTGTATAATAACTCTCTATTTGGGGAGTTACCTCTGGCGTTTTCTGAACTCCCAAACCTGAAGAACATTTCCTTGTTTAACAACCAGTTTTATGGAGTTATACCTCGTAGTCTTGGAATCAACAGCAGCTTAGTGGAGCTGGAGTTTACCAATAATAAGTTCACTGGTGAAATTCCACCGAATCTTTGCTTTGGAAAGCAATTACGAGTTCTTAATATGGGTTTCAACCAACTTCATGGCCGCATTCCTGCTGATGTCGGGAGTTGTTCCACTCTCAAGAGAGTTATCCTCAAAGAGAATCACTTCACTGGGGTACTCCCTGAATTTTCCAAAAATCCAGTTCTCTTTCACATGGATATCAGTGGTAATAACATCACTGGCGCGATTCCACCGAGCTTGGAGAACTGCACTAATATTGCTTCAATTGATCTTTCAAGGAACAAGCTTACAGGGCTTGTACCTCCAGAGCTGGGAAATCTTGTAAATCTTGAGAAATTGAATCTTTCAAACAACCATTTGGAGGGTTCTTTGCCATCTCAGCTATCACATTGTGAAAAACTACAAACTTTGGATGTGGGATTCAATTCATTGAAGGGTTCAATTCCATCCGGTTTGAGCAGCTGCAAAAGTCTGTCTACTTTGATTTTAAGAGAGAACCATTTTACTGGGGGCATTCCAACATTTTTACCTGAATTGGAGAATCTTAAAGAGCTACAGATTGGCGGTAATCAGTTGGGTGGCAAGATTCCCTCATCAATTGGAAGATTGCAAAGTCTAAAGTACGTGTTGAATCTCAGCAACAATGGCTTGACTGATCAAATTCCTTCAGAGTTTGGGAATCTGATGGATCTAGAAAAACTGGATATATCCAACAACAATCTGACAGGAACATTGGCTCCCCTCGGTAAAATCCAATCATTAATGGAGGTCAATGTTTCGCACAATCTCTTCACGGGGGCTATACCTGAGTCACTGATTAAGTTGCTCAACTCATCTGCATCATCTTTCTTGGGCAATCCCAGTCTGTGTGTCAACTGTCTTTCATCGGGTAGCTTAAACTGTTTAGGGAATAGTTTCTTGAAGCCTTGTGATCATCATTCAAGCAGTCAGCGAGGCCTTAGTATTGTTCAAATTGTTTTAATAATCCTTGGAGCCTCGCTGTTCCTTTTTTTGGTGCTTCTTGGACTGGTTTGTCTGTTTCTATTTCAGAGAAGGTCAAAGCAAGAAATCGAGATCTCTGCTGAAGAAGGGCCATCCTCCCTACTCAACAAAGTCATGAATGCAAATGAGAATCTGAATGACCGGCATATTATTGGGAGAGGAGCTCATGGAGTTGTTTACAAGGCATCGTTGGGTGACAACGAAGTTTTTGCTGTTAAGAAGCTTACATTTGGAGAGCACAAGGCAGGAAGCTCGAGTATTATCAGAGAAATTGAAACTGTTGGGAAAGTTAGGCACCGCAATCTGGTAAAATTGGAAGGCTTTTGGTTGAGGAAGGAGTATGGTTTAGTATTGTACAGGTACATGGAGAATGGGAGTCTTCATGATGTCTTACATGCGACCAATCAACCGCCAATTTTTGAATGGAAAGTTCGGTATAAGATAGCAATAGGAATCGCCCATGGATTGGCTTACCTCCATCATGACTGCCATCCTGCTATAGTACACCGAGATATCAAGCCACAGAATATACTTTTAGACTCTGAGATGGAGCCTCGTATATCTGATTTCGGAATTGCCAAGCTACTGGATCAGTCACCTTCACCAACATCATCGTTCTTACTTCCGGGGACAGTGGGCTACATTGCACCAGGTACTTACCCCAATTCCTTCTAGTTTTGGAGTGAACATGTATTGGAATCTCTTTAACACCAATTTTGTTATTCTCTTTGCCAGAAAATGCATTTACAACGAAAAAGAGCAGGGAGTCTGATGTATATAGTTATGGGGTTGTTTTACTTGAACTGATAACGAGAAGAAAACCAGTGGATATAGATATCGTGGGGTGGGTTAGTTCTGAATGTAGCACCACCAGAGAAATTGATCATGTTGTTGACTCAAGGCTTAAGGAGGAATTCCTGGATTCAAATATCCGGGAACAGGTAATTAGTGTGCTTTCAGTGGCATTGGACTGCAGCGACAAGGAACCAAACAGGAGGCCTGACATGAGAAAAGTTGTCAAACGATTATCAAATGCCAAGCAAATGCAGTCGGTCTTAGAGAGTTTCTAATAGTGAGCTACCATATTCTAGCTTAGCTTTTTATTCCAGTGTTTATGTGCTCTCAATGTTATAACCCCGTGTACTTGAGATTTCATGGAATAGAAATAAAATTTGATCTACCGATATTCAAAATGGTCCAAACAATTCTAACAACACAATGGCTAACCTGCATTTCGATTCCGCACTCGAAAAATATACCAGAGACTTCACCACCACCCATCAATTCGAAGAATATTACAAAATTTGAAATACAGAGATCAGCATCTACAATAGAAAAATACTTGCTCAACCAGAAACAAAAAAGAATTCCTAATTTTATGGATCATACAAGCATCAACCTATAGAATTCAGGTGGTGAGATAAAATTTGCAAAATATGGGGAAACGAAGAAAGAAATAAATTTGAACCCCAAAGACCAAAAAGAAAAAGAAAGAAAAAAAGGCGTCTAATTATGAATACAATGACTCACTTGCAATCAATGGCAGATTGTCGGCTCTCTAATATACAGAGAAATATACATGACTTAGGAACTCCCATGGGATCTTACAGATGAAATTGACTGTGCTGAGACAGAAGCGGTTGGGCTGTTAAGTTCCTTGGGCTTTCCACTTAATCTTTCCACTGCTTCTTGGCAAATGTCATTAAACCAATCATCTTCTGGCAGCACACTGACAACAAAAATAAAATAAAAACTCAGCCTCCATGAGACATATTTTATGAATGCTACAAGACTCCATCTACCAAAATGCCAATGCAATATACAAAAGTAGCTAATATTTCTGATTTCTTTTACTCAATTTGACTTATTCAAAACCGAACTGAAAATGTAAAAATAAAAAATAAAAAAGAATCAATGGCAATATAATACAGCAAAATCTAATTTGTTAACTCATCGCATTGAAGGAAGTTGTTCAAAACTAAAGTTTAAGATAAGGTTGCGTCCAATCATGCAAATAAACATGGACGTATCTGGCATAATAAAAGAAATTCATTAATGATTTGCAATTTGGCACTGCACAACTAGGACAACCAAGTGAATTTGACAATAATTTATAACAGTATGTGATCCCGGACCACAGATATGCCGTGACAAAAGTGAAAGGAAACACTGCTTGTTAGTTCCAACAAAGCATAGATTGAGAAGGAATCTTTGATTAAACTCCCTAATTCAACAAGATGCACGCAATTTATTGCTAAAATTGATGTCAAAACAATAAAATGGAAAGAGAAAGACTTAAAAATCTAGAAACAGTGCATCAATTCTTATTCAAAACCAGAAGAAAAATTAATCTAGAAAGGCAAAGAGCTAGATCACCAAAATGGAACACTTGTAATGCAAAAGACACGTAAAGCCCTCAAGCATAAGGGGTGACTTTAAAGGTAATGCAGAGGGAGATAAGAGTTACAGTACTAGATATTTTAGGTTTAGGAAAGATAAATCAGCAAAACAGAAAAAGGCTAAGCAATCGCGTTTGCAATAAATTAAAAGACCCATAACAGAGCCAAATGAAGTTCAATTTCATTTTGGCCCAAAGGTTCCTTAGATTTTAACAGTAGCCTGGAAAAGAAGAATAGACTAGCTTGTATAAAAGCTAAAAAGTGTCTAGATCAACCATAAATATACTGAATTCCTAATTATAGGAAGCTTTTATTCCCTAGTTGTTCTCAGAAAAAGAGAAAAAAGAAATATTGGGACAAAAAGCAAATAATAGAACTAAAATATAAATTCTTTTTCAGCATACATAGAAGAAAGAGAAATAAAATCTTTTCATGTCTTTGCTAATCTGGGAGCGGGAAAAAAGCAGAATACTGTCAAGGATGGTTGATGGTATCACATGAAAATTTGTAATAAAAGTTAAAAATATATATATAGAAACAAACAATTCCATTTAAAAAAACGTCTAGACAGACTAATGGTTACGTAAATTAAAATTTGTTTCTTTTGACATGTACCAATCTTGTCTTCCCATTGACAACTATGAATTTTCTTAAATATCTGATTACCAAAGATTTTCATGTAAAATTCAAACCCAGAATCATCTTACACAATCTTAATTCTCAATCTATGCCTATTTACTTAAATCCTAGTTTTCTCTTCATTTTTAGATTCACTGTTGGATACTTCACCACATCATTCAATTTCAGCAGTAATTTACCACTTTCTGGGGCAAATGTCCCAGGTTCTCACTGGTTTCAAAGTAAGTTGCTGATTTTGAAAGAATCTGCTTGTTCAAGTGGTTGCTCCAGTTACAGTCATTTTGTCATTGTTTTCTTCATTATGTGTGCCAAAAGGGATAAAGAGAGAGAGAGGTCCATTCTAGATTGTTCATTTGACCAATCTTTTCTTAAGAACTAACAGGGGCTAAAAATGTAGAGAAGTTGCAGCTCTATTTTTGAAAAAAGAGATAGCTAACAACAGGATTTCCAAATTTAAATTGGATTCAGCAACAGAAATAGATGTGTGAAAAAACACAGGAGATACTAACCCCATAATTAATATAACTAATAAGCTCAGGACTGAAAATCTAATATTTCACCAAGCAGTCCCTCCATTAATATTAGAATATCAGAATACATCCAATCTTCCTATTTCCTTACCTTCTGAGTCATGAAAAAGAAAACAAATCAAAATAAGCCGGTCATTTGCCTTCCAAGTATCATGTAGCCGGTCTCATGAGGACATCTACATCAAGGCAACCTAATCCTAAAGTGGACCAAACATCATGTAAACCTCTTCACAAATGTTCATTGTTGGTTAGAGAATCTCACACAATGAAAAAAAAAACCTAAAAGTTAGCTGACTATCACTTCTGAAATTATACCACAGTCCAACTTTTAAATTTGTAATTACTTTGAGGTTAATATATGCACATGTAACCATATCAACAATCTCATACATAGCAAAGATTTCTAGTTACATTCTTAGTAAACAAAGCATATCAATTACTTTGTACCTCTAATAAGAAAGTTTATAACTGAACTTTAGAAACATAAATGCATAATTAATAATATCCAATGCAAATAATTAGGATTGTAAATGAAAAATGAGACTGATTTCCAAAAGAAACCACATCATTTACCTATAGGGATCCATGCCCGTAGAAGCAAATGCTGCAATTGCTTTAGATATAATCTCATTGACAACTCTATGCAAGTTTCGTGACAAGTAGCGGCCTTGAGAAGCAAAGCATATGACAAACTTCATATCAAGACAGAACTGCACATGCAACAATAAATAGTTTATTACAAAAACTCACTAGATCCACAGAAATCACAAACAGATGGATGCCAGACTTTCATACTTGTTGAAGACCAAGAGGTCCTAATGGCCTTGGCCCATCCTCAATATCATCCCAAAAGCTTTGGTCATTTGAAAGCCATAAGATGACAGTGTCTGTCAGTCTCATCAACAGTAGTGTTGCAAATCTTTCTCTTCCTACAAACATATCTGCTGCTATACTAGCCATCCTGTTTAGTTTTACATATAGTTCCTGCATTGTCGAAAAATAACTCGGGACTGAAAACAAGGAAAAAAAAATCAAACAAAGATACGAATGTGCATCATGTTACACAAAAATTGAAGCAAATATTTAAAATTTTTAAATTAATTTTTGCTTATAGTTGACAAATGATGACAATTCAGAAGCTTCTTCCACAATTTTTTCAGTTGACTGCCAGAACTTCAATTCTACCAATTTAGTATCACCAAACATATCTCAAAAATGAAGATAACCAGTTTGCACCACCACAATTTTCTTCTAATCAAGTTATTTTACCTAAAAAACCCTACTTAAGAGACAGCCAAAACAGCTCAAACAGGCCAACCAATGAGTATGTTAACCTAAATGTATAGCGCCACAAATGTAAACGTTATAGCTTACGAAGGAGATATGAAGGCAAAGACTGCCACGAGGTGACAAAAATGTTTCATTTTAAAGAATCTGCAGAGAACAATTAATATTACAACAATATTTATTCCTCCTGAAAATGTAAATGCCAAACACACGAACATACACGTGTATAGGATTTTATACCAGTTCAAGAGAGAACAATTTTACAAAGGGCACACCTTTAAGAGGGTAATACAGCCTAGAGTCATACAAATACTTTCCTGCATAAGTTACATATTTGACGGAGTAGTCTGTGTGTCTCTGTGTGTGTGTTGGGGACTGGACAGCTTTATCATATAGCCCAGTTCAATCCCAATAAGAAATATGTGCATATATACTTGAGTGCGTAAAGGATGAGATTTAACTCATAATAAGTACATGATGAGATTTCCGACCATTGCAAACGATAACAAATGTCCAAAATCACTACATTAAATAGCAAATCTTAACAGTTAACTATAAATTTTTCTTGCCTGGGAAAACTTAAAAGCAAAATTGAACTTTGAATTTCAACTTACATAGAATTTCAACAGGAACTTAACACATGAACAAAAAAGAGTTGGCAGAGCCTGTAATACCGGTTTTAAAATAGCTGTTTTCTATAAAAACTGAATTCAGCAATGCCATTATCCAATTAAATGGGGTCATAGAGCCTTATGCATGGTGAACTCAAACTTTATGAATAAAAGAGCATTTAATAACTAGCAATGGATTTACAATAGACCAGACAAAAATTTGTCACATGAGAGAATGATTCCCAGACCATACAAATTTATGTATTTTATAAAATAATATAATAAATACTAAATGTGAAATGCAAAATTCAAAAAATAAAAACAAATAAGGCTAGCCACAATATGAGGCTGGCAAAATATTGTGAGAGAACCATTATAAATAAAAACTGTACCTGGAATATTGGAGATGGAAACCACTCTAAATCATCCATATTTCCATCCATGTTTATATACATGTCAGCACTGAGATGGCTATCACCATCTTCAGTGAAAATGAGATCTAGAGCATGCTGACGACAGAAAGCATCTTTTAATCTATCCACTGAGTTCACAAGCCGCCTCTTCCATTCTCGTTGCTCATGGTGACGATTTTGCCTATCTGAAGTCCTTCTATGAGTATCATCCCTGTAATTTGCTTGATGCAGAGGGGAGAGTTTCATGGCTGCACGTGGTAATAGTTCATCCGCCAGTGCTGATGCATTGGCATATAATGCAATCTGTTGAGCTTCAGTCTCAGCCATTCGCACAATTTTATTTCCTGAACCTTCGAAATTTGCTTCTTCTTCTATTGATCCAGGTAATGCCTTAATAAGCATGTTCACAAACGAGTTAAATACCTGGAATAGGCCTTCCAATGTTTGACCTCCCAACTGCATACTTAAAAGTGGCCCTACATCCTCAAAGAAATCCTGTAAAAGCAAATGATACAGCAATTCAACCAAACATAATATTAGACAATCACTATTGGAGAAGTCAAATGAGAACAAAATCCATTAAACATCAATCAAACAATCCAAAAAATTTACAAGAAATATATGACCTTCAATAATTAGGGTGACAATATCCTATAATCAAAAGAATTAAAGATGAATGAACAGGTAATACTCAACCCTCATTAAAGAAAACCACTGATTTTAAATGAATATTTCTTTCTGGTATACCACAGCACAAATGAAGGTATACAATGTTTAGGCATAATGCATGCACTATGTAAATAACACATCTTATCCTTATAAGTTCCAGAGAATGTTAGAAGAGAACAAACATGAACAAATAGAAACAAAAAGGGAAATTTGGGGGAACTAAGAGATATTTTATAAGTAAAATGACTTGTCCATTATCTCTACAAGTAACTCCCAACTAAAAATCGGTCAATTAAACAGAGCAGTCTCAAATGCAACAGTAAGAAAGAATATATCAGAAAAAATTTTTTTTACATGCAACTTTTTGATAAATCAAAAAGAAAAAAAAAACAAAACTTGCAAAAGGAAGATCTTAATGTTCTATTAAAAGAATATGAAAAAAAGGAAGGTTTTTGTGTCTGAAAGGAAAGTTACTATCACAAGCTTATATCACTATCCTAGTACATCTAATCATAGAGCATGCCTAGCACATGCCTAAGAGCTAGCAAGACATATACATCATGCACGTGTAGTGCGCATGTAGAGAGAGATAAAAGACAAATGGGGAGCAAAAGAAAAATGTATAGAGACAGTGATTATTAGTTATATAGTAAAAAAAATGTACGCAATAAATGGCTCACCTGGACCATCAAATTGAACCGATGAGCACTACTGGTAAGTTTATGTTGCACTGCACTGCAGATGGATGCACTGGAAAACCTTCCAGACTGGCGGGTACCTGCTGGATGCAAGGTAAGCACCCAATCATCTGCAGCTGCCAAAGCAGCAGTGCTTTCCTCAATTCGTCTTAGATTAGCATCTAATGCTTGTTCAACACTAGGCCTAAAGAGTTTTAAGAGCACAGGACCAAGTGCCAAGCCACGAGCTTCCAACAGAGAGCAGTGATCTAAAGCTATTTGAACACACTCTGCAGCAGCTCTTAATCCACCAGCAGCTGCTGAAGAAGCTAAAGCATGTCTTTTTACAAGAAGAGCAAAAGCTTCTGTCTGTTTTGTAGCCCACATCACAAGCTCAGAGGTATAAGCAGGCTCCTTACCAAAGATAGCCAATGAATCACTAGCAGCTTGAGCAATAGCAGAGAATACCAACTGTGAGAGGGCAGCAGTATATGCTCCTCCATATGAGGTGTTTGATGGACGAAGGTTTTGCATGTTATACTGATATCTCTGGTACTGTGCATTGAGTAGTAAACTATGAGCACGAGGGCCATCACCAAGCTTTTTAAGAGCTGATATGGCTGCACGAAGTTCAGTGCCATGAGTGGAAGGTTGACAAGCAGCTTCAGCAAGCTGATCAGCTAATTTTTGCCTGCGTTCAATGATGGCATTCTGTACACTCTGTAAAGACTGAATCACAGTAACATCCAAAGCTTTATTTTCCTTTGCTTCAGCAACTAATCTTTCTCCTTCATCAAGAGCTGCAAGAGCTTCATCGACTCTCCTCTCAGCTAACAATACATCAAGAAGATCGGGGAATTCTACCAACCATTTTTCCATGTCCGAAGATCCTTTATTTTCAAGATTTAATAAATCTCCATTTGAATCAGAAACATCTGAAGCTTTGACAGATAAAGACTCAATGTGAATTCCCTCAGCTAAACCATGAATTAAAGTAGCTTGAGTAGATAACAGGTTTCTGATGGACGATAGCTCCCCCTCTAAATCTGATATCTCCTTTGATGTTCTGTAAGATAAACATAACTCTTGAAATCAAAATCACAACTTAATTAATTGTGCCCTCACCATCCCCAAAAATTACCTAAACATGCCATAAACATAAAATCAGTGCTCTGGCAACACATACAGTCGGAAAGAAGAAAGCTTATCAAGCTTTATAAATGTGATAAACTAATCAGCCAATGGATAACTGCTCTAAAAAGCTAAATAATAATCACTTCCTCCGAGATTCATTTGTTATTGAAAGGTTATAAGGTCGGATTATCCACTAATACTAGAGAATTCACCACTTAAGAGTAAACTCAATGCATAAACATGACCCAAACAGAACAAAAAAACAATCCCAGTAATTACAACAGGAAATAAATCAACACTGACCTAATGAAGGCCGCATAATTAGCGTATACACTTCTACGCATTTCTTCAGCAGAAGCTTTCTTCAAATCCAGAAGATATGAAGATAATTGCTTTATTTCCTATTTCACAATAAAACAGAAACAAATTCTTACTTCTAAACTCGCTAATACGCGTAAAAAACTAATAATAAATAACAACTCACGCAATGCACAACAAAACAAAATAATTCTCGCTGTTATTACCAGAGTTCACATCACGTTGGTAACCATAACAACCAAATATAAACTTGAATATCCTAACGCAAGATTTGTACGGTAGATCAAAGAAACGAAAGGAGAAAACCTTTTCATTGAGAGAGCACTTGGACTTGACATAGACATCGGCGTCAAATTTGTCTGACTTGAACAAATTCAAACCTTCCTCGACTTTGACAGCGCCGTTTTCCTTGGCTGGCGAAGCCCGCGACCGAGCCGTCTTGGTGGCTGACATGTTGCAGTGAAGCCAATCGGCGAATCAAGCGAAGAGGAAGATCGGAATCGAAGGTAGATCTGAGGGACACTATAGAGAGAGAAAGGTTGTGGTGTCGTTGATGTTGCTGGTGAAAGCCAGCACGGCACGACCCTCTCTCCTTTCAAATAATTTTCTTTTCTTTTCCGGAGCTTATTTGGATTCATTTTGATTGGCGAGATAAAATAATTTGGGCCTTAACCATGAAAGGTGAGTAAAATTTGATTCGGTAATCTGTGTTGTAAAGTAGCAGCCTTTGCCTCGATCTTTTTCTGTATTGAATGAAATTAAAGTTCTAATAAAATTGAAATGGAAAATGAACCTCTGCTGGCTGACATAAATCAGAGCAATTTTAAGAACATGGAAATTAATAGTATTTTAGGCCGAAAGTTTTTTTCAAATAACAAAATCTTATCAATTAATTCTCCAATGATAAAATCTTATCTACTAACTTTTGAAAATCCAAACACATTAAATTTTTTTTTTATTAACATTTTTTTATGATATAACCAAAATAATAGTAATTAAAAAATAAATAATATTAATAAAATATTAAAATAAATTTTAATATAAAATAATATTATATAATATTAATATAAAAATTTAAAAAAATGACAGTAACACCAAAATCCTAACTAAATGGCCAATCAAAAATCTAGTAGCCATCAAAGATGGCTAAAAACAATCAGTATGCTTGAAATTTGTCGATTTCGATCACTCTTGATGGTGAAGATTGCTTTTATCATATCTTTGGAGGGCTAAATACGGCCACCTAATTAAGATTTCATCACATTTTATTTTTTAAAATTTTTATTGTTATATTAATATTATTGTTATATTTAATTAGTTTTATAAAATTAATTCTATTATTTATTATTTTTAAATTCATTTTATTCAAAAAAATACAAATACCTTTTAAACTATTAATATTTAACAATTGACCATTAAATTTAATTATTAACTTTTGTCAATAAATAAGTGTTTGACTTTTTTAAAGTTAATGTATAAAACTTTATCATTCAGAGAAACCTCAAATGGGATTTAGTTTTTTTACTTTTATAAAATTTTAAAATAACTTATATATTTGATGAGACCCATCCATATATAAGACTAGGGTTGAATTTAAGTTAAATCAAACGCAAACATATATATGTTTGTGTTCGGACTCGTTTCATGAAATTTAAATTCAAATTCGGATTCATGTTTGTATTCGTTGAATTTTTTATAATAAAATTTGGGTTCGTGTTTGATTCGTATAATTCAGTTTAATATTCAGTTTGTATTTGTGTTTATATTTATGTTTGGTTTGTATAATTTGTATTTATGTATCATTAAAAATTATAATTAATCAAATATAATTAAAAAAATTTTAATTTAAGTTTGGATTCGTATTGATATTTGGTTTGTATAATTCATGTTCGAACTCATGATCGCTGATTTTTAAAATTATAGTTCAGATTTGTATTCAAATACAAACAATTCGTTTTAAACTTATTCGAACTAAATTTAAAAATGAATCTGAATATATTTGATTTGAATTCAATCCTATGTAAAACTAAACTCTACAATACCTTATTTGGAGTAACCAAAAAAATTTCATAATCCTATTGAATATATATATATATATATATATATATATACAAGTTTAACTTAAAATTTTAAATTAGTTTACATTTATACTTGTTTCAAATTAATTTTATTTCAATGATATAATAAATTAAAAAAAATACTATTTAAATAAAAATTAATAAAAATTATTTTTTTCGAATTCTATCAAACCAAAATAATTTAATAGACAAAATTTTTTATTTAAATCCATCGGAAGACTGAATTTTGTTTGACTCAAAATTGATTTTTTCTAGCAAAACAATTGGCTCAATTGACGTCGCTAATTAGAAAGTATTTTTTTTTCCCCACAAATATGTAATATTTGACTTACATTAAGGACATATAATCATAATATCACCCTTAACCATAAATGTAAAACATTAAGGACAAAGAATAGAAAAAGAGGAAAAGTGGATATATAAATAGAGTGAATTGAAGGAGAAGGGCAATGCCATCTATAACTTGCACACAGCCCCTAGTTATGAATTATAAAGATAATTAGAGACGGGTTATATTTTGAGTTGACTCTCAAAATAAGGTCAAACTTGTAATTCTTTAACACAAAATCTTTAAGATACGATTGATTTAGATAATCTTTGAGAACTAAAAATGAAAGATTAACAAGTAAATATCCATTTTCACCCAATTATTCAAAAAAAAAAAATCAATATATATATTAATTCTTAAAAGAAAAAAAAGACACATTTGTCATACGAACAGGAAAACATTGCAGTATAAGATGGAAAATAGGGTACCCCATCAATTTCCATAAAAGGATGTGAAAAGTATAGTTCAAAGAGATGCCAATTACATTGTTACACATACAGAACCAGAAATCCAAATCTTATTTGGGAGGTCCATGCATCAAAGACTTGATAAAATTAAATCTACCCAAATGACAAAACAAAAGGAAGCTTTCTGAGTAAATGATGTATCACTCCATCCTGACTCATTCTGCAGGTGAATCGGATCGAATAGCTGATATCAATGACCATAAAACAAATCATCAGACTACTTTTCCAGAGGAAATTGGATTAAAATATTCTCTTTAAACACAACACACAGACACACAGAGCCACTATGCAAGAGTATACAGGTATTAAGAATGCCTGAATGGTAGATCACTGGCTTCAGAGAGCAATAAATGTTCTAATAACAATTTAAGTGCTCAAGTACAGTATTAGCTTTACTTCAATTGAATATGTAGCTAACACTGAGATAATGAAGAAATTGCTTGCTGAGGTAGTTATGTTGATCCTTCATATGATTATTCTCCATCAGAAACAAGTAAGAAAATTAATCAATGGTAACAATCAAAATTATGGTGATAATGACCAGCAATCAAACACCAATTATGAAAATCTCACCACTGATAAAAATCACAATAACACCAACTTAAGCTAAAAGTAGATTTAATCATCTGAATAATGTTATACCACTCAAGGTGTATGCTGGCAAAAAGAGACTAACACATAACATGGAAAATATGATGAGGGCTGTAACAATTGTGGAGGATGCATGAATAAAGTTAGGAAAGAGAAAACGAGAGTGGGATTTAATTAAACTGGGGGCCAGTTAGTTAAAGGGGAGGATAAATTTTTTTGAAGTTTTTGGTTTGGGCCCTTTGGCTGAAAAAGAGAGGTCTCTGACTCCATGAATTGTCAGAATTATCCAATTTTCTGTTTCCGTTTTGTTCACCTTACTTGTCTGGTTGGGGCAGTGGTTGTAAATAGAGATTTATCCTACAGAATTGATAAATAAAACTAGACTACTTTCAATCAAATGTCATCTGTTGTGTTGTTATTGTACTATTGGCTGAAGTTTGCAGGTGGATCTGGGGAGAAGGTAGAATGATCTTGAAATTGTTAGGAAACCAAAGCCATTTCCATTAAGATGCACGAATATGAACCATATCTCATATGAAAACACCCCTTATCACTAGAAGCATAAAAATACTTCTATCCACTAAACGCCAGATAGCCTAAGAAACAGACAACACCTGACATCTCCATAAGACCAAAACTCCTTCACCCACACTATAAGCAAAGTAATTCTCAATCAATAATAAATATATGTGATCATATGTTTTTCTCCACATTTTACTTCCCTTAGTCTGTCACAAAGCCTCTAAAATCTGAGCTTGTCTAGTAACAAAAGCTTATCTTGTTTCTTCCAAATGACAGCTCCGCTAATCACCTCCATCTATGAATCTATCATCCATCCATGTAAAAGCATGAGTGAAGCTAAATAAAATGGACTAACGTATGTTCAAAAGGGATGTTCCACCAAAAGAATTAAATGGGTTAAGAGCCAAGCAATTCCATTTGAATTGGCCCAATCATCCTCTCAAGTTGGTGAAAATTAATCATGCAAGGAGCTTGACTGTTAAATGGTCTACAAAATAACTGGATCTCCCTAGAAGGAAAGCAGGGCATGATATCATAACTTGACTTGATTACAATTAGGTTGAGAAATGCCAAGCCCCACTTACCACATCTATCGTTTATGAGAATCAACAAGTCAATACCAAGAGAGAGTACGCTAGCAGAAGTCAGATAAAAGCCAGAGAAAATAGAAGAACAAAGGCAAGAATCAACAGCCACAAGGTCAGGTCATGCCTAGAACTAGTGGAAAACAATAAACAACGTCGCTAATGAAAGAGAGATTGCAAGCCTCCAAAACAAACGCACTATAAACTTAAGTAAATATATGGTAATCCTTTAAAAGTTTGATTCAAAACCATTGGATACATAACATGTTCTGCACTTGTCACATGCAGCTAATCTAATATGCAGCAACATTACTACAGAGAGAAAAGGTATATATAAGACGTGAAAAAAAATAAAGACACAGGTTGATTCCCCAGTGGCTAACAGCTAACTGAGATTATTAGACATTAACCCTCATTTTTCTTTAAAAAATAAAAATTAAATGTGGACATTGCTGCACAAGTATAAGCCACATACACATGATACTTCCTAAGCAAATAAATTAAACAAAACACAAAAATTAAGCCAAATCACAAGGAGACAAGAATCATCATTACTGCTGATTCCTTAAGTTCCGTATTTCAAAATTTTCATTTTATCTAACAGAATTGGTTTCTCAAATTGCAAACAGAGAAAGATCAACAACCCATAATTAAAGACTGAAATAAATAAACATAAATCAGCAATTCACACCATCACAAATCGGATTCCCTAAAAGTTACAACTTTTATCCACCAAAGTCTAGTTTTCCAACTTACATGACCATTAAAAAAAACAATCAAATACCCACAATAAAAAACACATCGTATAATTGAATGAATCGTAAAAAAACATTCTAAAGATGAAATTGTTCCTAAATTATCATTTTAAAATTAGCAAAGCTAGAACTTCTCGAGATCAAAACATCGAAAAACAAACAAAAGCCAACAAACCCAAATGAAAAAATCAACTAAAAAAAAAAAAGATCCAGTTAAGCGTAAAAACTTACTGGGCTTCTGGGGTTTTCCATCTTCCCACTTAGAAATTGAAAAGTGAACCTTCTCGCGACTGATGGCTTCGCTCTTATGGGGTTCCTTGAGGCAGTTCCGCACCAGATTCGCACAGATGTTAGAGTATGTTATGTATGTCATCCCTGCCGCTCTCCAAAACGGCACAGCTGCGTTTGAAGCCATCTTGCTCTGTCTCAGAGTTTCGGTAAAAACGATAATTTTAAATTACCAGACACAGCACCCTCTGAAGCCTTGGATGACCTAAGTTTCAACTGTAAATTAAGTGTTATAGGCCTTGGGGTGGGCTTAAATATCCCCACAATTTTTTTTAATTAATTAAACCAACCAAAATTTTGGATGCCTAATCGAAATTGATCAACTTTTTGAGGGCTATACGAATATTCCCAAAACTCTTATTAATTTAATACCCAAATTTTCCTCTACTCATTTATATAAACCCTAGGATTATACAAACAGAAGACTTCACAAGCAAACCCGACCAACTTTGAAAATTTTTGCCGATTGTATATTTTTGTGTTGTGTTGAATTTGTTTAATAAGTTTTGAATTGTATTTCAAAATTAAGAAAGATAGAAAAATGTGACGGGTTTGTTAATCTCTAATTCAGAATTAACAAACCCCAATTCAGTTCCAAAATTTTTATATTTTATAACCTAACGTGTATAAGATTTAATTTTCGTAAATAAACAAAATCATTTAAAACTAATTTGTAAGATTTAAACATATGGTGTAAAATATTGAATTAAAATTAAGAATTATATGAATAATAATATGTCATGCAATCCAAATATATAAAACTAACTACCAAAATTAATTATATACATGTCTTTCTCTCTCAAAACCTCTTTAAATGTTAATCTTTAATAAGCAAAATTGTTATTTTATTTGTATAGAAGATGAGAACCCGGTAATATATAGTAAGTTGTTAAACTTTATCAACCTCCAAAGCCTTGAAGGGTCGGTGATAGCACAATACCTGAATTGAAAAGGGTATTTGGGCGACAGTAATTTACAGCATAGAGCTCAGGTATTTGAATGCAAAAGAATTTTTCAGTTTTGGGAGATAAAAGAGATTAAACAAATTTTACTAGATTACCTTTTCCAAAAAAAAAGCATAGAGCTCAGGTAGCTGGAATTAATTGACAAGAAGAAGACAATGACAAAAGTTGGAATACTTGTACATGGTCAGGTAGCTGTAAGCATCAAATGAAATTGATTGGTAACTACATTTTTTAATTTACCAATAAATTCTAAGTGTCTTGAGCTTCCGTACTTTATCAACTTTGGCTGAAACATAGAGCTCAGCATCTTCTCCAAATGATACACAGAATATTTCACATGCTTACTTGCACTAGCATCCTGTTCAATCAAAACTCCATAGCTCTGCAAGTAGCTTCTGTACATAGGTACAAAAGCCTGCACTACAAGATTGCATATTTTCTCCCTCAAGCTCTTATCAGCCACAACCCAAGAAAATTGCTTCTTGTATATGTAAGCAAAAGCCTCATTAAAAGCTTTTAGTCTCTTCTTCGCGGAGTCAGGACCATTTGCTTTCCTTCCAGGAGACACAACTAGGTCATCTTGTCTTAGAAGAGCAAAAATTTTTCCCCAGCTCTCTCGCACATAGAGCCCTACATAATGGTCTCTATACTGCTGATGAGCATTTAACCAAGAATCTCCTAGCATTTTTCCAAGCTCTGTGCCTTTCAGATTGCAGAAGTGACAGTGATTGTTCATCATGAAAAGATAGGACAATGCGTTATCCTCAAATGCACTGGACCATGCATCCAAGTTCAATGCAATTTCCTTCATTATGTTATAAATCTGGTCCGTAAGAAGTCCCTCCTCATATGTCTCTTGTTTCCAGTTCTGATGGATTACCAGAACCTGTGTTAAGATTGGCTTGTAATCTTCGCCAAGCAGCTGATTCAAGTAGTCGGTCACAAAGCTTACCAATCTTGGAACACTCCCATTTATGGGAGGGGAAATTTGTCTTTGTAGCTCGACCTGAAGAGGGAGTTCCCAGAAAATTTCACATACGCCACTGACAACGCTCTTGACGAGATCCCTTGTCAGCTTTTTGATTTCGACACAAGCCTCTACCCCGAAAAGCCGGTTGATATCTACTCTGAGACTGTCTAAAACCGCAAATATGTCCAACAGCTTCAAGACCTTGAGGGGATTCTTCTTAGACTCTGTAACATTCATTCCAAATTGTAGGAAGGAAAGAATTCCGGACTGTGCTGCAATTTTCGCAAAGCATCGCCTGCAAGCATCTGATCCAATCTTGTTGAAAACATTATTGCAGAGCTTGTACTCTGGCTCAAACACACGCTTCACCACCAACTCTAAATGTTCACACCAATTACCTATAAAACCCTCTATGTCTTGCACATCATCAGACTCCATCACTGATTTCTCAAGATATTCCAAATCAAGAACTTCCAAGCTTCTTCTGATATTCGCACTTCGAACTTCAACATATATAGATATGCAATTCTCAAGCCGACCATTAGCATTTAACCGGTCAATTATGGCCTGCAACTTCTGTATTGTGGCCTCTGGAACAGTTGATTGATCAAGGCTAGTTTGCTTTTCAGCGAAGAATGATGAGTCCACCAAAATGTAAGGAATGGTGTGTTGTGTCACAATTTGCATGAACTCATTCGCAAGTTTGTTTAATGCCTCAAATAGTAGCCCTCCATTCAGGCGGGCGCAAACATCAGTAGTCTGCAACTCCTGTAAAATTCTGAGACACTTCTTCACACTGGTAATGCACTGATCGTCAACAACTGAATCTCCATCGAAAGCCTCAGCAATACCCTCCAACCACTCAATTGCCAGCCTGCAATTACCTGCGAGGAATCTCATTGCTTCTTCAAGCTGTTTCATGACTGAAAGATACTTGGAAAGGTCAGAAGACTGCTCAAACAAGAGTGACTTTTCAAGCTCCCGGACACCATCAAACACCCTCAGAACTGCGGCAGCAGGGCCAATGGCACATTCAATCTGATCTCTGACCACACCCAGTGAACATTTTCGCCTAGGTATGGACTTAAATGCAGCCTCCAAAGAAGACAACCCTTTTTTAATCTCTTCCAATCTTGGCCCAGTTTTATCCAGTGCCACAGCGAGAACTCTTGATTTTTCCAAACTAGCATTCAAGAAATTCCTAGCAGCCAAAAGATTGTCAATACTGTCAACCTCAGCCATTGCCAAAAGCTAAAACTGGTCCTAATCTCAGGACTTCTTCTAACAGATTCAACTACCTTGTGGTTTATATAGAATTCCGAATCCATGCGCATTGTTGTAATTACTGCAAATTTTTTGTTTTCTTTTTGGTGGGTTTCTTATGTACCACTCATTTACTTTTCTTCACCAAACGTACCAAATCATGTTAAAACAAGACTACCCATATTCAAACCAAACCTCACTTGCAAAACAAACATCTCAGAACATCGCACACAACTACCATCAATAAACTTTCTTGAAACCCGATTGGGATTGAAGTACAGTAGCTGTTGTTGTAAAAGACGAAAGTGTTTCTACATTCTTTGGTCGCCATCTACCAAGTGGAGTTGTTGATGATCCATCCACTAATTTTAAGTCTCTAAAAACATTGTATTTCTTCAGTTATTCCTAATTTTTTGTCAAGAATTTCTTGAGAAATTGTTATTTGGGTAGCAGCAAAAGACGGTAAACAAACTAGAAAGGCAGGCACAAAGTACAAGTCCAGTCCAATGCAATGACTCCCTCTGTTTCAAAGACATCATCTGGTCTTTTTCAAATATTTTTCAGAGATCATCATTAAATATTTAATTAGTCATAAGAGCTTAGAACTTCTATAACAATATGGAAAAATTATATTGACTAAATGAATAAAATATGCACCAACTAGATTGGAGAAATCAATTCCTTGTAGTTGAGTTAGCCTGCTAGAGCTGTAGGCGGTCCGGCAGAGTAACAACTCCAGGATTAATTTATACATTTGGTACTCCTGTAGCTTATTTGTGAAGGAGTTTTTAAAAGGAGTGGATAATAGATTTTTTCAAATCTAAATATATAATGTAATCATTTATCGTTCATATACCTGAGACTTTCATCTATCAATAAAAAAATTTAGTATAAAACTACGCTTGTTATTATGCATGATTGGGTTAAACCTACAATATTACAAATTTTAAAAGAAAAATTTAACTCAAATAAATCTAATGCCTTTTAAATATAATTAGAACAGTTGAGAGTTAACAATCTTTAAAGTGCTTGAAATGACGGGAGATAAAGGCAATGTTTCAAGTCATACATGTATATACAGGGTACAGCACAGCCGACCAACCCAGACCTCAAAAAGAGAGAGACAGGTCTACCAATAACTGGTAGATATTAATTAGGAGCTGTCATCTAGTAAATCCAATTGATGGAGGAACTTTATGATAAGTATAAGCTCACCAAAATTGGTTAACATTACAATGTATAATCCCTTTCTTTGGTAGGTGCACTACCTTACCTTCATCAATTACAATAAGCTAGCTGTAGCATTACCCTTTTTTATTTCACTCTCCAAAAATGTACCTAATATTTCACTCTAGAGTTTTATAATCAGGAAAATTAATTAAAATAACCTAATTTTAGAGAGTTTAAATGATATTAACCATAATTTTAAAGACTGTAGGTTATAGTGTAGAAAATGAGTTAGGTTTGACTACTGTTGACTTAACTTAGAATACCTATTACTTCTACCATAAATCTCTAGCTTGAAATCTTAAAATTTTTGTCCAATTTTCAGTCAAATTTATTTTTAAAATGAGTTATAAAGTTAGTATTAACTTATATATTTGATTTTAATGTTTATTATGATTATTTTAATTTTTGTTTAGAATATCCAATATTCGATGTGTTGAAATTATATATTTTGCCAAAAAATGATAGATTTTTTGTTGAAAAAAAGTTTATAGTTTAGGGTTAATTTTTTTAATTTTACTTAATACATCAAAGGTTTTTTAAGTTTAAATGGGTTGTTGGATGGCGAAAATTATTTTCTACTTAATTTATTGTTTGATTTATTGAGTTAAACACCAAATTTGGCTAAAAATAGAAGATTTTCCAATCGTTGGGCACGATTGCACCCAATTACCATTCATGTGCCCAGTTCCTTTTCATTGAAACTTGGTGAGCAAAATGACAGGTTTGGTGGCTATCAGGGGCAAATGGATAATATTTAATATTCAACAAAATCAACGGGTAAAATCTAGGTCTGCCCACCCAATTAGTGTTCAATGTTCAGTAAAAGAGGGGGCGAAATAACAAGCATGGTGCCTACTGGGATCTACTGGTAGTTACTGGGCCAAGCCTAATAGGGGTAAAAGGATATTTTCTTTTCCTATAATACATTTTTTCTGTAATGTTTTCATTTTATAAAATGTTTGTTTGTTGAATGTTTTTACATTGTATTTGTTTTAACAATTTGTTACCCTTAAACTAATATAACATTGATGTTTCATTTTAAAGATTAGCTTATGGAAAAGAGAATGGTAAGCGCTGTCATATATTCTAGATGGTTGTATAAATTTTACAAAGTGTATCACTTTAGAGTATTATTAATAGTAAGAGAATACAAAAATGCGATAAGAGAAAATCAAGAAAAGTTGAGTAAAAAGTACGACTAACTTTTTAAGAAACATGTTTTGGGCAATTTATTGATATAAAAGAGTATAGGTTCAGGGTTATACTATTTCATTTAGTGTTTTTTCAAAAATTTAATTGTGGAAACTTCTCTTTAGATTTTTTGTTTCGATTAAACAAAGTAAACATTGGCTTTATCCATTTGAAGTTCATATTGGTGGTCGAGATTAAGGTTACAATCATATGTGTCATTTTTAGGAGCAAACTAATTGAAGTTAAGATATTTTCCTAAATATTTTGTTTTGTTTTGGGGATTTATTTAATTTTCAAGACATTGACAAAGATGTTATCAAGTTAATGGTTATTCATTTTCTTCACCATGGACTTATGAGAATAGGTCTTTGAAATGTGGTTTTCGATCGTCTCCCAACTTTAATGGATAATTTAAATGCATTTAATCGTTGCCTGTGAGGTGTTATGGTTTGGAATTTGATGATTGATTCAATTAAACAACCTATATAAAATAAGTATAAGGACATTGTTTATTAATATTCACCTCCTGTAGAGGTTTTTTCGATGCTTAATTATGTGCTCATGGGATTTCCTCTAGCTTTCCAAGTAAGTATTTTTTTTTTTGTTAGTTTTTCCTTTCTATTGTATTCGACTAACTAAGACCATCAATTTTCATTTTGTGCGTATAAATTTACGAGACCCTATAGAACCTAGAGAATTTTGTTAAGAGCATAGGATGTGGAAGAGTCTCATATGTTGAAACGAGGACAAAAAACATCCCAAGTTAAGTGAACATACATATTGTTTTTGACGCAAAAATGACACATACTTAAAACTTATACGTTTACTAATCACCTTTTCAAGTGAGCCAAGGCAAACCCAAGCTAAGTCAGGTTTAGTTCGACTCAATTGTTAAAATAAATAGAAAAGATAATTTATAAAATATAAATGAAACCTCCATATTTTATGTATTCACAAGCACCTCCTAAAGGTTTAATAATTATATTCTAGCTCTATAGTGCCTACCCTACCCCAAATACTCCTACCCTTGTCTATTTTATTTTTATTTTTATAAATTATAACTCAAAATCATATCAATATTTTATAGTAATATAATAATTTTTTTTTTTTTACTTTTTTTTTGTCAAATTTCTTTGATTTTTAACTAAATTTTAGAATTAAAATTCTTAAAGTTAGAAATAAGAGTAAAACAAGTATTAATTAAGACTTTTAACTATATTTATACAATCCTGTTTTTTTATATCATACCCTTTATTTTTTAACTAATTTTTTTTGAGACATCAATTAATAATATAATTAAATTTTTAGTAGTAATGAATAAATGATATCACATCAAAAGTGAAGTTGTTTATTATTTATCATAGCATCAACAATTTTTTTTAATAATTAAAATATTTAGAGGGCACATTTAATTATTAATTTACCAAGTTAAATCACAAATATATTCATGTTCTGAAAAGGTAATGTCTTCATTTTGGGGGCAAGATTATTAAGTTCTATTATGACCAAATGACTATGTCCCATCCCCACTTTGATTAAATACCAATTTCATATGTTTTAAGTTCAAAAATTCTATTCCTGACTTTCAACAGTAAAATATATTTTTGTCACTGTATATATCATATAATAAAATTAGCATTATTTACACTCCCAATAATACAAAAAATTACATTTTCTATCATACTACATTTTTTTTTTTCTTCTTTCTTTTTCTTCTTTCTTTTGCCATTGAAAAACACCTATACTACTCTCTCATTGGCTCTATATATATATATATATATATAGAGGTAGGTAGGTAGGTATGTATGTATGTATGTATGTATGTATATTCTAAATAATAAGCATCTTGATATCTCTCTAAGAATATAAAATTATCAAAATAATTCAATATGTGATTTTTTTTTTGGATTCTGAAAAAAGATTTTAGTAATCTATGCCTTGAGTCAATCCTGGATATAAAAAACTTACATGGACCTCTTTCTCTAGTCCCAGATGTAGCAATCTGCAAACTCAGACGAACTTTTCTGATCCCAGTTCAAGCAGTGCATGGAAGAACGTTTGTGTTAAATAATATGTATGAATATACCTACAGCATAATGAATTTATGTGATTCAGTCAGTACTGTATCCTTAGTTTATGATCATCTCTTATGGCTTCATTTATTCTGCAGTATTAATAAATTTATTCTGGAAGGGTCTGGTTAAACTATATTATTGTTGAAATTGTTATTTAATAAAAACGATATTTGGAGGAAGTCATTTTCAGGGTTTGGGGGTCTAGTTTAGCACTTGCAACCTTTTTAAATTCGACAATGCAATTATCAATGCTGAATTTAGGAAAGTCAAAAATATGAAAGAGAAAAAGTAACAGAAAACAATAAAATCAACTCAAAAATCCGGAAAAAAATTAGTTCAAAAGTGTTCCATTAAAATTTTGAATCACGCTATGTCTTTCAAAACATAATCCTATTAATAAATACCAAATTACGTCATAAAAAAAACATAATAATTTATTATCTATTTTATTTTTAAAATTTTTTTTGCTCTTCTCTAGTGGCGGAGACGATCAAGTCTGACTGCTTCCGCCATCGTAGCGGCTAGATTCGACCACCTCACCAACGACGGTGATTGCTTTTTAAAGTTTTTTTATTTTTTAATAATTTTTAAAATTTTTTATTATTATTTTAAAATTTTTTAATTTTATTTTATTTTGAATATTATTTATATTAATTTTTATTTAATATTAATATTATAAAAGATATTTTTGTCTTTTCTACAGTAAAAAAGCAGCAACTTGGATTTTAAAAATTTTACAGGTGGAAATTTGTCGATAAACTAAACCTTGAGTGATAATATATTGTTCGGCCCTATACAAAATAGTATTCAACCAAACTTGAAAAGAGTTATTAAAATGATATATTACTAAAAATAAAAACTATAAACGAAGTTAGTTTCATAGTGTTAGTTCAACGAGTTGGTAGTTATTTTATTGATAGACATATTTAATAAATATAAAACAAATAAAATTATTTTTTATTATTATATAATAATGCGAAATCTAATGATAAAATTGTTAATTTAGTAATGAAATTTAAGTTTACTTTTGATGGAGTATCATTTCAATTAGATACACTTATTATATAACTAGTTTAATAGTACAAAAGTAATGAGTTTAACAAAGAAGGAACTAGGAACAATTAGACTTGTAATTATTTATATTTTATCACGTTTTACACGTCTACAAAAATATTATAACAGGTATAAATAAACAAGATTAAATAAGAAAAATATAAAAACTAATATTAAAATTAAATAAGATTCAGATTTTTAATGTTAAAATCTTGTGATGAATACAAACCAATAGTAACCCAATTTTTTAATACACAACTAAAAAGATCTTGAAATTTTTTTTTTTCAATTAAACCTTCGAAAAATTTTATTGATTAATGTTCAAAAATTTATTATCCTACCATTCATTTTGTATGATGAACAATAGCTTTATTTTCGAAGATTATAGGTGTCATGACTTTTTTGGACATATTTCAAAAGAAACGGAAGATTAAATTAAAAATATATTAGAAATATATACCATTGTTTTTTGTTACGGCTACTATATTAAATCATAAAACTAAATTATTAATAGCAAAAATTTGTTAGAAATTATAGATAAAAATTTGTTAAAACCTTTAGGTAGAAGATTTTTTTTTGCTTAAAAATATATAATTTTATGAACTTAAATAGAGGAATACTGCACATACTTCACAGTCACTGATAAGTTTTTGTGTTTTATTCTACGAAAAGGTAAACAACCAATAGCTTCAATATTAAATTTTGATGAATTTTTAAATTATATTAATATTAATAATTTTTTAAAATTATAATTGAAAACAAAAATTTTGATATTTTAAGACAATGAAAACACATGAAAAACTTATCATATGCTTTTCGTCATGACACGTGATCTACTAACATATCTAACATTTATTATAGCATTGAAATCAATTTTAACATTGATAGATATGTATTGGATGACGGAATGTTGAATCTATACTTGAACATGGTTAAAATTATTATATACATAAAAGATTTGATGATTATAGATTTTAAATTATAAAATCGAGTAGTTGATGTCATATTTAAACACTTCAAAAAATTAGATATTAATGTAACTAAAAAGGCATATTCCAAGGGGCTTAGATTATGCCCTCAACATTTTCCGCAAGATAACACAATTTATAAGACCTGTCTTTTGACATAATCTTATTTAATACGATTTATAGATCATGTTGAATGCGATTCAACATAGCCCACAATCGTATCGATTATAAATTGGCATGGGCCACGGTCATGTCTAGTGACAAAGATTAGACCAATTTGTTCCTTAATTTTATTAAATTTATTATTAAAGATCTAATTTATTTGTTTTCCTTATAAATTTTAGTTAGATTTTTTTACCCAAAATAGCAATACAATTGTTGTATCCAATGCTAAAATACACATCAAAATTCTTCTATCCTCTCAATTATTGTATAAACCAAATAAATTAATAAACATATATAAACACATTAACTAATTTATGTAAAAAAAAAAAAAAAAAAGCTTGTGAAAAAAGAAAGGAAAAGAAAAAGTAATAAATAGAAGAGATGAAAGGCAGCGTGTCATTTTCCGAGCAGCCCACTACTGTCGGTGGTGTAAGAAGGTACCTTACACTCAAAATTAGTTGAACTCTCGCTGTCTCTCTTCCCCCCTCCCCACCTTTTATTTCCCAACTATGTTTTAACGTTTCAAGCTTCAACCACTTCACTCCATATCACACCCTCCTCTTTATAACGCTTTTATTATCCTCTCCACAAAACCATCACGCTTTTTCCAAGATGGGTGTTGATTTGAGGCAAGTGGTGGCTGGTGTGTTGACACTCACCATGTTTGTTATGCTTGGCAATATGATTAAAAGAGACCACTTTGATTCCATCACTGTAAGTTTTACTCTCTTTTTTTTATCTAACTTTGCGTTTTAAACTCCCCATTTCTAACTTTTGTTTGTTTGTGTTTAAATCTCTTGTTTTTTGCTCCTTTGATCTGTTTTGCTATATGTTTTACGGCTTTGTTCTTGTGGGAATTGTTTCCTCTTCATGAATTTATGCATTAGTTTTCTTCACTTTTATGTTTGGCTGTTTAGGAAGTGGGGAGAAACTGTAATGAAATATTAAATCTTGAATGTTTGGTTTATTGTCTTTTGAATTAGTATTGTGAAGTTTAGAGATTTCTTATTTCATTTTTGTTGTTGGAAAAAAAAAAAAAAAAAGGAAAAGCTTCCAGGTGATATGCAGGATGTTGCAAAGGTTGCAGAGCAGGGTCTTCATGCAATTGCTAAGATGGGTAAAGGGCCTTGGTTGGAGGATGGCCAAGAACTAAAACCTTGTTGGTCCAAGTCAAATTTTGGTAAATGAACTCAACTCTGTAAAACTTGAACAAATTTTTATGAGTTGTTGTATATTTGCTTAGATTTGTTCACGCACGTAATTCTTGGGAACATGTATCTCTTTTTTTGACTTATTTTTATTTGATAGATGAACCAACAAGGTCGAAAGGATATGTTACATTCTCCTTAACTAATGGCCCTGAATACCATGTCTCACAGGTATCCTTGAAAGCCATTTGAGTTTTGCTCGTTATACCTTTAGTATCTTTGTTGGTATAAAATAAGTGAAAGCATCTTTAAAGCATGGGAGTTCAAGGTTTCAAAGGAATTAGTCAGCTCATTGGCCTTTTTCTGGGTTTTCTAATGATGGAACACAATTATTTTTAGTTAAATTTTATGAATAATACAACTAACTTTGGATACTTGACTTTATAAACTGAACATTCTACCAATTTGTGGTGAATGGCTAAAGCTGAAAAACTTTTGTTTCATAGTCACTTTGAGAACTTTGGTGCATTATACTTGTGAATATTTGTTATAATCTGTTTTTATTTGGTCTTTTTCATTTGGTCAATTGTGTTTTCCTTATTCTTCTTCCATCCATGATTATATTAGTTATGAAAATATGGTTTGAAATTAACTGCATTGTTAAAAAGTTTCCTTTCTACTACTTTCATATTTATTGAACTTCTGTTTTAGATCTGTACTGACATGTGATATATTGAGGGATGAAGGGAAATCTTGCAGTAAATATTGTTGACTGGTTCAACATTGTCATTGTCTTTTGAGCCCTTTGTTCATTTTTTTAACTAAATTAACTTTTCTTTTGACTATTTTACACATGTTTGTGTCTTGATGTTACACATTTATCTTAATCAAGGTTAGAGAGAAACACATAAAAAATTTTTTCTTTTTTTTTTTTGCTCTATTTTTTATATCCATTTCCTGATGATTGCATTTTTCAGATTGCTGATGCTGTGGTTGTAGCAAATGTCCTGCAAGCAACACTCGTTGTCCCTGACATTAGAGGAAGCAAACCAGGTGATGAGAGGTTAGTGCTCACGATGTCTCTTTCACACTTTACTATACTCCGTGACAAGTATATTTTCTTCTACTTCTTGTGCCATACTTTATATTATCACTCTCATCAAATATAATTGTTTGGTTGGCTCTGGATGAACTGTAAAATGATAGGCTCTGCTACTTGGAATGAATCTTTGTTTTTTCATTTCATTATTATTATTATTATTTTTTTTTTCATTGTTCGTTGTTGTTCAGAGAATGTAAAATTTTGTTTAGAAGCAATTGATAAGTTTAGTGTGACTAATTGAACTTTTCAGAACCCATATTATATCTATAGTAATAGACACCATCGAGTTCATGCATTCTGTCTTGATTTCATACTCCTGTTTCAGTCATGTGATTTAGTCACTGTCAGTGTTATCATTTTCCTGTTGTTAGTCAGCAAGGTTATATTTTTTTCATCTAGCTCTGGAAATAGCCGCATCATGAACAATTGGAATGCATGTAAATCAATAATGTCAAGTTCAACTCTATTCATGCAGAATTGTATTGCTTGTAGTGAATTGACTTCAAAAAAGTTATTTTGTGCGTAGTCATAGATTTAAAATTTTACAGGAAATTTGAAGATATTTACGATGTTGAGAAGTTTGTGAAAAGCCTGGATGGGGTGGTCAGAGTAGTGAAAGAACTGCCTGATGAAGTATCAATCCGAAATCTTGCAGTTGTGAAGATTCCTAATCGAGTCATGGAAGACTATGTCAGAGAAAATATTCACCCAATCTTTAAAGCAAAGGGCAACATAAGGCTGGCAACTTACTTCCCTTCAGTAAATATGAGAAAGGCAACAGAGAAAACTAATATTGATTCAATTGCATGTTTGGCAATGTTCGGAAGTCTAGAGTTGCAACCAGAGGTTAAAGAAGTTGTTGACTCTATGGTTGAACGGCTAAGAGCTTTGAGTCGAAAGTCAGATGGGCGGTTTGTAGCAGTGGACTTGAGGGTTGATCTATTAGACAATAAGGGTTGTCATGAAAGTGGCGCAGCTGGGAGAAAAAGCTGTTACAATGCACAGGAAATTGTTATATTTTTGAGAAAGATTGGATATGACAGGGATACCACCATCTATTTGACTCAGTCTAGATGGGATAGCAGCCTTAATGTACTGAAAGATATCTTCCCTAAAATGTACACAAAGGTAGGCCTTTATTTAAAGCTCTTGATTAGACTTCAAAGGAAATTGTTTGTTTCTTTCAATTTAGGAATGCTGTCCCATGTCATCCATGAAAAAGAGTCCTTAATAACTGTCTTTTTATCTTGGTTTTTGACTTTGATACCTGCAAAAATTTGATATCCTTTTCAAATCCTCTTTTTGTTTTGGTACTATTACAGGAGAGCATAATGCCTGCAGATAAGAAGGATATGTTCCTAGAAACGGAAGATTCGGAATACGAAAAGGTTATTGACTTCTACATATGTTCTCAGAGTGATGTTTTTGTACCTGCCATTTCTGGCCTGTTTTATGCCAATGTAGCAGGAAAAAGAATAGCCTCTAGTAAGACTCAAATCCTTGTTCCAACTGAGATTTCTGGTTCCTCTGCTCCTGCTACTGATTTTATCTCCCCTTATGTTTTGAAGAAGAACCACCTGGCCCATTCATGTTTTTGTTAAAGCAGCCTAAACAAATGTAAGGTTTCACTCAATTTAGTACCCTAAATTGGTCACAATATATTCATTTCTTACTATGATACCTGTGAAGGAACATTATTGTTATAGGCCTTTTTTTTCAAGTTTACATGTTAGTAGTAATGTTTTATGTTATTAAAGGATACTTTCCTGGTAGTTAGTACAGAAGCATTCATAATCCAGTAAATGAGAAACAAATGAAGAAACATGAGAAGAAACAGGATATGGTAGGCATGTGGGGAAGCAGTTTTTTTTTTTTTTTTTTGTCTCTTTTGAAGCTATATAATTATTCTTAGATGATTTTAGTGTTTTTGGGAAGGAAGCTACCCAATTTCAGGGATAAAGTCTAAAACTAAAGCTAAGGCTAAATGTATTTGATGGGTATTACGTTAAACTTTTGAAAGTATATTGTGTTAGAAAATTTCCCAGGTGGACAAATATTAATTATAACTTGGTTTAATAAACACATGTAATTGAATAGTTTAATGCAAATTTGCGGATGAGCTTGAAAATCTAATTCTAATAAATTTTGTTGAATTAAGGATAAAAAAACATTCATTCATATAATAATACATAATTATTGATACTTAAATTTGATCGTTATTATAAATAAATATGGCATTATTCATAATTCAGTCAACAAATTGGCTTAATAAACCACAGTCTTGACCTAATCATCATCAACGTGTCCAAAATGGCACTCACTACCATCTTTAAACTCATCCAAATGCTCTCACCCTTCAATATCGTATAATTTACATCCTTTTGCTACTCACAAGCACAATATGCATCCTTATATAAAAGACAAGTCAGGGGGGTCGATCTGGCTTAGCCCAAGCCCATCTTTTTTGGCACTATCTACAAATGACACAACATGCAAAATTGTGAATCATGTCAGAACCCTGAGCCGAAGGGTTCCGCCTCAGTTTGCCTTGCTCCTCCACCTTTTCATGCATGCAATCATGGTCTTAAGCTTATCGAAGTCAAGTGCAATGAAGCCCTTCAAGTCCTAATAGACCATTAACATTATTTGGATGTAGCAAGCTTCAATTCAAGGACAATTAATCAAATTGAAGATCAAGTACAAAGACTTCCAAAATCAAGAAGATTTAGGCGAAAGACAAAGGAGCATGCAAGCAAGATTAATTTCATTTTGTACATATTTAATTTTAATTATATATTGTAATTAGTTTTAAGTGATTTAAGTACTAGTCCAACTTAGTCTTTTCATTTTATTTCACACATGTCAATTGTAATATAGTTTTAAATAGACTAGAGTTAACAATTTTAACCACGGTTTGTATTTACTTATAAAAAAAACAATTTTAAACTCATTTGTAAAAAACTTTTCGTAAAATGAAATTTGGAAAACTTTTTTTTTTGGATTTAAAGTTAGGTGATCTTGTGTTCAACATTTTATCTTTTATTTAGTTTTTTGGCAAAAGGAGCTCAATAATAAAAGAATCAAGGTAATGAATTTAATAATTAAGTTAATAGACCTTCTTTTAGGCTTGTTTCAAGAATGTTTTAGGGCTTGATTCAATATTCAAATTAGTGAATTTACCCTTTAAACTTGAATGTTATTTCTTGCACTTTTTTATTTCAAGTTATTAAATATTTGTTTTGTGATTTAAATTCTTAAGCACTTTACTTTTCTTTGGTTGTTATGTGTTGATTGATATATGGATATTGGAGGGTTGAAATTGAGATATACTTGTGTTGGAGTTGATATCAGAACGAAGACTTGCTTGAATATTAACCAAAGCCTGGCTGGATTTTTAAGATGGAATTGGTGAATGCTTTGTGCCCAGATTAAGGGAGTTAAAGACTATCCCATTTTCACATCAGTTTGTATGTGCAATAATTTTAAAGTCGGATCGGACATTAACCCGGTAAAGGAGGGCAATTCGGCCTAATCTGTGATCAAACCGGTTTACTATTTAAATAAATATAAAAATTAATAGTCAAAACAATTATGTAAAATAAATCATTAAACATATAATTAAATTGTTTTAATATAAAAACAGACTTAATTTAATAACATGCATACTCTAAGTTCAAATCCCAATAATAAATTAAAAAAATTATTATTTTTTTAATTTAAACAATTAAACCACACTTTAATCCAATTTAACTTTTAAAACGGTTTTCAACAAATTATTTTTTGTTTTATTTATTTATTTATTTTTTTGCAAGTGACAATTCGATCATATGATCCAAATCGATTCTTAAAACCATGTATGTGTGCCCTTACCCTCTTAGGGGTAATTTATATTTTATAAACCGAATAAATAGAAGCCACAATCAAATTAAGATAATCAGAAGCTGATTATAAAATTTTACTCCCTCCCATTATAATTGAATAAAAAAATATTTACGATAGCAGATATCCTATTGTTTGCGACAAAGAATAGAAAAATCCTGGTCGAAAGAACGAAGAGATTTCCTTGCCAAGCAAAGGATATTCTCACCGACTTAAGCTGGAATATACAACATTCGTGCCCCTCGTCTCCTGTCGAAAAGGTTAGATTTCGTAGGTGCTAATATAAATAACTGATTAAATAAGAATGAACAATTATCAATAAAAATCACTTTTATCATTCGAAAAGTCTGATGATGCTTAATATGTCGCTGACACAACACAAAGATGTTCGTCCACCAACAAACACAAAAGAAATAAAAATTTTCATTATGTTACAAATTTCACACGATCTTGATAAAGGGATCGTAACGTTTTTTTTCACTAGGTTAATGATCCTTTTTCCACTCCAAAATACAAACCAAATAATGACCACAGTGAATTCAATCCAAATTAGTTTTCAGGAAGATGGAGGTAATGGTTAGCCTTGATATTTCACAGAAACTGCTATACAGCTTCAGGATAACTGAAATCATGCACTACACAACTTCACCACCATTGGAATCAAGGTTTTATTATACTTGAAGAACAATTTATCTTCTGCTCGGTATGATACAATATATGGTCACAAACAGGTTTGTGATCGTTACCATCGTGCCATACAACAACGTCGTGCCATACAACAACGTCGCAAATGCTGAATTGGCCCCATCAAGTACGAGGAAAGAGGAGTTTTGGGAACCGGAATCATTTTTCCGATGATCGCTAGTGGCCAGCTGCCAAGATACAAGGATAGTCAGAACAATGCAAGAGAAATATGTTCTTGGCGATCATGGAAAAATTAGCTTGAAAAACCTCTTTCATTTACTAGCATAAAAACCATACTAGTAATATTCCCGAAATATGTTTCAAGGAGGAGACACAGTAACCCACCTGAAAATGCTCATAGCAACAGTCGCAAGCCACAACTTCCAGCTGAGTCTCACAGTTGAGGTGAACTTCCCGAGAAACTCAATGATGATTATCTGTGTTTAGTTTAACTTTCGTAAGGGGTAATCTTAAAAGAACGCATATATAGGTTAACATAAAAAGCCCAAAAAAAAAAAATACAATTGCTGCTCACTTGAATTATGCAGGTTATTCCAATTATTGCCATAAAGAGGTAGTTTTTATTCAAGCCACTGAAGACATTGATTTCATCAGGCTTCCGGGCATTGAACTCGTTGAATACCTGTAATTTCAACGGCAGCAAATCAAGGCTTTTACAAATACACAACCTACAATTGACTCATTATAGGCATTTTTGCTTTTCCTTCCCATCAGATATAATAACTAAATAACAACAAAGTATAGAGTGGTGTTCTATCTATAAACTTATTGTAAGAAGTAAAAAACATTTATCTAAAATGCCGCCAAACGATTTCAAAATTGATTTCGGTTGAAAAATTAACAATTATTAAGCAGTGTATTTACTTGACAGAAGACAAATGTGTTGAATATCATAGTATTTTTCACATCATTAGCATATTTCCTGGTGTAATTCTTCAACTGAAGAATACTGGTGCCCCAGAAGTTTAGCACAAGGAGCACAATAACTTGATAAAAGGCCTACAATGACAAGAAAAAAGATAGGGGTCATCCAGAAATACATAAAACCCATATTATAATGTCATTTAACAAAATCAACCAACAGTGCAAGCAAAAAGGAGAGAAGAAATCACTTACCTGTATAAATAAATTCCTCCACATGATGTTCGTTATAAGAGGTTCACTGCAAAAACACAAAAGTGATTCAATAAAAAAATAAATCATGCATTTATATTGAGACCTGCAAAAGTACAAATATCATTTAGGAGGCATCGCCTCTTGATAAAAAAAAAGTTTGCAAGAGATCGACAGTCCTTATCACCTATCACAAATGAAAAAGTCCCTTTTTCCTAAACATTCTTTACTGATGATGAGGAAACAGAAGAGGCAAGGAAAACATAAGCATGTAATATGGCAGTTGCTTTGTCATCCTCTCTTCCAAACCCCCTTTAGCGTCCTAAAAGCCCTCAGTTCTTTAAAAACATTCGTCAGAACCTATTGTTCAGTTATTTTATTGAACACATTAAGCTGACAGTGGGTAATGGCGAGACTATCTATTTCCAGGAGGACAAACAAAGATAAACCAATTCCTGAACTTTTTTCCTGGTTATATAGATTTCGCAGAAGGGAGAATGCTTCAATTAAAGAATTTATTGGTTCATTCTCCTCTAATTTCAGTTAGGACTGGAGCTTCAACTTTAACAGAATCGTTAAGGACAGAAACTACAAAATTTCTAAAATAACACAAATTCCTTGAGAATCTTGTGATTGACGAAACAAATATAGAAGGGAGCAGCAAGGCTGGAGAATTATGGAAACACTCATTTCACTCTTATATGAGAATCTTTGAAGAAAGTCATGACAAAACTTTCAAGTAGATGATTTTTATCTAGAATGCTAAACTTCCTCCTGAAAGTCAATTTTTTGCTTGGTCTTTGGCTCAGAAGAATGTCTTAACTTTCACCTACCCCCATGTTGGTATGAGTGTTGTAAAAAAGCTATAAGAGAGATTGCTCATTTATTTTTCATTGAAAGTGACAGCAAGTTTATGGGCTAATAGATTAAGGAAAGCCAATATTATTTGGGTTATCCCTAGAGGCTGTAATAACTTGCTTAAGGATAAGGCTTTTGCCTTTCGAAGAAGAGATAAAATAAGAGACAGCACAACTCCTAAGGGATTTTGCTTTAGTTCTGAAAAGCTACTAAGGGATTGCCTTTCGGAAAAGCTCACATTTTTTAGGAAAAAATAAGCGAAGTTAGAGACTTATGGGATAGGCTTTAATTCTGAACATCTCTTTGGGCCTCAATCAAATGTTTTAAGTGTCAGGCCAAAGATCGACTTGATGAAAGGAACAATCCAGTTCAACCGAGAATTTGATGGCCAGATCGGTGAACTATTTAAATAAATATTCAAAATGATAATCAAAATGATTTTACATAATTAATAATTAAATATATAATTCAAATTGCATTAATATATAAATAAATTTGGTTTGATGGCACAAACACACTCTATTAATGAATGAGGTGTTGAATTCAATTCCTAACAATTGCAAAATTTTTTATTTTTCTCATAAAATGCAAAAGATAAATTAAACTAATAATAACAATAACAATAAAAAAAACCTTCCATGTGGCTGAACTTGAGTCTTAGTCTTTGGGAAAAAAATATCAATTTTTTGTGGCATCAATATTCACATTCGACCAGGGTAAACTGTCAATCAAACTGCGAACCTAGAAGGTTCCAACAGTTAGACTGTGATTCACCCCAATCCAATTACTAGTTCCAGTTTTGGGGCAAACTGGAATCAAGTCCAGCCAACCAGCTGGTCTACAAGGATTTTCAAGATTTCTCAATTTTCTTTATTCATGTTAATCAGGATGCAGTTAGCAATTAATATTGCCTTGGCATTTTCTGGTATTAGATTAATTCAAATCTATATTATTAGAGTTGCTTTGCTTCAAATATTATGGATATATGGTCCTATTCAAAAAAGGCTTACTTTTTTATCATCAATACATTTTATTTCCTATCGAAAAAAGGCTTACTTTTCTCTGGGCAAATTGCTTGTGTCTATGTTGCACTACAAAAGGCTTATTTGATCCATGCAATGGTGTTTAAATCCCCTAGGTTACCAACTACTTTGGTCAAAAACAGGTGCTTCAGTTTTCTATTAATATATTGAGTTCAGAGAAATTGAAAAAAAAAAATGTATCTGATAGGCAAGTTACGCACAAATGAATAAATATTGTAAAAACGTAGAAGGGAAAAATAGTTCACTGTGTTTGTAAATAGAAATCAATGAATATGCATGACTTAACACAATATACCATCGCTCCAGATAAATTTCGGTAAGCAATTAACAATCATTAACATATATTCCTGGAATTTGGAGAAATAAAGGTATTCAAGTTTGCAAAAATTTAAAAAGCCAGAGGTATATTGACAATTAAAATCAAGTGAAAGCCACAGTGAGATCTATCAACAATAATTATAAATCACATGAAATAGAAAACGGAGAGTATATGATATGATAGTAAAGTCACACGAGATACAAACCAAAGAGCATATGATATAATAGTGTATGTATAATAATGCACATTTAGCAACAAGCAATAGTTCAAACCTTCGGCCAACTGGCAATCTATGCATAAGATGGTCTGTTGGTGGTTCGGTAGCCAATGCAAGAGCTCCAAGTGTATCCATTATAAGGTTAACCCATAATAACTGTACCAAGAAATGTGAAAATTTTGATCATAAGGGATGGATATTTAAATGCAACATTTTACCAGAATCCACACAAATATGACCAAAAGAAACTGGAGTTTGCATATCCAGATACTAAGTATCCTGTAACTGATTTAATTATTTATAGAAAAATCTCAAAAATCCATAATTTATGTTTGCTAAGCAAGAGACATCAAACACAAAGTCAAAATACAATTTCAAGGCTTGAGACAAGATGCTGGAGAGATAGGTAAATCTTCAAAAATCAATGTAGAAAATTAAGTCCTACTTTCTTCCTGCTTCCAGAAGGACCAGAAATTCAATGCAATAGAAGCATGTTATAGTTCTAAAAAAAAGAACCATTTTCTGATTGTTCTAATCTTATAAATTAATACAATGACCAGAAAAGAAATATTACCTGCAGACAATTTGGAGGGTTAGTCATAGAAGAACTGTGAAATACATAATGCCATAACAATGTACAGGTAAAATACAATAAAATAGAACAAATTTAGAGAGCATGAATATATTAATTATCAGCCAGTGGCCCAGTGCAGATAAAACCATAAAACAATTTGCCATTGCCTAAAAGTCTCAAATTTTATAAATACTTTAATTTCCCATTCATGAGTTGGCCCTGTTCTTTGAACCAAAATCCTAAACCCTATTTTAAACTTGAAGAACTGACATATTCAAGGATAAAATGAACAATGGCCTAGATAAGTAGAAGGAAAGAGTAATCACCTGTACAGTATTTAAAGGGACACTACCAGAAGATACTGCTGCAAAAACATTGATGATGAGAGCTGCAACATTAACAGTAAGCTGGAATTGTATAAATTTTTGAATGTTTGCAAACACAGAACGCCCCCAGCGAACAACCTACAAAAAAAGAGTCCTCAGATACAAAATTTTAAATGAAACATGTTAAAATTTTGATATAGGCCACTTCCCAGATTCAACAAGAAGAACAAAGGAAATGGGAAATGCGAACCATTACAAATTTGCTTAAAGCTAAAATGCACTTTCATGGTATAAGGCAGGATTATAATATTCGACAAGTCAACCTCAAGAGCTAACCAATATGATAGGACAGTGGATAGAGTTGAGGTCTCAGGTATAACAATATTTAAAGACCACAAAACATGGAAATTAGTCTATTAAAGGGTAGGCAAAGAAATTTTATATTACCATTTAAGAAGAGTAAATGTATAACATACAATCCTCATTCACAAACGTTATCAAATGCATATCCTAACCTTCACAACTGAAGCAAAGTTATCATCCAAGATAATTATATCCGAATTTTCTTTCGCTACTTCAGTTCCTTGAATGCCCATAGCAAGACCAATATCTGCCTAAAAATAGGAAAGTAAAAATGTGATCAACTTTGAAAGAAAACATTGTATAATACAATATAAAATTTGAGCACATTATAGTTATGGAAGTTAACACCAGAGGAAAACCACACAGCACTAGGAGCACTTGATATCTAAGCTTCATTGTCACAAAAAATTTGATCCTGACTTTCTTCTCTGGATGACTTGAACTCTTCTGTTTTTTATTTCTCTCCCTTTTTTTATCTTGTCTGACATCAATTTATCTTTCTCTTTTTTTTTTTTTCTGCTCAATCACCAGTGACCTCTACTTGACACATGCTCACACCAGTTAAAGAATGCCACAGCTATGCCAAAGTCATAAAACCATAAGACACAAAGACAACAAACCTCACGAAGTGCAGGCGCATCATTAGTGCCATCACCAGTCACAGCAACAACATCCCCTCCCTTTCGCAGTGCTTGAACAAGCAAAAGCTTGTCATTAGGAGAAGACCTCCCCATCACCTATACAGAAATTACTTGTTGATTTATCTTGAATACCCAACTAAAAAAAATCTGGTATCATATTAAGAACATAACCATCAGGCATGACAAAGGAAATTCTCAAAGTTGAGGACATACTGTTATTTCCTTGGCAACTTGTTCCCTTTCTTTCTCTGAAAATTCACGGAATACTTTTCCTTCAATGATAGTATGCCCAGTAACATCTGATTCAGAACCAAGTATTCCACACTCAAGAGCTATTGCTTTTGCCGTTTGAAGATTGTCTCCAGTGACCATGCGTACCTGTGGATTCAAAAACATGAGCCATGGAAGCCATTTTTCATGTAATTACCTCTATATCAAATTCAGTTTTAAACTCAACAGCATCACTATCAATAAACTTAACAATGGACCAAAAAATGAATAAAACAGCGACAAGCAATTGATAGTTCAAATAATAAGATTTAAAATCATCCACAGAGAGATGATGGAATGATTAATACCATAATTTAAATTTTAAAGAATATTTTTGAGAGGTTTAACAAGTTACCTTTATCCCAGCTTCTTTGCATACTTTCACTGCATCTTTAACACCTTGGCGGCAAGGGTCCTACAGATAAATAGCATATTAGGTGGTGGTAGGCACAAGTAACCTGGGGAAAAAGTGTGCAGTGAAGGACCCTTCAAGGTCTAAACAAACTTTAACCAAAGAACTTTCAAATAACAGCTGATCCAAAGGATATACAAGATGGACTGGAGTTTAGAGATCACATTCAACAAAACACTTTTCAAAAAGACAAATAGATAATTCAGAACAAAATGAGGAAAAACAAGAAATATGAGCCTAGACAGAGCACAATGATAAACCTTCCATGAAGGTCACCTACTTCCATAAAATAGAAATAAATGTCAAAAAAAAATCACGTAGAGGTCACTGAGAAGCAGATGATTAAGCAACAAGAAAAAAAGGTTGTCGCATAATAGAACATCTAATTTCGTCAGGCATACCTTAATACCAACAATGGCAAGCAAAACAAGATCATCTTCTGGTAATACCCATTGGTCTAAGCTCTGTTCATCATTTGGAAAATTTTCAATTTCATATGATCTGTATGCAATGGCAACGCACCGCAAGCTTCTTGCTGCCATTTCATCAATAGCTAATTTGAAAAAATCCTGCAATGAATTTAAGAAACAAAATTGTCTTCCAAAGCTTATTTAAAAAGTTTTGAATAATTTATATAACAAGATATCATTAGAATCATGATTTATGTACCTGCTTGTATCAATTCATACGTTAAGCATATTAACATTATTTTCAGTTCACACTGACTTTCCAAACAGACAAATAAAAAGTGATGACTAGAATGAGTGTTTTTAAGAGTATAAAACCTAAAATCAAAATAAGATAAAATGACCCTCAGATTTTCACAGTATATTATGTTGATACCTAACATCACACAGTTATACACCAAGTTGATATTGCTACACATAAATGCCAAGGTATCAATATATATCATGATAAATGATGGGATATAATAATTCTAAGGAACTTCTGTTTAACATTTAGAATCTGCTCTAAATCTTTTACTAGTTGATTTTTGTCTATTAAGTGGCTGAGATTCAGTTGATCATAGTCATAGAAACCCAAAAAAGTCCTGACAAAATTAATTCTAGTGACAGCAATGCCTAAACATGGAATAATTGTAAGGATAACCCATCCGTGACTCGAGTTTAAACTAAAATTTTCTACTATCAAATCTAGTAAAATTGTTTAATCTCTTTTATCTCCCAAAACTGAAAAATTCTTTTGCATTCAAAATAATAACAAGAACAATAGTAATAGTAAGAGTGATGATCATAAAACCAACCGCGTCATCTTCAATTGATTGCAGATGCCCATTTGAGTCAAGATATCTTGTACATGAGGCCAGCACTATTTCAGCAGCCCCTTTCCAATGTATATGAACTTTAGAGTCCATCTGTAATAATCTTGTAATGACATGTTGTTAGCAGATATTTCATTAAGTAATTAAAAAAATACTGTTCAGCAGCCACACATAAAGAATTCTTGTAATATATGGCATGCCTGAATGTCATAATAAAAAAGCACTAAGAGGAGACTACGAAACAACGACGCATAACTAGAAAATCTCGTCCATGGTTGAACCATCAACAACAACAAGGTACTTGTCATAGATCATACAAATGAAGACTCTCTAATACCATGGCCACAGTTTAATATGTGGTTTTAAAGCTTTCAACATCGGTAGTCTGTTCTTATTGGTGTTACTTTTAAGCTCATTGTCCCTCCAATTTTCTATTAAATTTGAGGGTTGATGGCCTTTTAGAGTAGAGAATCGATGCTTCTGTCTAATCAAATGAGATGTCAAAAAAAATTTCATCTTAATTGACTCAAAATATCATAAAGCAAGTATTAATCCAAGTACCTAAGTGAATCCCTTTACTGATCAACAGCTATCTTATAGCATAAAAATGTAATTCCATGGATCAGCTTTTCACTGTCGCATTTAAGATTTATTATGAAAGAAATCAACAGTTAAAACTTGCCATAGCCATATTGAAAATTAGGAATAAGTTAGAACCAAAATCAGTACCCGCTTTAATGCAACACCACCTCGCTTTTTCTCTGAGCTGAAAGGGAAAACATGGAGTACTGTGGTATCTGATCTGGCAATATCAAACTTCATCCCCAACTGCAATAAAGATTGAAATACAAAATCAACGCTGTGATTAAACTTAGAACTTGTATTATGATAATAGCACTCAAGAATTTAAGATGATAGAATTTTGTAGAATTGCTGCAGGTAGAATTAATTAACTCAGCTCCTTGGATTACACTGACAACATAAATTATAATACCTGAACTAAAAAACAAAAAAACAAACCTCCTACTCCAATAATTATGAAAAAACACATTCGTAACACAGACACTGAAGTATAGTTGAAGAGGATACCTTGACTGCCCAAGAAAGAATAGCCTTTTCCGTTGGAGGCCCTGTAACCTCTACATCCCCACCATCCTGGCAAAGCAAACATTTATCAGGTGCTTCACAATTTAAATGGTAAGAATTACCAAAATTAACTGATAAATGACAAAAGTCCCCAACATGGATATCAAGGAAAAGCAGTCAAAAGCATAGTCGAGGTTCAAGGCATTCAAGAAGAAGAGTAAAGCTAAGCAAATCACAAAGGAAAGAAAAGAAGTCCATGCAATCAAACCCCCCAGATAAATGGTAAATGAAGTTTTCCCCCAACGTGTGACCTATACCTTTGGCACAAAGACATTGCCTGTAGTGTTTTGTGCAGCACCTTCACTTAACAGAGAGACAATCACTGGGTGAATTTGTGAGGTGTCATCCACTGGATCTATTCTTTTTCTCCCAGCATAAGCCTCAACCACTGTCATCTGTAATATAGAAAAAATCAACACCAATCAGACCCTTATACTCAAGAATTATTTAAAAAGAAAGTACAAACACAAAAGCAGGACAAACTATCTGACTGCTATACAAGTTTCAAAAACAAGACAACTTGAATAGAAATTTTAAATTGTAGAATGTGTAAATAGAATGCAAAAGTGCCACAAGATATTAAAAAACAAACAAGTTATACAGCAAACTAGAACCCAAAACAAGCAACTACACTGACATGAATACTAAATATTAAAAAAAAAAAAGATAAAAATAGGATACAGATTAAGAGCAAGGAGAGCAACAATAAACCGAATATATAGTAAAATTGTGCACTAATTAACATTACATATTGTTAAAATGTTCTGACATAAAATATATTATTTACAGAAAAATGAAGTGTGAAAATAGACTGAAATAAGAACAGCACAGAAGCGAATTATATCGCCCAAGGTTTTGCAACCCATAACACAACCCTTCAACAGCATTGAATGAAAAAAAAATTATCTTTAAGTTTATAATAGCATTTACTACCTCACAGTTTAAGCTAAATTTGATCTCCTCTCTAAAACTTAACAATATAAAGGTTAAGGAGGTTATTTACATTATGTTCTTATTATCTTATATCTGAATCTAGCCCCCTGGTAAAAAAAAATAATTAATGCATAAATGACCCAGATGTCTTGCTACTTAACCCAAGCTTTGGTTTTTTAAATTTAATTCCTCTGTCATGGGCATATAAATTGTACATTTGGCATATGGAACAACCAAAATCTTTTTTTTTTGGGGCAAATCTGGAAATTGCACGCCCAATCAATATTCTACACATTCTGCTATAGTTGTGCTTGATAGTGCAGAATCCACCTGATTCATGGTCAATGTCCCAGTCTTATCACTGCATATTGTTGTTGCAGAACCCATAGTTTCACAGGCTGAGAGTCTACGCACCTGAATAACACAGTTAGACAAAGAAGTTACAGAAGAAAGTTTTGAAACAGAGGCAATCATAGAAGGAAAGATATTTGTAAACAATAACAGATTATGATACGTGCCAAGGCTTTATCCGCCATCATTTTCCCCATTGAGTATGCTAGACTGTCAAAGGATCACGTACAAACAAAATTAAAGAGAACAGTAGAGAAAAAGAAAAGTAAATATGCATCAGCTTCATAATTATTTTGTGTGAGAAAAAAGGGATGACATATTCTTACGTCAATGTAACAGCCAAAGGAAGCCCTTCAGGCACCGCAACAACTACAATTGTAACCTGAATGGCTCTAATGTTAGTCAGGAAATAATTTATTTCATCAAACGTATAAAATACCAAGGGATTACACTTACTGCAATGGTAATAATTTTTATGATTCCATTCACAGCATCACTAACACTAGTCTGACCTTTGACGAATTGAGGGCTCCCATCTGACTTTGTGGAATGTCCAGTAAAGAATCTAAGATTTCCAAATTGATTGATAAGTAGAAAGATGGTAAGCAAAGCAATGAACTTAACAGAACATGAAACAGTTATCTTCTTCAACTTACCTGCCCAAAAGGACAGCAAGTACCAATCCAGCTACAGTGAGCCCAACTATACCGATTAAGGTTGCAACACCATTCAAGCGAACCTGTTCAGAGAACATTACAAGGCAGATATGAAGTTTATTTACAAAATTGCAACATATTGCTAAATGAAGCAATGATTGAGACAAAACCTGCAAGGGAGTCTCTTCACCAGTATCCTCTGAGATACTGGCCATCAACAGTCCCCATTCAGTATTAATTCCAACACCTGTTACCTGTAGATCTTAAAATAAGTAAAACAAACAGCCTTGAAATAAAAATAGGAAGAAAGAGGCAAACATGCAAAAAAGAAATACAGAATTGATAACATTGTCTAACTCTACTTCAACCTATCTCTACCAACCAAAAAAAAAGAAAGAAATTTTAGTCAACCTAGAACAAAGAAAGAAATTGCAAATAGGTAATATATAATTATATGATGTATAATTTTGTTGTGTAGTCATAAATTTGTATTAGTAACTAAATATTTGAGGCCTAAACAGAACATTGCATTCCAAGGTTCACTATATATTCTACATCTGGTCAGCTGCGAGTTTGTTCCAAACAAGACCAAGGTATCATGACATGACAATCAGATGCTATCACCATACAGTTATATACATCATACAAATTAAAACAGCATACTGGATGCAGAATAAGAACAAAAATCTTCTAAGCTATTTAGCATCACCAAACAAAAATATATCGAGAATAAATATAATCACACACAATGCAACACAACCAAAAATATAAAACTCAATTCAATAACCAGTCAACAGTTTTTCAATGATCCCCAAGACCAAATAGATTGAAAATGAAGAGAATAAACACAACGTTTAAGATAATAAATCAGATTCAATTAAAATATTAGTACAAGCAAAAGAAAATAGCATATCATATTACCAGCATTGTACCAACACCATCTGCTACTTTGCAGCCAGACATCAGAAAGGGAGATTTCTGATCCTTGCGTACCTATAACATACACTGTGCTTAAGAACAGTAAATTTAACCATTAGTGGTCACATTACTCACAAGTATAATCAACTCACTATCTTGCTTTCACCAGTCATGCTAGATTCATCGAGGGCAAGAGAATGACCAGTAACCATGACTCCATCAGCTGGGACCTAAACAAAAGTAGTTCAACTGATTACAAATGATTTTCAGGTGTCTGACAAACAAAATTTGCACTAAATTACACCCACCTGATCACCGATTCTAAGAGGCAAAATATCACCAACCACGACATCAAATATCGAAATCTTCACTGCCTTACCACCCCTCATAACCTGTAGAGATTTTCCAATAAAATTGACACAAAAGCAAAGGAAGACAGCAAACTATGAATAATGAGTACACACCTCTACTTGTATGTTTCTCTTCTCCTTGTTTAGATTTTGAAACTGGAGAGATTGACGATAATCACTAATAGCTGGTAACAAGTAAAAACACGAAATAAAAGATAATTAGAGGCGTAAAAGAAACACATTGCTTCTTAAAGAGTTGCACTACACTAGAAATTAGCACTCTTTGAGTTTAACTACTATTGTTGAGCCATTACTTATAATTTAATTTTTGGGCTTACCGGAAATTACCATTATGGCAAAATCAAGTTGACCAAGTGCTATAGTATTTAAACCCCCCAATGGCATTTATTAAATTATGATAAGTTGTACTGTCTGTTAATGATGTTTTCTGTGTTCAACTGACAAACCTTCCAAATGAAAGGGAGTGTTGGAACTTAACACAATAATACCGAATACTACATAATTTATGTTTTGGCCTTAATGGACAAAAATCAATTCAGATTGAGATGGTATTAGATTCAAACAAAACCAACACTCCAAACTAGTGAAGCTTTTTTTTTTAACCGAAATAAACACTCCTCGAATACAAAACACAACAAACTAGGTATGTGTTTACCTAGACAGCCAAATCCCAAAGCTAAATTATATCATAATTGGAATAGCAAAAACCAGCACCAAAAACCCAATGAACCATTTTGCAATGAAATATATTTTATAATTGATTGCAAAGGCAGGTCCATGTTAGAGCATTCCAAAACATGCAGGGATATCATACTTGTAATACTTATGGTGTAAATTATAGCACATCTGTTTTTGAATTCAAGGGTTAAAAATAATATACAAACTCTTAGATATTTCTAAGTTTATAATATCAAATATAGAAGTTGTAAAAAATTCTTGTGCTTCTCTACCTGTAACAATTATAACAAGAATAACAGCAAAGGCAATGCTAACCCCATCATACCAGCCATCATCCGCACCCTAGGATAAATATCAGGACAATAAAGGATAAAATGAGTTTAAATTGAATAATTAACCAATGTTTAAAAACAAAATGGAGATAGGGAAAAGACAGAAATCAAACAAAAAAGTAGTAGCATTTAATCATAGGGGACAAAGATAGACAACAAAGACCCCAAGGATTGGCTTAAGTGGTGAAGAGCCAAGGGGTCACAGATGAGGCATCGGTTCAAGCTGCGTTCCCAGGCGTGATACTCCACAACAAAGCTATTGGCTGGGGGGGTTTATCGATCCAAACAAAGCATAGATCGGGTTCCCTTAGTTAACTGAAAATAAAAAAGATATATAACAAAGAAACCAAATGATATACACGCATCATACATATGCTTATCGTCTTCTTTTATTACATATAGTTTCTTTGTTACATAGATATAAAACTTATAATATAGAAAAAAGTTAAACATTATTTTAGTTCTTTACCAAATTTCTATACCCTCAACATCATGCACTTTAAACAAACCATATAAAAGTTTATGATAACCTATTCCTTAAGATATTTCATGTGATACAGTAGTTCGTGATTTATTTGTTTCAAACACTGCATCTCAATACTTGCTTTCCTCTTCTAGAATCCCTTTGACTATTTATACTTGTTCTCATAAAATAATTTTCTCCCTATCAGCTAATGCCCCTTTTACTCTGTTACCCAAATCCTCATAAAATTCAGAAGCGGATAAAGAACTCTTTGCATTTCTTAATGATTGGAAAACAAGAATTTACTCTTTATCAGAAGTAGATTGTGGTTTTTATTGGATGTACAAATCAAGACTAAGTTTATTTCTTTAATTACAAGGAGCAAAACAATATTGGTCACAAAGGGATTGCCAAAGGAATATGTGATGGTTTATGAGGAACTTTAAATTCGATAGTGATCTATGACTTATGCCTTAATACTACTGATAATGATTTTGCTTATTTTGAAACTTCATTTGAACATATTTTAAGTTTTGCACATTGATCACATCAATAAAACAGAGGATTGTTGATGGCCTTTAATCCAAAAGTCTAAATTACTATGATGATTCAAAACGCAAGATTATATGAAACACTGAATGATTTTTTGAAGCATTGAAACGGCCTATTCTCTCAAGGGTTGTTTCTTTTTGCAATCTAAATACTCAGCTAATGTTGTTCAAAAGCAAAATGAGGTAAATCAATATAGAACCGAGACTCGATTATAGCTAAACATACATGATCCTTCAATTTCCTTTGAATTGATCCTACTTTCTGCTATGTTTGTTGTGAGTAGTCTAGTTAAGTCAATATACTTTGACCTAACATTTTCATGCAATTCACATTGTGAGTCAATTTATCCCCTCTCCTATGATTATTCATTAGGATGGAATTTTTTATTTTGTATTTAATGAACTTTCAGGCCTCTTGCAATGGAGTTTATTCTTCTCTTCACTAACACTCATAAGATTTTTCTTTTGTTTTTGGTAATCTAATTCCTGAAAAGCAAAAAGTTGAAAATTGTTTTTGTTTCGTTACTTAGCCTGAGTATTAACTTGTAGCCACTATAACAATGATAATAGTGTAGTTTAGATTGTTTCTTCAAGGTTTAAAGGCTTTTGATGTGAGATTGTTTCCCTTTTTGAACTACTCCTATCTATCATTGTTTTGTTTCCTTTCCTAAAGTTACCACTTTGTGTTATGACAAAAAAATATGATATTCCAACTTCACCAAATTCAATTCTCATGGGGACCGTAAGGACAATGAAATTGCCTAAAGCTTTGCATGCAATCTCCATTACGATATGTTATTTCCTCTAAGTTGTTGACTTCTTCACAATGACAAGCTCAAATTTGCTTCCACTTCTTGACACAATCAAATTCTACACAATTCAAGAACCATCCTTCTAAATCAACAAGTATTGATGCAAAACTCTAATTCTCTAGGTAGTCTTTTCACAGGTATAATCTTAGAGGCACTAAAGGAAATTATTTCATTATGAACAATACTATTTAAAAGAAAAAACTAGCATAGCTCTGTGTTTATTCCCAATGCTAACTCTAATTCTCTGGGTAGTCTTTTCACAGGTATAATCTTAGAGGCACTTACAAAAATTATATCATTATGAACATTACTATTTAAAAGAAAAAACTAGCATACCTCTGTCTTTATTCCCAATGCTAATGAAGCTGCAGCAGCTACAATCAAGATGATAAGGGTTAAATCTTGCCAAGCCTCCCAAAGAAAATTCTGAAAGATAAGCGCACAAATAAATAGTGTTGAGCAATATGTCCTAACAAAAATAGATTAAAAAAAATGATAATAGCAAATCAAATAATACCAAGAAACTTTGTCCTTTCTTCAAGGGATATGTATTTGATCCAAACAAATTCTTCCGCTTTGACAAATCAGTATCATCACCACTGATTCCAGACTCTATGTTTGTTTTTAACAAATTTGCTAACCCTTTAACCTGATGTAGGAAGCAACCTAGCATTATATAACTAAGGATAGGCATGTCAAAACAACGAAAATGCAGTTACAATGACTTACCCCACCGTATTGTTCTAAAGCTGAAAAATTATGGTCTCTGGTCATTGAAACAAGTTGTTCAAGTCCGATTCCATAATCACCAGTACGCCTTGGTGGTGAAGCAATGACACCTAACATTAGATAATCAGTCAACTATAAAGAGGTAAATAATCAACTTTTACAACATAAACAAAATACATAATAGAATTAATATTATAACAATTAACATATTTTATCATATGAAGAAATAATGTGAGATTTTAAATTATTTATGCAAGGATTTGGCCACTACAAATGTGGCCATAAGGTTTCCTCTTTGACAAGTGCCAATTATTGTTAGTTTGATTGAGAATTGGACAACTTTGGTTCTTAAGGTTACCTTCTCAACTTAATTCATTCCCTATGCCCATTCGAATTTGGATTATGTTTATCCTCTTTCCCTCTCTCTTTGTCTCCAATTATTCCAAGCACTTGGAAAACCTTAACCATCTAATTAGCCCATTGACTGTTGTGCAAATAGATCTTCTTACCACTTACTTAACAACTTGCAACATCACCTCTTAGAGTAACAGAAGTTTCAAATATCCAAAGACTAAGAGATTGCTTTGTAATAGTCTCCAAACTACAAAGAATTAAGAGCACATAGGTGAAGTGTGAAACCCCTTCATTTAAATCTTGTTTGATTCTCCAACAACAATCGTTGAAAACTAACTCTAACAATGTGACTAAATCAACAAAATTTCTCTATGTTATAAAATGACAATGAGTGCAATGTTATTATCATCACCATAAGCTTTGAATAAACAGTTTTTCCATCTAAATACCATCTCAAACATTAGAGGGGCATTGCAAGTAATCAACATGCTACCAGTACATATTGCCACTTCTCCTGCTTACTATAACACCATTACAACATCTAATAATGTTGATAAGTTAATCGACTTTTGTTTCATCAACCTCAATTTTCATTGATTCCAAATGTGTACACACTACAAGAAAGCCATAGGAAATATAATTATTGCAAAATCAAAAACATGTTATTTCATTAGTTTTCTATTTTTGTGCATTTGGATCCATGTCTCTAATTAAAAGAATTTTTTTTTTATTAAAAAAGGGCATTTAATTGTTTGAAGAGCATCCATCCAAAAACTAGTATGACACATATTGTGCCTATGACAAAGGAGCTTATCATGGTTAAAGAATCCCCTAATGGCACATTAACCATTGACCAAGAAAATAAATTATTGATACAATAAACCAACTCTACATCAAAATGCATTTAGGATTTACCCAACTGATTGAGTGGATAAAAAATAATGTATGCACCAAGAAAATGATTAATTGATGATGAATGTAGAACTATGAACCTTAGGAGAGAAACTAAAGGCAGAAAACCAAAGGAAATAAACATTGCTATCATTAGGTGTCTTCTAAAATGTTTACAATAAAACACATATTTTTATAAATATTCCCACATCCTAGTCATATGGTAGGTCCATTGTGACACTGAATCACCTTGGTTCAAAACTACTTCCTCTTATATTAAACCTAAGTAACTGAAAATCGCTATACATAAAATAAAGAATCGAGAAACACATAGGTTCATGTAAGTTTGAATTTGCACTATATTAGATATCCAGAGTTTTTCCATATTATTGGCCGAATAACACCTAAACAAGACCATCAGCATTCAAGAAGGACCCACATGACCCAATTTTACAGTCCATACAAGATTCAAGTAACCAAGTCAAAGTCTTTTTTCAGCTTCTTCCTGCAAGTCCTTCATTGGGAATACAACCAGATTATATATCAAGAGTATTGAGCTCAATCAAAACTAATCATATCCATAAATTCATCGACGCCAATTCTCTATTGCTTGGCCAGTCCCAAAGTTCCACTGCATAAGGCAGGTTATAAAACTTTCAACGAAAGAAGTCAGGATAATTCTTTTCAAGCATATTAAGAGTTGCACTCTATCAAAAAAGAATCTTCGATTCTTAGCTTGAGTCTTTCTGATTGCCCAAAGGGAGATTATGATTTAAGTCATATCGAACAAGGATAGGCACTGGTTGAATGTATCCCAGAAGAAAATTAGTAATTTGGTCTCAGAAGTAGCATTTTAATGGTGCTATCGAGGAAGCTGCTGATAATTTTCTATGCAAGATCCATTACCGTGCTTCTCTTTCAGCTTCATTCTGTAAAGAATGTTGAGGCAGTCCATTCTTTTTCATTTAAGAAAGTAAGGAAACTGTAGTTGGATGATTTTGAAATTTCTTTTGCACCCATATTGGAATTTCTTGTCCGGTGGTCTATTTTTTTCCACCTTTTTCGAATTCATTTTATATTAAAGAAAAAGAGATAAAGATAAAGAAAATCTCACTAGCATACCAATTTCCCGTTCCGCTGCCAATTTGAAAAGAAATGCTGCCTAATACAAGAAGTTGAAAAATAATCAATGCAAACTGATTTCAAAAAATTAAATGCCATTCATAGCAATGCTAGAGATGAATGGTAAAAAGCATTACTCTTATAACTTGGGCATGGGATCTAAGCATCCCCCTTCTTTTCTCCTTCTCTTCCTCCCTCTTCAAGTCCAATGTGTAACGGAATCGACGAGAAGCATTTAACACTAGGGCCGCTTGCTATCAATCACAACAAAACTCAGTTCAATACAAACAATATCCATACACACGCTATTTTAATTCGCTACAAATGTCGGCAACATACTCTCCATCTCTTGAGAGACTTAAGAGACACGTGTTTGGTCTGGGAAATATCAAAAGGATCAGAAAGTGAGTCATCTTCCTCATCGCTGCCAGCATCTCTTTTAGAATGCCCCTCCTCCAGATCTCGCGACGGCAATAATCCATTGCGTGACGTACTCATTGCTGTCGTTTACCTCAGTTGACCTCCACCACTGTCGTTGTGTATCCACCACACTGCTACAGCCGAACACAACCCAACACAAAATTTCAAAATCGAAAACATGGAAACGAATAACGCGTAGAAACGCTGATTTAAAGGAAAAGTAAAGGAAGTTACAGGTGAGAGTTTAAAACAGTCAAAACTGAAATCAGGTAACGCAACAAAATCAACAAATAGCAGTTTTGCCGTAACGCAAGGATTGAATAAATCTGACATATGAAAAGCTGAGGTAGCTCAATCGAATGGAATCCAATTGATGGAAAACATGAAACCATTTTGCCAATATAGTCGTCCTCAGACGAAGCTTCGACGAAACTTCCCGCTAGTTAAAGGCCAAAGGACATTGTCCCACCCATAGTTTGAGGCGGGGACAAAATCCCACCCGCTTAAGTTTAAAAGCCCGTTTTCTCATCCATCACCTAGTTTTTTTATTAAAAATAATATATATACAATAATAATCAGAGGTATTTTTATCTTTTTAATATTAAATTTTTATAAATTAATAAAATAAAATTTATATAAATATAAAATTAAAAAAATTTTGAAATTAAAAAAATGCCAGTAGCCACCGCCGCCGGTACCGACGGCGGTGGCCGCCCATAATAGAACCAGGTGGCCATTTCCGGCCACCTGATTCCAGGGGAGGCCAAATCGGCCGCCTCCAGTTTCGGAGGAGGCGGCCAGATCTGGCCTCCTCCACCCGAAATAAAGGCCAGAAACGACCGTAAAGGGCCGGCTTTGGCCCCATTGGTCGTTTTCGGCCTTTTGTTTCGGGCGGAGGCGGCCAGGCGACCGATTTGGCCACCTCCATCGAACGGGGAGGCCAGTCGAAAATGGCCACCTGGCTCTATTATGGGCGGCCACCGCCGCCGATGCCGGCGGCGGTGGCTGCTGGGATTTTTTTAATTTGAAAAATTTTTTAATATTTTTTATTATTTAAAAATTATTTTATATTTTTATTATAAATTTTTAATTTTTAAAAGGGTAATTTAGTAATTTTAATAAAAATTAATAAAAAAATTAGTAATGGGTGGGAAAACAAGCTTTTAAACTTAAGCGGGTGGGATTTTGTCCCCGCCTCAAACTATGGGTGGGAACATGTCCTTTGGCCGCTAGTTAAATCATAATAATATATTATAGGCCAAAGGACATATTCCCACCCATAGTTTGAGGTGGGGACAAATTCCCACCCGCTTAAGTTTAAAAGCCCGAACTCCCACCCTTCATCCAATTTTTCATCCAATTTTATTAACCCATTGGATGAAATGACAAAAATACCCTTATTAATAAAAAATTATAATAAAAATATAAAATAATATTTAAATATATTAAAAATTATAAAAAAAATTAAAAAAATTTATAAAATTTTAAAAAATATTTAATTTTGAAAAAGTAAAATCCAGCCACCGCCGCCGCGCGGGCGGCGGTGGCCGCAGCGAATGACACCAGGTGGCCGTTCCGGCCACCTGGTTCCAAGGGAGGCCAGATCTGGCCTCTGGAATGGTCGGAGGCGGCCAGATCTGGCCTCCTCTGCCCGAAACCTTGGCCGGAAACGGTCGTTGGGGCCAAAGCTGGCCATCTCAGTAGATTTAGAGCCTTTTTCTTAGGAGGAAACCTCCCTTGCATTTCAGTGGCCAGATTCAGAGCCACAATTACCAGCCAGCCCCAATAACCACCGCCGCCAGCGTGGCAGTAGTTGGGACTACTTTTTTGAAAATTAAATATTTTTTAAAATTTTATAAATTTTAATATATTTTTATATATATTTAAATATTATTTTATATTTTTATAAATTTTAACTCTAAAATGACCAATTTACCCCTTGACTCACTGTTGACTGTTAGATTTAACAGTCAATGGGTGGGAGTTCGGGCTTTTAAACTTAAGCGGATGGGAATTTGTCCCCGCCTTAAACTATGGGTGGGAAAATGTCCTTTGGCCTATATTATAATATTAATTTAATATTTTATAACATTTTTAAATCAAAAAAATAAATTATTAAATAAATAAATATAATAAATTACAGTATCTTAACCGTATTCGATTATTAAAATAATATTTTATTGCATTAACCCTTCGGTAAATTTAGTAAAATTACAGCTAGATAAAAAAATATATAAATTTAACAAATGGATATTGGCTCTTCAGATCTCCAACAAAAAGTCAAAAACTATGTCAGGTCAACCATTTTTCTTTTTTAATTTGATAGTAGTTACAAATTAGGCAAATTAATTTAAAATAATCCATTGATTATAGTTACAAATTAGGCAAATTAATTAAAGTAATCATTTGATAATTGTTGCAAATTGGGTAAGGTTATTAAATAATCCATTGCTAATGTAGTAGTTACAAATTAGGCAAATTAATTAAAATAATCCCATGCATAATAAATATTTTATGAATATAAAATTTTTAATATGTTTTTTTTTTAAGGATTATTGTAAGGCAACACCTTTTAAGTGGCAATTTTGTAATTTTGTAAAAGTCATTTTGTGTTCACAAAAAGAAGGATTGTATTAGTTATGATAGTTCACATAGCTAGTATACCAAATCAATACTTTATGCTAGTCTTGTTTGATCGGCATTGAAATTCTAGTTAAGGTTATATTTAAATCGAATATATTTAAGTTTATTTTTACATTTGGTTTGAATAAATATGAAATAAACTATTCAAACTCAAATACGAACACAAATTTAAGCTGTAGTTTTAAAAATTTATGAACACAAACTATATGAACCAAATACGAATATAATCCTAAAATTAAATTATAAATTTTTTAATTATAATTTTTTAATAAAATATAAATACGAACTATACAAACCAAACATAAATGCAAACTGAACGCAAACCAACTCTCGAATCCAAATCTAATTCTAAACTTTACTATAAAGAATTTGGTAAATATGAATCCAAATAAGAACCAAACTCATAATAAATAAACTAAATATTAATATATATTTGTTTACATTCGATTAAGTTTTAATTCTAGTTTTCATAGCAACCCCCCTCCCCTGTTATTAATTTTAAAATTATACAAAATTGTGAAAATAATTTTATTTTTAAAATATTAAAATAACTCATGACTAAAATATTTTTCAATAATAAAATAAAAATAATTAATATGGATAAAGGATTTTTAACTCAATAGTCCAGCACTATAATATTTGAACACTATGAGTCAAAATTAATGGTTGGTGACACTTGACAATCAAAAATAAAGTTTTCTTCAAGTTTGGTTGATAGGTGAGCTGCCCCCTAACCATAATTCAAGTTTCACGATTCACGTAAAAAAAAAAAAGTTGAACAATATATTGCTACGTAAAGTTTCGTTTAATGATAAATTACTACTTATAAAGGTTTTAAAAGCTAAATACTCACTTTTTTCCTGTGAAAGGACTAAAATATTCTTTATAAAATTCAACAGTATTAATATTAAAATAAAATTTAATATAAATAATATTAAAAACAAATTTAATATAAAATAATAATAAAAATTTTAAAAATAAAATAATTAATGTGCAACAACGGTCTCTTAAAATTACGTGCAAATGAATAAAAAACTTCATGTTGGAAGTGGAGAATGTTTCCAATTCGTATACAAGTTTTGAGTTTTTCCTTTCTTCCTTACCACATAAAGGGGTAGTTGGTATTTTTTAATGTAAATATTTTTTTTAACATGTTTTATTCATATTTTTGTTCCATTTTTTTATAATAATGTTTGATAATGTGAACATATTACAAAATTTAGTACTGATTTATTCATTTTCTTTCCAATAATATGATGCAATGACAAAGATGCACTTCGCTCAAATGACATGTAGAAGAAACTTAAAAAAATTGTGTTTTGAAAAGTTTTAAAAGTTAGAGGAGTTCAGATTAACGATGTTTTTAGTACACTTTATTTTGATGTGAGAAATAATGAGAGATAAATTACGATAATGAGGTCCAGTTTAGATGTAGTGAAGTTGATATTAGGTTCAATTTGTACTATACATCATGACATTATAAACCATAAACTCATGTTATATATCGTGAACCATAAATTCTAAACCCAAAATTGTAAATCCATAAATCTTAAATGGTAAACCCAAACTTTAAATCATGAACTGTAGACTATAAACACTGTAAATCATAAACCCTAAATTCTAAAACCGTAAACTCCAAGCCTTAAATTGAAAATTGTAAACTATAAACCATGCACCCAAACTCTAAACCCCTCATTGTAAACTATAAATCTCAAATGATAAACGATAAATCCTAATATATAAGCCTTAATTCCCTAACCGTGAAACCTATACCTCGTATTGTAAGTCTTAAATCATAAACTGTGAATCTTAAATTTCCAAAACTCTAAACCCTAAACTGAAAATCATGAAATCACAAATAACCGTGAAACCTAAACCTTTAAATGTAAGTCTTGAATCATAAACTGTGAATCTTAAATTTCTAAAACTTTAATCTCCAAACTGAAAACAATGAAATAATAAATCATTATTATATTAAACATGAAATCATAAACCGTAAATCATAAATTTTAAATTGTTAAAAAAAATGGTAAACCTTACACTTCAAGAATGATTACCATTCTTATCTGAGAAAGCTAATTGCATTTTTTAACCATTCAATTCCAAATCAATAATACTCATATATTTTGCTCTTAGTATAATATTAGAGAACAATGCTAGACAGCCACTCAAAAAGAGGTGGTTGCCATCCACCCCTGCATGGGGGTTCTATTTGATTAAAAACAGAACCTTTCACGTAACAAATGCACCCCTATACCATCCCAAGATAGGGTGAATGTCTAACATTTTTAAAATATTAAAACATGATAGAAGAGAGTAGAAATGGTTGTTTTCAAACCTATTTGTTTTAAAATTATCATTTGACCCCTTTAATTATTTAAATATAATAAAGTCCCACAATATGCAACAATATACTTCATTAAAAAAAACACATGCATATAAAATTATGTGAAAGTCAAACATTGTTTGTCCATATCAACACCACACTTTGCTCATATCTACGACAAGTATCATAAATCCTTCACCTTTATCTTTTCCTAGTTTGGGTCGTATGCTAACTACGAATCATATATGTTAGAAAGAACCTATTGAAATGTCATTTTGTGTGCCCTATTTCCTCGGAACCTATCATAACATGAGCTTGATTTGACTACATTTTAATCTTAGTTCAGCTACATTTTTACCTTTAATAAATTTAGAACAATATATTAAGTAGTTAAGTAAAATAATATTTTATTATTCTCTTAAAAACTATTAATCAAATAAAATAATAATTATTTATACATTCCTATTTACTCAAATATAGTATTAATTTATACTTATTAATCTTCAAATTAATATATCTTTATGGTATCCTCTAGTTTTGATAATCAAAAATTAGTTAGATGACTATTTCCCAACTGAGATTTGTTGAAATGATAAATTTTCACATTTTAAGTTGTAAATCTCACTTATCAGATTTTTTTGTGGAAGACACAATTTTTTCTGAAGAATTCGTCATAATATATCTGATTCATGCATAATATCATGAAAAATTGATACAAATTTTTTACTGTTATTTAGTACCGGCAATAGGTCTGAAAAAGTATCTAAAAATATCAATTTAGATATTTATACCCTGTCGAAGTAAGGAACCATGGCATATATGAAGATGAGTTCTTCTTCACTTTTATCACTTAGGAGTCGTGCGAGATGAAAGTCTCATGTACAGTTTTGAATGAGAGAAAGAAGTGAGGAATCCTCTTTTCAACTCTGACTCTCCCGCTCCAATCGTTGCTTTTCTTTCTGTTACTTCGAAAGTAGCTGCTTCAGCTTCAACCGCTCCTTTTGCATTTTTATTAAAAATATGAAACTACCATTAACACTTAATATAAACATCAAATTATTAATATATTATGACCAGTTAAAAAAATTATTACTCATACTCTTAGATATATCAAAACTTTAACTAATTTTAAATGTTACATTTTATTCAGTTTTCTGAAGTGTAACCATCATTTTTTAAATTATTAAGAGATATATTGAAATCTTACAATTTTTCAAAGCACCCCTAAACTTTTTCAAATTTTCAAAAATCTCTTAGAAATTTCATTAACATATTTCACATTTTCAAAAATTATAGTATAATCCCAAACATACATCATTTTGAAAATAAAAATAAAATAGAAAAATCTGTGCAAAATGACATTCTTATCATTTTAACAAATTTCAAGAGAGATACATGATGATTTTTTTTCACTAATTAGTTTCAAGATAGACTAAATTTTATTTTTAAATTTTACCAAAATCTAGGTTAGAAGAAGAAAATAATGAAATTTCTTCTCCTATCAATTGTTGAATTATTAGTAGCTCAACAGGGGGACCTTCAATGGAGACTAAACACCCAAACTGAGCTGTTTTTGGTTAATGTCCTTCTGTCGTGCCGTTCATTCTAACCTAAATGGACCTACATTTTGTGGAAAAAATTCTCATTTATCTTTTAATATAATTTTTTCCATATGAATCATTTATATTTAATAATACTACATAAACAATTTCTCCCTTAAACATATAAATTGTTTCATATAAGTTTATTTGACAAAATAAAATACTGTTAGAATATGATTGAGAGTTTTATAGTAGTGGTTATGAAGGTAAATCACCATAACATTTTTTTAATAGTAGTGGTTTTTATAACACTCAATTTGTGCTTGAAAATTTATTTCGTAAAATGAACTCTAATGTTGAAAGAATTAAAGAAGAACAAGTGAATGAAAAAAAGAAGTCTTTTTCTCTTTCTTTTTTTATTATTTTTTATATAATTAGAATTGTATTAAGCAAATAAAATATCTATGAAATACGGTTTCAGAATTATAGCCAAAACATTTCAATTTGAGATATTTTATAAACTCTTTAAAATACACTATATTGGTTTTGAAAAAACCCCAAAACCAATCTGATTGAAAGCCTTAGAATCAGCGAGAGAAAAACTCCTAAGCAGGTTCTTTAAGAGACCAACCAATATTTTATGTTGCTTTCTTTGTACTATTAGATGAAATTATGCTTCCTTGCAAGTTCAGCAACCATCTTTGTGTATATCCTCTTGGGTCCAATGTTCTTTTCTTTACGGAAAAAAAAAAGCTTTGCTTTCAATATTCCTACAATTATCATGGCCCGAATTACTTGACTTGGATGTTCTCATTTCCGTCCAAACAAGCTTTGCTAAAGGAAAAGCAACAAATAACAGCGAAATATAGTGAAATCCGTTAATATTATTAATAGTTTTTCTTTTCCCTTCTTTGTTTTAATAAGAAGGTATTTTATATTTAATAGGAAGGAAGGATATATAATAAAACGCATTATGTTACAAATTCATATTAAATTATTTCTCTATAATTTTAGGGTTGTCAGATAATATGGTATTAGCTCGAGTCCTAGTTATTTCCTTTTGAAAACTGATATTCTCTTTTCTAACATACACCTTAAAGTCTATCTGTAACTTGCTTGCGGAGCTTAGAATATGAAAATTCTGATGAAAATGAAGTTCGTTCGTCAATCGTCATCCTCTAGAGATATGAAATGCAGTTTAATTTTACCAAGGAAGACCCGAATATAGATTGCTTCAGGCGGCAAACTGGTAGATGAAAAAAGAATTGTAATTATTTCGTTATTCTTATTCTTTCATGACTTTTCATGATAATGAATTTTTATTTATGTGCCAGTTTGAGCATCAGATACATAAACTATTTGATACAAGGAATAAATTACTCTAAATAAAAAGTTGTCTTCTCAGGTCTATATGAATATAAGAAGAATTTGGAAAAACCTGTAACCAGGAAATATATATTCTCCAATCAATCCAGAGAGAGTTGAAGTGTAGGACAAGGAAGAACATGATTTCTATCAGAAATCATTTTCCGGTTCTGGCAGCAGGTCATGGAAATTTCTGGGAAACTTACCTAGTCAAATCAATGATAAATTATTCAGTTATTGTACAAATTGACCTAACGTCTAACTGGGGTCGTTTAATTTTTATTTTTTTTGTTGTTTTGACGGCATTGGCTGAGATTGAACACGTTAGCATATGATTCTTTGCTCTTCCTTATTTGTTTATTTATTCTTTGACATGGAATTAGGGTTTCTTTCACTCAAGAATTCTCTGAATGAGTAAGCTTGCGAGGATAAATTTTTAGGGATGATCTTGGAATGTTTTGTTCCTTTCAAAGTGGCAGATGACATTACATTTTCTGGAATTTTTTAAGTACACGACACTTATTGGCAAAACAATCTCAAAGATCCACATGTAAGGCGTTGTAAAGGGGTTTAGTACATGGTAAAAATAAAAAATCATCGATTTGTACTTAAATAATATTTGTTATATAATATTATATTTTCTTAAAATTTGTTATATTATTCATTATTATAAATAACTACATATTAAACAAACAGAAAATATATGTAATCAAACCTCTTACAATAACAATTACAGCTTCCTAATAATTAAAACAATTGATATGATTTTGATTTTTTAATCTCTATGTTATCCTGTAAATTGTGTAACAAAAATAAAAGGCGGAGAATTTCATGAATAAATGCAATTACAAACACACAAGATATCAAAAACAAAAAACCATTTTTGTATGTTTTTTTCTTCTCTACTTACCACAGTAACTAAGAAAAATGATAACAAATGAAATTTTCATTATTTTCATCTGCAAACACTATCATAACAAACACGACAATGAAACGTTTTCACAATTTCTAATATAAATCAAATTCCTCGATATTAATATGAGGAAAAATGGTAATTTTCTTTTGTCGCATTTTTTCATTTTTAAACGTTATGATTGAAAATTTATAGTACAAATCAAAATTTTTAATTTCATATTTGAAACAATGTACACAACTCAAACTTCTCGATCAAATAATAGTTATTATCTATTCGATAATACTTTGTCGGGTGATAATATAATGATAAGTGATTTTGTCTTTAATCATTTGATTACATATTGATACTTAAATCGTTAGATATTGTTAATTCTTATAGTTTTAGTGTTTAATAATTTATTTGAGATTTTTTTTTTCTGAAGAATAAATTCTATCATCTAGAAGAACACGTTTTTATTAAATTTGATGTAAAAAGTTTTTTTAAATATGAATTGTTACTTAAAGGTTTGTGAGAGTATTCAAAAGAATTGTCTAGCCAGTTAATGTGAGACAAATCTTCACGTTTCTGGGGATGAGAAAGAAAGAAACGAATCAATGCTCGAGAAGAAAAGATTTGCAATCGTGCTCAACTTGCTTTATTTTTGCGTTTACGCCTTTTTCTGTAATAAAATTAGAAAACCCTTTTACAATTTTTATAACTAAACAACTAAAAAAAAAAAAAGGCCAAACGATATATTCGCACCCAAGGTTTCCTTAAATGACAAACTCTTACCCATGAAAGTTTAAAAAACCAAATACTCATTCTTGATTAAAGTCAAAATGACATTTTTATCTTTTTGAATAAAAATAAAAAATAAATTTTATAAAAATAATTAAAATATAAATTTAAAACAAAATAATATTAAAAAATAATAATAATAATAAAATATTTAAAAATAAAATAAATATTTAAAAAACAATTAACACTGTCGACGGTAGTGACCGATATGAACCTCATTAGGTGACAAAAAATAATCATTTCATTCTATTGGTGATCAAATCTGACCGTTTGATGGTTAAAACGGTCAAATTTGGCTACAAAAAATTTGGCGAAGGGGTAGATTTGACCGTTTCCACCATATAAATGGTCAAAAATAGTCGGTATCAAACATTCCGATCGTTTTTAGTTATCTCTATCAGATGTTTGATGATCAGATCTGGTCGCTTCTGCCATCGAGACGACTGTAAAACTAGGTGATCGTTTCTAGTCACATTGTGAGATTAATGTTGGATACTGTCGCTAGCGACGCTATCGGCAGTGATAACTGCTTTTCATATATTTAATTTATTTTTTAAATTTTTATTATTTTTTAAATTTTATTATTATTTAATTTAATTTTAATATTAATATTATTTATTTTTATGAATGATATTTTGATATTTTCAAATAGTAAAGGTGGGTATTTGATTTTTTAAACTTCCATGAACGAGAGTTCATCGTTTAAGGAAACCTTGGATGGGATAGCTTGGCCTAAAAAAAATTCAGAAAGAAATCATTTATATAAACTCTTTTTTGATAAGCTCTACTCAAATAAGATGTACCGACAAAATGCTTTCACACAAGGAAAAGAGAAGTACTTCTACGGGAAAGCACTTTCACATTAATATTCTTCCACTGAGTTGTGGATGAACATGAAAGCACTTATATTTGTTCTCCACTCTCTGACAAAAAATGCCTTACATTTATTTTTTTTTTTGGTAATTAAAATATTAATTGACAAAAATGCCTTATATTGCTCACTACTAACTGGATAATCTCTGGCGCGGTTTCAGGCAATTCCAACCTGGAGAACCAGTAATACATCCATAAACGACACTAATTTTCCTGCTGATTCCCTGGAACAAAGTTTAATAACAATTCAACATTCACATGCATCTTTACGCGGACAAGAATATTTGAATATAACATATTTCCCGCTGATTCCCGGGAACAAAGTATAATAATATATTTCAACATGATCACATGCATCTTTACGCGTACAAAAATATATTCTTTGATCGTAACAATCGTAAACTTGTAAACCTGGACGATTTACGTCAAAATCATAGAGTAGACTTGTCGTTGATTCTTGCTCAAACTGATCAGTCGGATCCAACGTATAAAAGGCACCATGCAGCCCACTGATAGCGTAAAGAATAAATAATTCTATTCGTTGCGGCTTCTTTCGGAAATTTTCGGTGGAAAAGCATGCATGTGTGACACATATTCTTATATAGTTGCCTTGTTTTTCCAGGGAATGCCGATTACTCTGACTAGAGCGATACTCGGAAAGGGTGCAAAGAAAAGTATGATAAACTTTGGAAAAAAATTGGAAAAACAGGAGAAGAATAAACTGTTCGTGTCATTTTATGCAAATATACAGATCCAAATATGGTATTTTATCAAGTCGCCCGATGAATTAGACTAAAAACATAGTAAAATCAATTACAAGTCTATAATCTTAGCTTGGAAAGTTGGAATTATGATATTTTAAGACTTGCATATCTAAAAACAATGACTTTAAAACCTAAAAGTCTATTAAAATAAATAGATTTGGTCTAAAAAAATATTGATTGAACAACTACTTTTGTTTATGTGTTAATGCATTTGCTGAGGAAAAAATTTTGTATTATATATTATGATATTACTGTTAATTAAAAGGACACATTTCCACCTACTATAAGTCATATTCTATATGTTTACTGATTGACATTTAGCCAATTAATATGTGTTTGGTAATGTGAAACATATGACTTGTAAGTATTATAAGTAACAGATCTTATATTTCACAATTCTATTATTTACCCACCCAAAAATATGAAAAAATTAATTTTATAAAATTTAGAAGAGACAAAATGAAGTCAATTTATGTTTAAAACACATCCTAATCTGAAAAATTTTGTGATGGGCTGCGGTCTGGATCACCTTCTGCTTAGTTCCATGACTCCATCCATTATCAAATTCATATTTCCTTCTAACCCCGTAAACTTAATTCTCCAATACTACCATTATCTCCAAAATCCTACGTCCTATAATTCTAAAAAATCAATTAAAAAAAAGGTGGCATTTTCCGTCTACCAACATGTGAATACTCCAAATAATTCATTGGTCAATGTGCATGAATAAAGAACAATCAAGGCAAAAAAAGGTCATCAAGAGAAAAGGAGAGGAAGAATGATGAGTAGGTTTTTTTTTTTTTTTTTATGACTCTCAGGGGGCGAGATTAGTCAAATTGGGCTGTCAAAACTCTTATTAGCAATTTGTTGGGGTTTGCTTCAGCCTAATACCCAATGCATAATGTCGGAGTTTGTAAGAAATTATTCAGATTGATCTGAATATATGATCTATAAAAGTTTAACAATTTAAAAATATAAAAAGAATAATTTTGTGATATCAACCTATAAATTATATATACCAAACACAATCCACAAAATTATAGATCTGAGTCTTAAATATTAATATTGAAACAGATCAATATGATAAATTACATTAAATCAAATACAATACACGTTCGCATAACTTATCATTGACTTAGTTCTCACTCTATATCTAATTTCACCCTATTTCTAATTATATGCCCCGTCTTAAAATATTAAAAACACTAAATCATATAATCAATCAATTTAATACTAATAATCAACTCTTTTTCCTCCTAAGTACACGGAGAGTGGAGAATATAAAGTTATAATTTTTTTTATTGAGAATTATACAAGGCCATAGTTAGGATTTTTTTTCTTTTATTTTTTTATAATTTGTAATGGAAATTAAATGATAATACTTAGTGTTGGGCTATATGAACCTAAAATAATATTCTCTTCGCCAAATTATATAGATACACAATATATATCCATCATTTTTCAATAACAATTTTGGCCAAGCATCAATTTTATTTTAGAATTATAAAAAATATAATGTTAAAATAAGAATGTTCAAATTTTAAACAACAGGACAGCATTTTTCTTTTAATATTTTCTAATAAACCCTTAAATAAACTCTGAAATTATTGTCAGATGAAATATAATAACAGTTTCGCACCGCATCAATCTTACTAAATAAAACCCTATATTCCACTTTAGCCTCTCATCATCTTATGTTTCCTTTTACCTTAAAGAGAGAGAGATATGTGGATGGTTCTCCACCATGCCCTAATAGAACTTTGGCACCACTAATTATAGAATTCATTAGTGGTTTCAAGACAAACAATCATATGATTGGGCACAATGGCTTTAGGTAGATAATTATCAATTTGATTCAATCGAACCTGAAATTAGTTATTATAGTTTGAGATCGAGTTTAAGATTAGACCTTGATTTTAAAAATTTTTTAGCTCAAAGCTCAAACCAGAGTTATAAGAGCTAAGCTCGAGCTTGGCTCAAGTTCAAAAAATTTTTTTAATTATAAAAAATAGTGTTATAATTTATATTTTTTAATAAAAAAAAATATGTATGAAGTTTATTTTTTAATAGAAATGAAAATATTAGACTACTTATAATAAGTGAGCTAAGTGGTTTATATTTCTCTCACCTAATGTGTACAATAAAATTGAATAATAAGTGAAGTTAGTTGAATAGATATTTTCAATATGGTTTTATATTAGAAGGATGCATATTCAACTATCGACTCCACCAAAAGTGGGCTTGGTCTATAACGAGAGTAGATCCAGTCTTACCCTCAGAATTAAACTCTAAACTCTACTATAAAATTTTTAATTCACTCATCATCGTCAAATTTCCAATCTTATTTGTTAAAACCTAAATCAAAGTGAAAAGTGTTGGACTCTTGTTTATGTATTATTTTGTTTCACAAACACTGTTTTTACCCTAAAATTCGTATAGCAAATTATTAAATTAAGTCTTTATTAATTTTTTTTTTATTTTTATTGAATGTTTTACATGTATGTATATCCTGATTATCAAATTTGTGTAAGTTGCTTGTAATCATATCTCATATCATTGATTATTTTCTTTATCCCATCAAATTACCCAAGTTATATTCAAAATAAGAATTAATTTTCCAGGTATGTACTTTTATGTAAAAAGACATGAAATTTTGTCGATATGTGCAAGCTATATTCAAAATAAGAATCAAGATTTTGGATTAGATTGCCCAAGTTTTGATACAATTCACAATGAAGATATCATTGAATGCTTTTAGAATATATCTAAATGTAGAATCATGTTGAATCGAAGAACTTCAAGTTTATCATTCTAACTTGTTTGCATCCTGAAATAATCAATATTTAGACATTCAAATCTTCAAGTGTAATATTTTAACTTGATATTTTAATTAACACACTAAGAATCTGTGGATCATAATTGAGTTTTGATCTTTACAGTTGGATTTGGAGTTATACAACCTAAAGTTTAATTGCTTCTCTGATAATTTTAATCCATCTGTTTGTAATTAAACTTTCATATATCTCACTTGTATTTGAGTTGTAATTACACTAAGAATGAGATCTTTACTTTTGATCTCATTGTATTGAGGTGATTTTTTTTGGTTCTCTTCACATTGAAAACGTTTTTTGACTAAAAAATTACATGTGTTATATAATGGTATACTTTTATTTCAATTTGTTGATATTGTAATGGTTTTTTTTTTTAAATTTTGTGCAAATCGCAGACTCAACAAAAATCCTTAATGTAATTCATCCACTATAGATAAATTTTAAATCCAATTCTATTGTTTGATATGAACCACTCACTCCATCATTATATATAGTTCATATCTTTTCATTTTTTTTTTAATCACATTTCATCTTGTTTCCGTGTTCTCTTGTTAGAAAATGTAAATAAGTTTAAATTTAATTTTGTTAACAATAACAAGCTAAACTTGAAGTGATCTCGAGCTTAACTTTTTATATCAAGTTTGAGTTCAACTAGGTTCAACTCCCTTGAACCAAACCAAAATTTAAATCGAACCAAATTCAAGCTCCACTCAGGTAGAATCCACCCTTCCCTCCGCCTGTGCACAATGGTTTTTTTTTAATAGTTTTTTTTTTTTTTTTTTTTTTGTCCAAACCGGAGGAACAACGGCTTTATCAATTTGCTATGCGCTTGTGTTCGAAGTTTGAAGCTGTACGTGGGTAAGTCCTTTATCATTGTCTTCTCCTAAATCTGGCTGATGCACTCATCGAGTTCATTGTTGAAGAAACCCGACTCCAGGCTCTTTCTTTTGTAGCACCTACACCTCTAGTCTCATCTTCGATGGTTCTTGCTGCTAGCGGTGAAAAAAGAATACTGAAGGCACTTCTAAGCCCTCCACTCTCAAGTCTCAACATCCCTTTTTGTGACATTGAATCAGTTAACCTTAGCTTTCTGTTCGCAATGCAAACTGTAGAAATTACATATTTAGTAACAAAGGATCTTAGCTTCACAGGTGCCTCTCCTATCCTTGATCCCATTTGTCTGCCTCATTTGGTCATGACTCTCCGCGAATATTTGACTATGGGGCCTCTCACAATATGAAAACTAACCCATCCATCCTTAACCAATTTCTACCTGTCACTAAAACAAATTCGATAAATTGTGACGTCAACATTTGTCACATAAAGTGTCATTTTTGTCACTAAATTTTTTTTGTGATGAAATTTTGTTGTTACAATGATTGTCACCGCAGCCCCGTCTCAAAAAGTATATATGACGTAATTTGTATTTGTCACCAAATAGTCAAGTTTTAGTGACGAAAACTTTCATTGTCACTATATGTTATCACTTTTTATAACATTAATAATGTCACAATTAATGTCAAAAATTTGTCATCTAATATCATATTTCGCCATAAAATTATTATACTTTAAATGACAAAATTATATCTCGTCACCAAATAATGTGGTTATAGTGACGAAAATCACTATAGATATGAAAATAATAAAATTATATTGACAAAAATATTGTTTAATTTTTTGTCATCTAAATTTATTTTTCATCACAATAAATACGATGATAAATGATAATAAAAGAAAGGCCAAAGGACATTTTCCCACCCATAGTTTGAGGCGGGGACAAAGTCCCACCCGCTAAGTTTAGAAAACCCGAAACCCCACCCATTGACTGTTAAATCTAACAGTTAACAGTGAGTTAAGGGGCAAATTTGTCATTTTAGAGTTAAAATTTATAAAAAAATAAAATAATATTTAAATATATAAAAAAATATATTAAAATTTTAAAAAATTATAAAAAATTATAAAATTACAAAAATATATTTAAATTTTAAAAAATAAAACCAGGTGGCCGTTCAGGCCACCTGGCTCCAAGGGAGGCCAGATCTAGCCTCCAGAATCGACGGAGTCTTTTGGCGGAGGCGGCCAGATCTGGCCTCCTCCGGCAAAAAAAAAGGCCGGAAACGACTGGAGATGACCAGTTTTGGCCCCAACGGCCGTTTCCGGCCAAGGTTTAGGGCGGAGGAGGCCAGATCTGGCCGTTTCCGGCCAAGGTTTAGGGCGGCGGTGGCTGGCTTTTATTTTTTTAAAATTAAATATTTTTTATTATTTTTTTATAATTTTTAATATATTTAAATATTATTTTATATTTTTATTATAAATTTTACTAATAAGGGTATTTTTGTCATTTTATCAAATGGGTTAATGAAATTGGATGAAAATTGGATGAAGGGTGGGATTTCGGGTTTTTAAACTTAAACGGGTGGGAATTTGTCCCCGCCTCAAACTATGGGTGGGAAAATGTCCTTTGGCCTAAAAGAAATCGTCACCAAATAATATACATTTTTTATGATAAAAATATATTTGTCATTAAACTAATAAATTTTAATGATGTAATAAACGTCAAAATTAAAAGACAATTTTTTTTATCGAAGTGTTATTTTTCTATACAAAATTTATATTGCCATTATATAATTATGTTTTTGAATAATATAATTTATTACAACAAGATATGACATTTTATTAATTAAAACCTAATATTTGAAATTGCAATAAATAAAAAATATCATAAATTATTGATAAATATACTTCAAGAAAATATATAAAAAATAAAATTCTTAACATTCTCAAAATAAAATATCAATGAACATAAATTCAGCAATGTCGAATCATTATATCAGTAACTAAATCAACATAACAAGTCTTAAAACAATAATGAAAACTTATCAAAAAAAGTCATCAAGCTTTACTTCTCAGATAACTTTGGTCTATCTTCCTTCCAAAACTAACAACTGTAAAATCAATATACAATAATATCATTAGAACATATTATAGTTGTTATCTGTTGTATAGAAACAAGAGCAGAGTGGATAATAAAAATAGATACTAAATCAGTAGGATCAATTATTGCATTCGAAAAGAATTTATTTTGCCACCTTTCTCATATTTTTACCAATCAATAGTACCAGCACTTTTATGTTATGTAGCAAGAAACATGGTAGAGAAAGATAACAATTCCGAGACAGCAGCTTTTCATAAGTCCGACACAATAAATTAAAACTAATGTTCCCAGACAGACATCTCTAGACCTTAGATATGGGACCATCCATTTGAACTTTCCATCTCATCAATAGTTGCTCTCGCTGTATATTCTCTAATCTGTATTTCCAAATAAATTCAACTGCCTAATAAATCATTGAAAAAAAATCTTACCAGCATTAAAAATTGTTAACTACAAATTAAACTAATATTGTCATCATTTTCATATATTGTAGTCTTGACGCTTTTAAAGCTCACACGGTTCTCAAACATTTGCTCTGATGAAGGAACTTGCACATGCTTTGCGATTATTCACGTCAGTTTACAATGAATATGAACTTATATTCTAATTAAAAAAAATAAAACTATTATTTTTAATATACCTTGAAACTTTTTAGTTATTATACCACAAACACCAAGCACTATAGGATTTGAACTCTCTTTCAAATCATCAACATTGGAACTTTCAGCAAATGAATTCCATGAAGTTACAGAACTCTTTGATATGATTTAACTGGACAACATAAGCAAAGAATTTTACTTACCCTTATGTAGCCGACTGGATTCCAGTCAAAAAACCTGAATGCCTGCAGTAGATAAGAAGAGTTAATAAGTGAAGAAGAAATACAGCAGAGAAAAGTTATTTTCAAAGAACATCTTCCTTTCAAGCTAAACATGCATTTCTTATACACACACATATACACATAGAATATAAAAATTCAGAATATATATACAGTATAATAATATAACTTGCAGGATATTTTATTATATACGTACAGTATAATATATATAAATACATAATATTGAAATTCATACAATACAGTCCATTGCAACACTTTGTCATATATCCACACAACACCTTTAAGACAAAAGATTAGCTCAAGCAGTCAATGCTACAAGTCCAACAATTTTTTTCAACACATCATCAAAATGGCTGCCTGTGAGAACAGAAAAATAAAAATTTTAAGACAAAAGACTGAAACAGCATGTTTAGATAAGCTCAGTTCAATCTATTGAAAGAAGGAAAATTGCAGCAAAAAGAAATTTTTCTCTTTCTGATAAAATTTGCTCCAATAGTTCAGGTCATAACTTGCAATTGTGTGAAACAATACAGGATTTCAAATATTGCACGATTTGGAGGTGACACAATAATTCTTATAATTTCTACATATTATAATGTTTTCATATTTTAATCACTATAGCATTCTACAAATTCCTGCTAATCAAAATTATTACTCAGTTTCAGCTCAAAGCCTTTACACTTTTACTAGGTCAAGGTTTTCGTGTTTGATTTCCTAATCCCAGCCCTCTTATCTCTTCCTTCTCTGAGGTCAGGTTATGGAAGATGGAGAAGAGGATATGAGCAACAACTGGTTTTATTAAGTGAAAGCGCATGATGTTTATATTGATCTATTATGTGCCTTTGTATTTAGCATTGCTTAGACCTCATACAAGAACTTTCCTAGCTCTACTATATCTTTTGTTTCATTTCTTATGGACTAATCACGATAACCATTTTATCATGCATCTACAATCAGAAAATCAATGTGTAATCTTAGCATTCAATGCATATTCCAAAATATTCTCATTTTTAATTATTGTGAACTCACAAATTCTAGGCCCTTATATTCGTTTTTCACTTTTCCAATATATTCCAGATTTATCGAAGCTGCCACAAAACCAAACGAAACAGAGCAAAAATCTAACTTTAAAAATCAAGTTAAAACAACATTTCACCTCTCATCTATCCTAAAATTTTCTCGGCAACCAAATACCAGATAAAGCACCAAACTGGAACTAACCTAATCACTAAACTCATCAAAAACAAATCTGACTTTACCTATGAACTTTTGTTTCAACAACAAAATCAAAATTAACAGAATCTACAAAAACAAAGTAGAAGAACAAAACAAAACTCACCTCAAATTCAAATCCAAGTGTTTGACGAAGAAGAATCAAATCGAGATCTCTACAACGACAAAGAATCACACCAGAAAAATAAAAGAAATAATAAAAGCAAAAATTATCGTTCATTTAAAAAGAAAGAACATCGTATTCAAAAGGTTACTACAAATTACAGGAATTGTAATAACTTGACTTCGGGTCAGCCGCTAGTACATATAATCAAAATCGATAGAATAAAAAAGAAAATTCGACATTTCAGTAACGTAACTTAAAGGTTTGCAGTCGATGAAATGACATTTCAATGAAACGAAATATGAAGTTAAATAAGAACAAAAGTAAGAATATCCATATGCAGATACTCACAGACTATTAAAACATATCGAAGAAGCGAGTCAGTCCGATTCCTCGTACTTTCCAGTGGAATTTCTGGTGATCTTCAGTGCTAATCAACTAAAAATATCGAGATGGTTTCGTGGGGAAGAAATCGACCTCCACCGTATTTTTTTCCTTCTTCAACTAGGTTTTTAAAGACCAGTTCGGGCGGTCTAGAAAGTGGGCTTATCTGAACCGGGATTTGGTTCGGATGGTTTCATCCCGTATTTTTGGGTTTTAGAAAGGTATAATTTAATTCAAATATTTGAAAATATTTTATTAATTAAGCTAAAACTTTTGATCTTTACCTAACAAACACAGAAATTGAAATTCTGTTTCTACTCTTGTGGATCAATTTAACAAAAATATAGCTTACAAGTTTAAACCATTTTCTACTGTGTGCATAAAGAACTTCTTGTTCCATTTTTTTTTTCATTGACTTCAGCCACAATGCAGCTTCAACGAAATAGGATGAAACAAAAACAACACCAAATTAAAATGTATAGCTGCGAAATTAACGATTAATACTAGAAGACAGCATTATTTTCATGTTTTAGAGAAAGCTCTCAACCTAGCTGTGAAATAGGAAGCAAATGTTCATACATTGTGTGAATTTAATGGTAAACAAGCGGAAAAAGGTATCAGGAAACAAAATAAACCACACATAAGAAAAATCACATGTCAAAAAGCAATTCAGAAACAAAAGCAAACTAAGGCAGAAACCAAAAGAAAAACGAATCTGAACGCCTAAAAAAGAAATTAAAAAAAAAAACGTAATTTCTTATTTCGAAGAAGCAGAGAAAAGAACAAACAAATCTAAGAGACGAAATACCTGTTAAGAATGGGGAAGAATCTAGGGTTTTATCAGGACAAAACCCCAAGAACTTCAGCTTCGGAAGTCGCAAATCCAAAGCTGGGAGAGAAAAACTTCTTCGTTGTTGTTAGTTTGTTTTTAATTGTTTGTGAGAGAAAGAAACAGAGAGAGAGAACAAACAAGCTTGTCCAAGCCGTTCACGTTTTCATTCAGGTTAAGAGGAGCGTGGAAGGAGAATCACGTGCGGTAACGAGGCGTTTGGTGAATTAGATTAATGCAAAAGCATGGTTGGTTCTGCACAACAGTAAAAAGTGCAAATAACAATCAGAACAGATTATTAGCACTTAATATAAGGGTAGATTCGAATTCGTTTTTTAGTTCAACTCAAATAAACCCAAAATGAATTGATCGAACCTAAATATGAACCTAAATCTGAACTATAATTTTACAAATCAGCGAATGTGAGTCTAAATACGAACTGTACAAACCAAACACAAACACAAATAAGAACCCGAATTTAAATTAAAATTTTTTTAATTATATTTTTTAATTATTTGTATTAATTATAATTTATAATAAAATATAAATACAAATTATACAAACCGAACAAGAGTACGAATCGAATACTAACTGGGTTATACGAATCCAAACTTTATTATAAAAAAATTTGACGAACACGAACCTTAACTGTACGAAAAGAGCCCAAATACGAACATGTGCATATTCGCTTTTGATTCAGTTTAAATCCAACTCTAATTGCTTTCATGACACATTTGATAATTCATCATCTAATTTCATTTTTAGTGACGTCAATTATCGTCATTAAAAAAATTTTTATTCAAATAATTTTTCCTTCACACTTTAATTATGATATATTTTCCTTTTTTATTTGAATAAATGTATATTGGTAACTAGGTATGGCTAGATTCGAATCAAATATATTTAGGTTCGTTTTAAAGTTTAATTCGAATAAGCCTGAAACAAACTATTCGTCAATGATTAGTGACAACAATAAGCCTGAACCAAACTCGTAACAAAAGAACTAAACATGAACATATATCTATTTATTTTGGTTTGACTCGAATCTAACTCTATTGGTGACAACAATAATTCGTCAATGATATTTTTCATGTGCATCAGTGACAACAATTATATTGTCATTAAATATTAATATTAAATTATACAAATAATTGTTATCAAATGTGTTCCCTTCAAAAATTTTAGTGGAAAGTTTTATTATTAGTGACAATTAATTAAATTGTCACCAAATATTAATATTACCATCAAACTTATTTCCTTCAAAAATTTTACCATAAAATTTTACCTTCATATCAATTATGACGAATATTATATTTTGTCATAAAAAATAATCAATTGTGACAATTAAAATGGTCACAAAAATAATAATTTATATATTAATTAATAATAAACCTGTATTACGTCATTAAAAGATACAATATTGTGACAATACGTTTGTCATAAATATATATTATATCGTCATAAAATTATTTTAAACTATGCTATCAAATGAAAAAGTGACAAAATTTAATCATTCGTCACTAAATATGAACATTGGTGACGAATAATTCGAATTTTGTTGATAATATATTAATCATCACAATAACAAATGATTTAATGACAATTATAAAAAAATGTCATTAAAGACTGTCATACAATGACAAAATTATATGCGTCACAAATAAATTTATCACAAAATATACAATTTCTTATAGTGTGTTATTAAACCATAACATATTAATATTGCAAACAAAACCCTACTCACCATGGTTCCATTGCTCGCACATCTGACCCCAGTGGTCGCCTCACCTTATCGTATGTGCTTCATCTTCCTAAAATCTCAATGAACCTTAATTTTGTTGTGGCCTTACTAATTCTAGTTGTGTTACTACTTTCACTATACACTTACTGGTTGTGTTGTACATTACTCTCATATCGGTATGGATTATATCAATTGAAGTAGTATTGTATCTTCCTTCTTTTTCTATTGGATTTGGCTTCTCTACGTCTGACATAAGGCTCCGACGTTTGGGTCATAATGCTGGTCCTCGTTGAAGACATTGTTCAAGTCTGGAGTGCTTCTTTTCCTTGTTTTGGTTACTTGTTCCTATCCATAGTTTGAGGTGGGGACAAAACACCACCCTTAAGGTTTTAAAAACTTAGTCTTTCAATATTGAAAGAATTTTTTATAATTTTTATGTTAAAATAATTAGAATACCTTTTTAAAAATTAAAAACTTATAATAACATTATAAAATAATTTTTAAATATAAAAAATTTTAAAATTAAAAAAAAGCCAACCCGCCATCGCCACCTGTGTTGACATCGGCGGCGACGACAGTTGTTTAAATTTTTTTTTGAATTTTTTAAATTTTGTAAATATTTTATATTATATATAATTTATTTTATTATTTTGTAAAATTTGAATTTTAAAAAGATAAAAATAACTCTAAATTATTACTATTTACTATTAAATCTAATATTAAATTTGATTGATAGGTAAGATTTTAAATTTTTAAAAATTCATTGGTGAAAAGTTATCCGCGCCTCATACTATGGGTGGGAACCAGTCCTTTGGCCATTCCAAAATCTATCACATTTTCAGCTATGGCTACAAAGGACGACCTTTAATATAAATTGATATTAAATTTCAGTTCTTTCTCTATCAAATTAATTCATACGAAGAGATAGCTCAATCAAGTTCCTCTAAAACCCCTATTATCTCTGTTACAATGTTTTATAATTGTGTGCATGATTTAATTGAATTGTCTCGTTATTAATTATGCAAATTACTGTGATTAATTCTTATTTTGGTCAACATTTGGTATTAGAGCATGTATACTATTATAATACCCTTTTTTTTTTTTTTAATTGTTGAAATTGGCTTAATATCGTTCGACTTTTTGATAAAATTAACACTTAATTACAAAGAATTGTTTCATAAAATCTTTGAGCATAGTGCAAAATACATATTAATTATGCAAATTACTGTGATTAATTCATTTTTTTATATAATTTTAATTTAAATATGTATTTCTCGTAACGCACATTTATAACATACTTATTTAAATAATAAATAATATAAAATTACTAAAATAACCCTAAAACACACATACAATTGTTATAAAACATAAGTTCATAAAGTAAAAATACATATTACTTCCAAATTTGTTTATACAAAAAATTATATTTTACTCACTTTTATCAAAATCACATATGTAGATGTCATTCGTGTAAACCATACTTGTCGGTATGATTTGCTCATTCTATATCGAATTCTCATTTTTTATCAAAATATAGTTAGCCTTTGATTTTTTCTTAACCACTTTTCCATGATGTAATATTTCTTTTAAATAAATATAATTGAAAAAAACAACTAAAAAAAATCTCTACAAATAAAAATAATAAACATTTTACATTGACTTCTGCCCGAGGTTAAAACCTCTGAGTCTTTCAAATCAACGGTCAATATCCATCAAAACTCAAACACTGAATAGCAGCCGTTGCCACTCGTTAAAACCCTAGTTTCTTCTTGTGTATATAGTGACTCTGTCAAACAGTTCTTTCCTCCGGCTTCGTAGCACCGTGATTTCAGATACCGAAGAGCCGGTAACTCCCATATCTCCAATTGCGATCTCATTTAACTTCAGTGTCAAATTTTGGTTTCTTGTTAATGTATTTATTTTATTTGGGGTATGATCGTTTAGTGTCTCTGTGGGTTTGAGAAGATTAGATAGAAATAATGCATTAGTCTTTGAAATTGTTTATCGGGAGAAGAAGATAAAGCTTCACCACTTGAAGTTTTTATTGTGTTTGTGAGATTGAATATTGACCATTTTGTTATCGAGAAAATTAAAAAGAAAAAGTATTATCATTTGAAGTTATAGTTATGTTTATGAGATTGCCAATTTTCATTTTGTGCTTTTTTTTTTTTTTTTTGTTTTATGTATTCGTACGTTACAGAAAAAATGTTTGAGGTTACATACTATGGGCAATGATATCATAGTAAAGATGGAAGTGTTGATTTTTCCACAGATGCTTGACGATGATTATAACGTGTGATCCTTCTCTTTTCAAGAATCCAAGCCAGTGTTCTGTTCCATTCTCATATTTTTATGCCACTATTGATTTCAGTTTCAACTTTGCAAGTTATGAGATTTGTCCTGCGTGTTTGTAGCTAATTTTCTTTGACTACGATGTCTGGCAAGTTATTTTCAAATTGCTACAAGCAGCCTTTGCTTAAGACTATAATAAAATTGCCGGAAAAACTCTTATTTATTTTTTTGATATTTGAGATATTGAATATTTTGATTAAGATCATGTGATATTCTATGTTTACATGCCTAGGTTTGCATTTATTTTACTCTAGGTATCTAGAGCTTACTTTTAATTTATTTTATTATTACTACAGAGATGGGTGAAGAATCTAAGGTAGCCATTCCAGAGTCAGTATTAAAGAAGCAGAAGAGGAATGAGGAATGGGCTCTTGCAAAGAAGCAGGAGCTTGAAGCTACCAAGAAGAAAAGTGCTGAGAACAGGAAGCTGATTTTCAATCGGGCCAAGCTTTATGCAAAGGAGTATGCAGAACAGGTTCCGATTGCAATCTGTCTCATTTTTGTTTAATTTCTTTATGATATATGTTTAGTGACTGAGATTCTTTCGATTACACAGGAAAAGGAGCTAATTCAATTGAAACGTGAAGCTAAGTTGAAGGGAGGTTTCTATGTTGATCCTGAAGCTAGGCTTTTGTTTATCATTCGGATTCGTGGGTATGTTTTATTGTTTATAGTTTGTATTTTTTTGAACTGTTTTATTTCTTCCTTTTATGTCTAATATTTCGATTTTGGACTTTTATGTGTTGATTCTAATGTCTAATTTGTATGCTTTTGGAATATTCAGTATCAATGCCATGCATCCAAAGACAAGGAAGATCTTGCAGCTGTTGCGTTTGAGACAGGTAGGTTACCAAATTCTTGCTCCAAATGATAGAAGAAATAGAGAACATCATGCGGATTTCAAGTATGCTGCTTGTTTGTTAAGATGAATAGGAATTTTAATTAAATGAATTCTTGTTTGTCATTTGAAAGTGAAGATTATTTCTGCATGTAAATCGTTATTAGGAATATAGAGACATTAAAGTTGAATGGATGAGAATTCTTTTGCAAATAGTTATAGCCAATGCTAATTTATTTATGGTATGGTGATTTATTTCTGACAGTGTGTGTGAACCTGTATTTAATCGACTTGGTAGTTTAGAGTGCTGGCTTACTGTTGAAATATTAGGATACCTTCTTTGACCAAAATTTAGAACAACCTATATAGGTGATGTAATGAAATATCTTTTTTGTCTAATACAGATCTTCAATGGAGTTTTTCTTAAAGTGAACAAAGCAACAATGAATATGCTTCACAGGGTTGAACCTTATGTGACTTACGGGTATCTGTGTCTTTTATCTTTCATGATTTTAATTTTTTTAGTATTTTTTTATAAATTGAATTGTCTTTCATATCTAATGTATTAGAGCTGCATGATTTCAGATATCCCAATCTGAAGAGTGTTAGGGAGTTGATTTACAAGAGAGGATATGGTAAGCTGAACAAGCAGAGAATTGCAGTGACTGATAACTCAATCGTGGAACAGGTTTGTACGTTTTATGTGGCTTTTGTTATTCTTTGTGCTTTTATGTTTAGCTTTTTTCAGTGATAAATGTATGATGTGTTATTAACATTTCATGATTTATCAGGCTCTGGGTAAGTACGGAATTATCTGCATGGAAGACTTGATCCATGAGATTATGACAGTTGGACCTCACTTCAAGGAGGCTAACAACTTCCTATGGCCATTTAAGCTGAAGGCGCCTTTGGGTGGTTTGAAGAAGAAGAGGAACCACTATGTTGAAGGAGGTGATGCTGGTAATAGGGAGAATTATATCAATGAACTCATCAGAAGAATGAATTAGGTTTGCATTATAACTGTAGAATCTCGCATTAAAGAATCTATTTCATTTTTTATATAGGACAAATTTTTAAAAGAACTTTTTGTTGTTTAGAATTTCTTTTTATGTATGGTTGCTCTGAAAATGAGTTGGTGTCCACATAGATTTGGGTAACTCCAGAGTTTTATGATCCATTTTCATGTGAATCATATATATATTTTTTGAACATTTCACCAGCTTTTGAAAATGAGTTGCTTTTCAAAATCTTACTCAAATCAGTCTCATATGCAGTGCTAAAACCTGAAGCAATTGTTAAATTTGACTGTATTTCTGATGTGTTACCGCAGATTCATCATCAAATCATATTAACGTGAATGGAATTGTTAGAACCAAAATTTCTGCCATGCTCAGCTAGATTTTATCTATGATTATATTAGATATTAAGAATCATGTCAAGTCAAAGAAAATACTTCCAGTCATTTTTCCTTGCCTTTGTGTTTGAAACAAGGCACAAGAGCTGAGCCTTTAAGACTGATTTTATAAAAATAATTGGAAGGTTACTGGTTAAAGGTACTTGAGGCTTTAAACACTTTGCTTTCTTAAATCCTCAAAAGTTTCTCTTAATTAGTCACGGTTTAACTTGTTTGAAAATCTTTCTATGAAAGGTGTGATTTTACATCTCTTCTCTTTTAGTAAAAAATGAAGTTAATCTTTTATTTATCAAATAATTTGGTGTGGGAGAACAATAATAGATGAAAGAGAAGATACAAGTAAATAATTGCGGATATAAAGATATTTCCTGGATGCCTATTTCTTAACCGGAAATTTTTATTAAATAATTTTAATTTTTAATTAAAAATAATAAAAAATTAATAGTGGAAATATAAATGAAACTGTACATAATCGGGTATTAGAGGCAAACTAATTATTTAAAGTATTATTGATATTAATGAAATTCTTAAAGGTTTTGTAAATTTAAAAAATTCATTATGTCCTTCAATGATTTTAAAACTAAGTTAAAAAAAATATATAAAAATGAATAGATTAGGCTAAAATATTATTTCCCACTTAAGGTTTGCTCAAATGCCATTATCATTTTTAAGTTTGGAAAAATTAGATTTTCACCAGTTACTAACTTTTATTAATGAATTACATGGAAGTTATTTGTACAGATTTTTTTTTATTTTCTCTTATCCCTTTTATTCACTTGATTTTCTCTTTTTTTTATTCTTTATATTGTTTTTATTATTTGTATCGATTACGAACTATACTTTTTTTCTAAAATATTAAAAGTATTAATAAAAATTTTCAAAGAATTTTGAACATTAAAAAAAAAAAGAAGTTTAAGCATGTTTGAAAATTTTAAAATTTTTTTTATTCAATAATAGTTTTAAAAATAATAATTATACTATTAAAAAAGTGAAAATATAGTATTTTAAAATTAGTTAGAGTTTTTTTAGTTTTAAAAATTAAGTGATAAAATTTTAAATTGATAATAATATATTAATAATTGAACATTTATATTAGATATTAATAATAGTTTTATCATTTTAATAAAAATGTTAAAATAATCATTTTTAAAACTAAAAATAATTTATTAATGAAAATAGATGATAAGTAAAAAAGTTCATGCTTTAACAGGATAAAATTTTGTCATTTGGTCTATCCTTGGGTGGGAAATTCCATTTGGCCACTTTTAAAGTTAAAAAATAAATATATAAATCAAGCATAAAACTTAAATATTAGAAATACACAAAATACAAAATTGTTTATTTATATTTTCGTTAAACTTCAAAACAATAAAGGGCTAATCTTAAAGAGATACAGAAGATTCGTAAAATTTTTTATAACTTATAAACTTTTTACTTGAAACAAGTTCACATACAAATAAACAATAGATCAACCAATTTAAGCAAATTATCAATCAGATATAAAGTAAATAAATAAAACAATAAAAATGAGTCAAGGAAGAGAGTGTTCAGTTGATTTTTATAGTGGTTTTGAGTTTTTTCATAAGTCTTCTACTTTCATGCTTCTAAGTAATTATATTTGAAACTTTTCATCCACTATCTTTAAGAATTCAAAGATATAATAGTTTTGATCTAAAAAAATTTCGTTTTTTAGTTTTGTCAAGATTTCATTCATTATTAGTTTCACGGGATTACGAGTAAATGTTTTGTATAATAAATACAAGAAATAAGTTGACTTTACAAGATATGCACCAAAAACAATCTCCCAAGGAGATGAAATGAACTTTACAGAGAAAAGAGAAGAATATAGAACAAACTAATGTGAGCTTTCTAGCCCCTCAAACTTCAATTTAACCCTAATGTATAGTATTTGAGAAGAAATATCGTTGGTGTTGAAATACTAGCCATTGAAGAAGAAATTAGACATGTTTTTTTTATAAAATTCTGTACAGATGCATAATCATGTGTCTTGAATATATAATCATGTTTTTTTAATAATTGTTTCTCAGTCATGTGTGCCCAACACATGATCATGTTTTTCACACACACGGTCATGCACCTTATACACATGATCATGTTTTTCATATACATGGTTATGTCTCATATACACAGTCATGTATATAGTATGGGCAAAAACACAACATACTATATGAAAGCACGATCATACGTTTAAAACATATAATCATGTGTTTGACTAAACCTATAAAATAAATATTTTGTCTTTTTTTTGTTTGTTATGAGGTAATTCATGTTATAGATAAACAAATAATTTTAACATAATTTCTTCTCATTACATTAAAGCATCTCGGGATCCAAAAATTTTCATTATTTAATCCAGTAAAACAATTTACATTAATAAAAAAAAAAAACAATAACAAGTATGTGTCATTATTTTTATTCACAAATACTATTTTAAAAAAATGTTTATACATGGATTCTTCAAATTTTGAGAATATAATTTTAATTTTTGTTTTACAAGTATGTGATTGATTTTGAGATTTTTTGTTATAAAATTTAGAGTTTGATGGAAGACATACAATAATAACGATCAATTAATTATGTTATTTATTACAGCAAAAGATAAATAAAAACATAAAGGATTGAATATAAAATGATTTTTAATGTAATTTGATATTATTTAAATTTAATCACTCTTTGATTTTATTTTTTTTCATGAATGATCCTTTTATATTTATAGAATAAGGAAAGAGATTTAAATTCTACCAATTACATTTTAAATTCAACTTAAAAAATTAAATAATGGTCAAGTCTTGATAAAATAGAAAATTATTATTTGTAAGTGATACGGAAAAAATATCAACTGATAAATTGCGTTTTCTGGGTATTTTAAAATTATTTATACGTCGAGTTTCAAATGGTTACTTGCATAGATTCATATAGGGTTGGAGTTTAGTTTGTTATAGAGGTGAATTTGAATCAAGCCTAAGTCTAAGCACAGACTTGTTAAGCTCGGTTTGATTCTTTAAATACGTCAAATATTTAAAATGATATTATTATAATGTATATTGATTAAAACAATGTTATTGTTATAAATTTGAGCAAAGCTTGCGAAATTCAAGCTGGAGTTTGTCCAATCAAATTTGTTTTGTATTTTTTCAAATCAAATTTAAGCCCGATGTTATTCAGCTCTAATTTCACACTTAAACAAAACAAAGGTACGTGGACTTAACAATATTATAATCAAATTAGACACTTCCCATTAAACCCTCAGTTGGACGGTCATTATCCTTCCAATCTCACAGAGTGCATCGCAGCCGTTACCATCACATGAACCCTATCAAACAAAGCCTTGTTTTGTTGTATAACTCACTGTTGTTTCTTCGGTTTCTTGGCCACCTCTAGCTCAAACACGGAACTGCCGGTGAGACCCCGATCCCTGTTGCAATATTTTGTCGTCTCAATAATTTTTTTTTAATGTTTTTGGTTTTTGTGACTTCAAAAAAATTAGCTAGAAATAAGGCGTTAGTCTATGAATTTGTCTATGGAGAACGGAAGGAAATGCTTTATCACTTGACGTTGTAGTTATATTTATGTGATCTAGAAAAAGTGCGCTAATATTTAATCTGAGGTAATTTTAAAGTTAAATATGATGGATAAAGATTATGGTGAAGATGGGATTGATGATTTTTTCCCAGCTTATAGACTAGGATTAAAATTTGCGATTTTTCGCTTTTCGAGAATCCAAGCCAGTGTTCAGTTCCATTTTCATAAGTAATTTGACTGTTGTTTTCAACTTAGGAGTTTTGGGATTAATTCTTCTTCTTTTATGCGTGTTTGTTGTTAATTTGGATGAGTATGATCTCTGTCTAGGCCATTATGACTTATTTCTAAGAGTCTCGTTAAGACAGTAAGAAATTTGGGAACAGAAGGATTCATATTTTGGTTAGAGATTTTGGATCTTCTGATTGTTATTATTTTGTGAATGTATTTCCCTGTCTTATTTTTGTATGTCTTGCTTATGTTTACTTTAGTAAATGTGGAACTTATTTACTAACGTTCTATCATCATTGTAGAAATGGGTGAAGAAGCCAAAGTAGTGATCCCAGAGTCAGTACTGAAGAAGCAGAAGAGGAACGAGGAATGGGCTCTTGCAAAGAAGCAGGAGCTTGAAGCTACCAAGAAGAAGAATGCTGAGAACAGGAAGTTGATCTTCAACAGGGCCAAACTTTATGCAAAGGAGTATGCAGAGCAGGTTCTCATTGCAGTGTTTCTCACTATTATTTGTTTGATTTTTCATTGATGATTCTTTTAGTAATTGAGATTCTCTTTTGATTGCACAGGAAAAAGAGTTAATTCAATTGAAGCGTGAAGCTAAGTTGAAGGGTGGGTTCTATGTCGACCCTGAAGCTAAGCTTTTGTTTATTGTTCGCATTCGTGGGTATGCTTTATTGTTTGTTTTGTGATTGATTTGGACTGTCGTATATTGCTTCTTTATGCTTAATATTCACTTTTGGACTGCTATCTATTTTTTCTAATGTATAATATCTATGCTTTTGGAACTTGCAGTATCAATGCCATGCACCCAAAGACAAGGAAGATCTTGCAGCTCTTGCGGTTGAGACAGGTATTTTACCAAACTCTTAGTCTAAATACTAGGAGAAAAATAGAATCTGGATTTTAAGTATGGTGCTTGTTTGAGAAGACAAATGGTCTTTTTTTATTAAAAAGATATCTTGTTAGTCAGCTTTAATTGATTGTTATTTCTGCTCATGCAATTTTATTAGGATTTTATTGGAATTGAAGTTTGTTGAATGGTAATACATTGGCAAACAGTTGTGTATTGAAAGTGTACAGTATGATGCAAATTCATTTATTTTGCAATGTGTTTTATTTCTGACAGTGTGTCCGTAGCATTTGTTGATTAATGTGGTGGTTTAGGTGCTGGTTTACCATGATGTCTAAGTCATTCAATAGGAAACACTTGTTTAGCACACACAACTTTTTATATTTTTTGTAATGAAATGTCTTCTTTGTCTAACCCAGATCTTCAATGGAGTTTTTCTTAAAGTGAACAAAGCAACAGTGAACATGCTTCACAGGGTTGAACCTTATGTGACTTATGGGTATGTCACTCTCTTACATCCTTCATGATTCTAATTTTTTATCTTTGATTTGACTTAATTGTCTTCCATGTCTGATGTGTTGGCGTTTTTCATTTCAGATATCCCAATCTGAAGAGTGTTAGGGAATTGATTTACAAGAGGGGATATGGTAAGCTGAATAAGCAGAGAATTGCATTGACTGATAACTCAATTGTTGAGCAGGTTTGTGCATTTATGTGGCCTGTGTTATTATTTGTGCTTTTATTATGTTTATTGTTTTCCAGTGACAGATGTATGACCTGTTATTAACATTTCATGAATTGTCAGGCTCTAGGTAAGTATGGAATTATCTGCATGGAAGACCTGATCCATGAGATTATGACAGTTGGACCTCACTTTAAGGAGGCTAACAACTTCCTATGGCCATTTAAGCTGAAGGCACCTTTGGGTGGTTTGAAGAAGAAGAGGAACCACTATGTTGAAGGAGGTGATGCTGGTAATAGGGAGAATTACATCAATGAACTCATCAGAAGAATGAACTAGGCTTTTTCTTGTTTTATCATTTAGAGTTATTGAGATGTTTGTTTTAGTATCTTTAAGGTTCTTTTGGTTCATTATCAATACTGCACCAATCAGATTTTGAATCTCTTATCATTGAGTTGAACACAGTTTTTTTAAGACAATGGAACTTGTTGATGCTATTGAAAATTTTATTTTATTTCGGACATGGGACTCCAATTTCGAAAATTCTTTGTTGTTGTTTACTACGTATAAGCTCGTGAGCTTTATAACGATCCTTTTCATATGAATGATTTACCAGCTTTTGAACATGAGTTACTATCAAACTTCTACAGCTTTTTTATGGAAAATCACTCTCATATCCCCAGCTGAATCCTGAAGAAATTGTTCATATTGACAATAGCTCAATGAGGTATCCATGTTTAACCGTGAAGTATCATTGAAGTATTATATTAATGTGTGGTTGAAAGTGGGTCACTGGTCTGCCTTGCCCTTCCAGTTTCAGTTTTAGAATCTTGATATTCGTTATTGATTATGTATAGTTTTGACAAGAATGGTTCAGTTTTACTGATAATCATAGTCTCTACATCTGCCTTCATTTTCAAGGTTTTTATTTTATCTATTAAAGGCAGGCATAAAATCTATTTTGTCCATTTACATGGTATTAAAGAGGAATGTTGCTTTGGACGTAGAACGCTGTTGTCCTTCTTGGATTGATAATTAGATTATTTGTCATATCCCTATCATTTAACAAGTAAAAAAAAGTAATATTAATAATAATAAAATAAATTATCATAAAAAAATAATATCAATAATAAAAATAAATTATCAAAATAATTAGAATATCATCCCTAATACCAATAAAATTAATGATTATCGGCTTATTTAATAGTTTGATAAAAATGTAGTATAGAGCAAATAATTTGATGACAGTTTTAGCATTAATCTGCTCATCATTGAAAATTTTCTAAACAATGTTGGACACCTGGATTTTAAAATTAAAAGCATCAATTTAAATGTATTTTAATAATAAAAAATAATTTCAAATAATTTATTTTATAATTTTATATTGTTAACAGATTATCTCCAAAAATTAAATTTAAAAAAAAAAAAAAAATCACATTCACATTCATGAATCAAATAAATTTTCTAGTAGGCTAAAAGACTTATTCCTACCCAAGAAATAAAGGTTCTCTTAAAAACTTTTTAAAAGTTAAAAACTTATTCGTTGACTAAAATTTATTAACATTTGCAATGAAATGACTAAAATACCCTTCATAAAAAAAAATTAATATTAAAATAAAATAAAATAACATTAATATAATAATAAAAAATAAAAAATTTAAAAAAGTTGCCACCACCGTCGGTAAGGTGACTATAAAAAACATAACTAAGTGAATAAAAATGACTATTTGGTTGGATTGACGGTCAGATGTGATTATTAAAAATCTGACAAAAGTGGTTAAATCTGGTCATTTTTACCATTAAGAATGATCGAACATAGTCAATTTCAAACATGTCGTTCGATTCTGACCATCTCTGATGTTAGATACAACTTGTTAATCCAATCAGATAATTATTTTTGATTATCTAGTTAGGTTTTTAGTGGTTACTGTCATTTTTTTTTATTATTAAATATTTTTTATTAAAAAATTTATCATTATTATTATATTAATATTATATTATATTTTAATTATTTTATAAAATTAATTTTATTTTTTATATTTTTATTTAAACAAATAAAAAATATTTTTTTTATTAGTTAAATTTAACTGTTGACTATTAAATTTAATTTTAAATTTTAGCTAAGGGTGGGTATTTGGTCTTTCAAAAATTAATGAGTAAGATTTTGTCCCTTAGGGAAAGCTTGGGTGGGAATATGTTATTTGGCCTTTCTACTATTCCAACCTCTTTTCTATAAATAAAGGGCCACTGAGTTTTCACAAAAAACTTTGAAAAGGCTGCTAAACGTGTTGACTTGACTACAGTGAAAAGTTGTAATTTCTCAAGGCCGAAACATAGAAACCTGGTCATTGGTTGATTATTTAAGAATTTCGTAGAAATTGCAGCCACTGGAAACTGGTGGAAAGTGCAGCTCATTTAGCTTATAAAATTAGGAGAATCCTATGATAGCAAGGAAATTTCTACTTAGCTTCATATATGTGCGTCTATTCAAATACAATCAAACATGCTAGAATGTGCCATGAATATTTCAAATCTGGGTTTTCAAATTCTTTGTACTATTACCATTCCCACCATAAATCAAAATAAGCCAAGCGTGACGAAAAACATTTGAAACCTGTGTTTCATATACTAGGAATGAGCATTCTAAATACTCTAAACAAAAATGAAAGTTGTTTCACTAATCATTTCACAAAAATAATTTTGGTCGTTCTATAAACCCTTTACTTGTTCTTCACCATCACGAGCAGTTTCACAGGCCATTTGATTGACATCCACAGCACGGGAAGCTAATGGGGGCCAAGTGAACACGAAGAGTGCTTGCGAGGCAAATTCAGATTCTAGGATGAATTTCTTTAGCGAGGGAGGACGATGAAAAAAATTTGACATGGGTATTCCGTATGTTAGGACAAGATGTTCTAAATGTCACAGACTATAATAGAGTTTTTTGATGAATGATTCCACAAAAATATCTTTGATCGTTGTAAAAACCTTTTAGTTGTTTTTTACTCAAAGAACCTTTTTTGCGTGTTATTTTTTTGATAAAGTCAAATCGGCAGATGAATTCTGATTGTTTAATATTAAATGATCGAAAGTTTCATTGAAAGAGCGACTATTCTATCTTATTTGCAAAACATTAGCCGATTTGGAACTCACTAGTTTTAGACTTTTTAATTATATTCTCTTTTACGAGTATCATTTTTTACTTGTGATTTTGCAATCATCTCCATACGCAGCATGCTTGAAACAGAGCATGGGATATTATAAGCCTAACATAAATTAGAAGGAAAACATAATAATTCTTCATTCAAATATTTATTATTTTTAGAAGAGCTATATGGAATGAATATCAAACTGCTCAATACTTACATCAAACCTTTATTATTGAGCTTGTCATGTGTGAGAACAACAACAAACCATATTTTATATATTTTGAGCCATTGCATTCTGTCGCACCTAGAAACAGAACTGGATGATAACAATCAAACATGCAAAAAAAAAAAAGATAAAAAAGTTCTTCCACGTTTCGGAAAACTCATTAAAAGGCTATATATATATATATATATATATATATATATATGTATATATTTGTGATTATCGTGCGGGGAACAGGCGTCTGGAGCAAATGGTGCAGTAGAACTTGTGCTTAACTTTGTGAGAAATGGGGAAAAAACAGAACAGTAAGGAAGCATCAACAGCTAAAGCCAGCACGGGTCCTCCACAAAAAGGACATGCTGCATTTGCTCCTTTTCTTTGTATTACTGTTTCCCGAAGGTCGAAAACTGATAATACACTCATTTTCTTCCTTTAAATTTATTTTCTGCGATCTGGGTGATGTGTATGTATATATACACAAACATCACTTCAAAAACGTCTTATTGAAAACGCATTTGCAACTTCAAAGAAGTTGCAGAATTCGTGAGTTAAGGCTTGGTTGGATCCTTGTCAGGTGACAGCAGTGCGATGGAATTTTGCTGAGAAAGAGATGATTGTTTTTTTGGTAGAACGTAGAAACAAGGAAGCTGCGAAGAAGAAAGAAAGAGCCGGTCAAAAATCTTTCTTTGACTTTGACTTCTTTAAAGAATTCGGGTCCAAAAACGCGTCTTTTAAGTTAAAATAGGAGAAGGGAACGTGTTACGTGTGCCGTGTTGGATAAAAAATTAAAATAGTGAATACCCTTTCCCACCCAAGTGTTTTCCTTAAAACTTTCCTACCCCTAGTTATCATAATTAACATTTTTTGCCCCAATCAAACATAAATTAACATTTTTTCATGAAAAATTAAATACTGTTAATTAAAAAAAAACAGTATTATGAAGGGAAACCACTATTTAATCACTATTATCTCATTTGTTAACATTATTATGTAATTCTAAATTAATAAAAATTAAAAATAACATTTTAAATATCTAAATGATATAAAAAAAACTTCTTATTTCTCTGTTTTTTTTCACTTTTATTTTCTTCTTTCTGTCTTTTTATAGATGAAAGTATCTTCATTACATCATCATATATTAAAAGGTTATTAGAAATTTAAAAAAAGTTTAGAAGTTTTTTTGAAAATTGTTGAAATATTATGTGCCCCCTAATAGTTTTAAAAATGAAAGTTACATTTTCAAAAAATTAAATAAAATACAACAAATTATGAATGTAAATGTAATATTATAATTATTAGAATTATATATTAGTTTCAAATTATATAAGGGTTTGAAAAAATTTCAAAAATTAATTAATGAGTTTTAATTTTTTTTTTTTTGGGTAGAATTATCATTTAAAATATTTGTATCTGACAAAAAAAATGTTAGGTTTTTTTTTTTTTTTTTCAAAATTAGTAAATGGTAACGTGCTTTCTGAATAGTATTGGTTTTATTTTTAAATTGGTAGATGATAACGTGTTTTTTTTTTTTACTAGAGTTTTTTTAATTTACCTTTACGTCATTATTTTTTTTAATAGAATTTGATTTTAGATTAAAAAATATTATTTATATCAATTAAGAATAAAAACAAAGAGTAAGACCAACCTTGGATGGAAAAATGTTCTTACCTAAAATAAATAAATCTTTGAATCAATTTATTATTAAGGCTGCTTGACGATAATATCATTCATTATTGGCCAAAAGACCTAGTCCCCCCCAAGGTTTTCTTATGGCCAAAGAACATGTTTCCACCCATAGTTTGAGGCGGAAACAAACTGCCACCCTTAAGGTTTCAAAAACCCAGTCTCCCACTCTTAGATACTTTTTTTATAATTTCTATACTAAAATGACTAAAATACCCTTTTAGAATTAAAATTTTATAATAAAATTATAAAATAATTTTTAAATATAAATATTTTTGAAAACTATTTAAAATTTTTTAAAAAATATTTAAAAAATTTTAAATTAAAAAAATAAGGCAGCCACGACCGCCGGTGTCGACGACGGTGGTCGTCACTAACGAAGCCAGGTAGCCGTTTTCGGCCACCTGGTTTCTGGGGAGGCCAGAGTGGAGACGACCAGATCTGGTCGTCTCCAGTTTTGGCAGAGATGGCCAGATCTAGTCGCTTTCTCCAGAAAAAAAACTGGAAACGGTCAGTGGGACCATGGCCAACCCTTTCCGACAGTTTTTGATATTTTTTTCTGGCGGAGGAAGCCAGATTTGGCCATCTCCACCAAAATTGGAGACGGCCATCCACTGAACGGGGAGTTCAGATTTGGCCTCCCCTGGAACTAGGTGGTCGGAAACGGCCATCACCATCGACACTGACAACCATGACTGTCTTTTTTTAATTTAAAATTTTTTATATTTATATAAAATTTATTTTATTATTTTATAAAATTTTAATTTTAAAATAACAAAAATACCCCTGAATTATTACTGTTCACTAATATATTTAATATTAAATTTGATTAGAGGGTGGGAGATTAAGTTTTTAAAAACTTGGGGATGACAATTTGTTCCCGCCTCAAACTATGGGTGGGAACATGTCCTTTGGCCTTTTCTTATTGGTAAAGTCCTACAGTCCAACTTTTAAAACACAAAACATTCATTCATAAAATATATTTTATTTAATTTATTTAATATTTTTTATAAAATGACTAAAATATATCCAATAAAAAAAATTATAATTAAAAATATAAAATAATAAAATATTTAAAATTAAAAAGTTTCTAAAAATATGTTTTTGTTCATTTTTAAATTTATTTTTTATTATTTTACTATTTTAATATTTTTATAAAATTTATTTTTTTTTAAAAAGATTAAAATGCCTATATGACTATTAACATTTATTAGTTTATAAAATTATTATATTTAAAAATTTTATAACTTATATATTTATTTATTATTTATATATCTAAAGTAAATAAATAAGATTTTAAGGATATAAGTACACAATTTAAAACTTTAAAAAATATGTTGATATTTTACTCAAATCAATCTAGTAAAGTTTCAAACTTAATACCAAGTTCGAGTTTCTCAAAAGTTGAACTAAAGTGGCTCAAACTTAAGCTCGATGTAATATTAGTCTAGCCGAGGTGTATCTCAACTTGGCTTGCACCCATAATTTATATAATAACTTAGTGAGTCAATTATTAATGAGTTCGAAAATAAAGTTGAAATTTTGACCCATAAATATTTGCTTGATTGATATTTGAAGGTTGCTGACCAAGTGAATTATAATTGTATTGCAGTTTGCTTTGATATTCAGAGAAACTTTACTTGTGTTTGTTGACTTGGAAAATCTGAAGAACTTTTGAAATGTAGTAAGTATCTTTGTTGTTTCATTAGACAATATTAATTTATTGGAATGTGTTTGATGAAATTTAACTAGACTTTGGGACTCCTTACATCACTTGAACCAAAAGTATTTTATTCTTAAGTACTAATATTATTCACCTTGATAATTAAAATATTAAATATATTTTTAGGATATTAATTAAAATAATATTTTTTTAATTAAGCCAAATGATTTAAAACAATTTTTTTGTGGGTTATATGGATATGGTTGAAAAAAATACGTTTTCTCAAAAATATAAAATTCTAAAATTTGTGATGAATAATAATTAAACACAATAAACAATGACATAAATAGTATTATGCACGATAAACAATAATATAAATAATAATTAATTGAAATGAACAATATTAGATGTGATAAACAGTAATATGAACAATGACTAGACACGATTAAAAATAACATAAACAGTATTAAATATAATAAACAATGATTAAACATAATCATGATTATTGAATTTTCTATTTTCGACAATAAAAAAATTGTCTCATTTTTAATCAAAGCCATTGTTATACTCAACCAATTAATCAATAAATTCATTACACTGAAAATTAGTTGTTAAATGAAAAAATATATAAAAATAAGTTTAAAAAACTATAATTCTTAATATTGAAGATGAAAATAAAATAATTATTAAATTAGAGCCTCAACTATATTTTAACTAAAATTTCAGTACTTCTTGACTTGGTAATATAATTCTACATATTTTACGTGTATATGAGAAAGACAATTTAATGCAAGATTGACTCCCAAGTCAATGTTTAGAACCGGTCTAACAAAACAGACCAATACCTGAATGTGTAACGAAGTTAGATAGCAATGTTTTGAAACAAGAGCAAGAATAGATTCAGTGAACTAATAAAGCTAATGAAGGCATAAAAAATAAAAGTTTGACAGGAAGAATTAATATTTTTCCAGACCAAGAGAAGACTTCCTTGGACATGAAGTAATCAGGGGTTCAACGTTGAGCCATGCGCACTCCGTAGAAATGGTTTTTCCAACATTCTTAGGAGAACTATTGGATTGGTTTCAACCAATCCACTGCATCGTCATGCACACGTTGATACATCAGTTGAGATGAAAAAACTCCCCTGATTTCAATTTCCATTTGTCTTATTTCCCATTCTGGTTCGTTGGGAAACAATAATAAAAAACTTACATACATTCTCAGATGACCTGCCTGCGTGGGATATACACAAGAAAATAGTTTAGAATTAAGGGCATGGAAATAGCTCAATGTTTGATAACTCATGGCTACAAATTCGAAGGAACAATGTCTTGAAGCCAACAAACGTTTATGCTGCGGAGCAAATGATCCATCTATTCTGATCTCTACGACTTTGAAGAATTGTGAAATTTATTGAATGAATATTATCGATGAAATGTTGTACAATTTATAGTATATATGTATAATTCAAAATGAAATTCTAATAGATAATGAATCTCATTTAGAATATAAGTTGACACTGGGAATATACGGAGAAATAAGCCACCCGTATAAAAAATACTCTTGTATGTTATAACATGTGAGGCTAAAAGTCAAAGTTAAAATTTGAATACTAGGGTTGAGCCTTCCAAGGACAATTCTAAAATTCTCTCTCTCTTTTCATGAGATGGGTACGTCAAATGTTTCATCACTTGTAGTGACACATAATCTATATATTGACCCATCATATCATCACAGGTCATAAGCATTCAAATTATCTTAAGATAATCTTGGACCTGGGTAAAATTGGTGGGTGAGATATAATGTCTACCATTCCAAGAAGGTAGCCAACTATGATTGAATCAGGTGGGTCATAAGTTGCATTTCCTGTGGTATTAACTGCAGTGATCAGTTCAGTGATGCTCCCACTATAGCAAGGCCAGCAACATATATAGAGCTAATCACCAGCAGCTAACCAGAATGTAATAATTGCAGTAAAGATAATAGCATGCATAAGGGCATCCACAGTTGTACAATGTTTACACACACAAAGACAAATAACTGAAAGATGAGTATGCTTGCATAGGCTGTGTGTGTGTGTGTGTGTATAGAGAGAGAGAGAGAGAAGATACATATATATCAAATTCCTTTTCTTGTTGAGTACATTTTTTTTATCATATTTGATACCCTTAAATTTAATTTGTTATGATTCTATTTTATTTAAGCTTTATTTTATTAAGGTAAATCAATTTGGAAGCATAAAAAAAGCCAAAAATCCAAGTAAAATACATAGGAATATCACAATCAAGAAAAGGTGTTGGTTAGTTTGAGATGGACATCCCAATAACTTTGTTTTCGTTGTTGTTTTGAATAAACTCACAAATGTAAGACATATAACATGCATATTATCCTATGATAACCAATCAATTTCACAGATTTCAGATTCGGAAGCACACCTCTTGCCATCTTCAATTTCTGTGATCCCGAGACTAGTTGCTGCAATTCCTCGCCAAAAAGGTCGTTCTTATCAATGTTGAAATCCAGTACTTCTAAAATACACACTAAAACCTTTAGATGAGATGGGTTCTGAATTCAATAGATTTTAAAAACCAATTTTTTGTGTTTCTAATAAATGCTTATGTGCTTCCATCAAACACATATTTGGTAGCCTTTTATACTAATGGTCAAAAAGACAATTATGTCCTCATAAAATGTTAGACCATTTTACCCTTATAAAGATTATTAAAATTAACCTTAATTTACAAAAAAAATAATTCTAACAGATCTATTGGAGGACAAATCCAATTTATACGAGGTCGAACCTCTATTGTCTCCTAATTAATGGAAATCTAAATAAAATCTTAATGAATCAAAGGTGGTGGTAGATACCGAAAGGCAAAGCATCAGCCCACTTAATGAATTTCCATGGTTGTAGAACATTTAATTCCAAATTGACTTTGCTACTTCCTGCAACTGGAAGTGAATGACAGCAACGGATGTGGGATCTTGACGACGCCAGACGCAGTCCCCTCGCAGTCATTCCCTGTGCAATCGCTCCTTCCTTGACAACTTGTCTATGTAGCAACTATAGGAGAACAATCACCGGTAGGAATGTTAGATGTATGTATCCAAGGAAAATGACAGAACTTTTAAGCTCGCACATGCTTAAAACAATTTATTAATCTAAATAAAATGGGTCATATATACATTCAATCACAAAAGAACCACCCATCACTGAAGAAGCTGCATACTGAATATTCGCAAGGGGCTGAGAACACACACGTGCACCAATATATAAGTTATAGTAGGAGTTGCAAAGTCAAAACATGTAATTTGGTTCCATTGTAAGATTCATGTCCACTAATATTAATTGTGTTTAATTTTATAAAATAAAAAGGTGAATTTTGGCCCTTTTAGAGGGATTCAATGAGATCCATTTTTGCATAGTTCAATAAAATTATTAATTAATATAAGATCATATAATTTATTAGATTTTTAATAGAAAGACCAATAAATTTTATTATAAAAATTAGAGTTAAATCCCTTGTTTCAATACATTATCATATAATTAATTTTTTTTTTTTTTTTTGATAAAATTTAGGCAGCCAATTATTCAGTTACAATCATGTTATAAACAGATATGCCCAAATTTTTCAGAAAATTTTATAAACATTTTATACTAGATATGAAACAAAATCTGATGATGAGAAATTGATTTGTTTGATGGATTATTTATAGAATTCATCTTTTGGATAAATGAATCCTACATCCATTACATGTGAGGTCCACAAGTTCTGAACTCCATGGACCATTGTAGCACCAGAACCAAAAAAGAATTCTCCAACACCAGATATCAAAGACCAAACAAGTCTTTTATTTGGAATAGCCATAATTGTAAAAACAAAGAAAAGAACTGCACCTTCTCTCTAAACACGAATGCAACTTCATGGGTGCAAATTTTCAAAAAAGAAGAGCATAAATCATAGACGACTTACATAAAAGTTTCAAGAGACAACCTTTTCCAAAAGGACTCCTAGAAAAAAATTGTAAATTTTAAACGACTTTCTTTAAAATCAAATACACTTATGCACATCTGAAATTTAGAAATGATTTGATCCAGGGGATTGAAAGCTTGAAAAGTGGAGTAAGTCTACTTCAAGCATTTTTTTAAAATTTGGGTGCAAGGCCACCATTTTTAAATTAAGCATTTTTCATAACATCTATTTGTATTAAAAAAAGAGAATGATATTTGAAATCAATATATAAAAGATTCCTAATTTTTCAACCTTTAAATAATATGCCATTATAGAATGATCTAAAATATTCTACGCTACGATCTGAACCACATTTTACTATAGAATACAACATTTTCTACCTGCACAAGCGTGTGAAGTCTATTGTGAAATATTATGCGCTGAAAAATAACGGCAGGCTCCTCTGGCTCCCATTCTCTTTCAGAAATGATATCATCCAGCCTCTTTCGCTCTTCATTAATGTGCGTATAAACTTACAACATGTGTTCAGCCAAGGACATTTAACAGGAACTGAATCCTATTCATTTCCATGCCGACCTTCCTTCCTGCCGGTTAACCTGATATTTGGTGGTTTATGCTGAATGTTTGACTGCACAACATTTTCTCCATTCCGAGTTACGATTCTAAACGGGTGCGCTTCTGTATTAAAAACCCACTCATCTAATGGGATCACCGTGGGGGGTGAGAAAAGAAGATAGAGATATTTTAGAGTCTCTGCAAGGAAGAAGCTTTGCATCATGTTGTCTTTAACTCCAGTATTAACCTGGTAACACAAAAATTATGGTAAACAAACAACCATATGTAACAGTATATAGCATGATAAATTCAATCTCCATCAACAAAAGCCAATTAGATAGCAGTCACAAAATTATGCCAATTCATGCGTCAACAATTTCGAGTCACAAGAAATCGATGGGGTTTATGACCACAGAGTAGGAGAATTCGATGTAATTTCCTAAGGGCAATCCAAGGTGAGATGGCAAAAGGGCTAAGAATGGTACCTCTTATAATCCTTGATTTTTGCAGAAGAATTTACGGAGGTCGGTTAATTATCAGCAAATTAGTAAAGTATGTTTATACAACAGAATCCCCCTAGCCATTGTTAGACATGATTAAGTGGGAACATGAAGTGTAAGATCTGATGCACTATCAGTCCAAGAAAAACTTGCAGGTTATCAGCAAAGAAAGAAATCAAAGAGAAAAGGGCAAGGAAGATTGGATTAACTCTAACATTAACCATTCAACTCAGAAGTAAGCTTGCAAACAATCCAAAGGTTTTTAAAAGTTTCTGCACATGGCAAAGCTACAACAGACAGCTACTGCCTCGTTAGTAAGAAAGGTGAATTCTCTATCATTGTATAACCAACCCTTACATGGACTACAAAATTAGTAAAATCTTTTCTCAACCACAAACTAAAGCGAAAGAAAAATCACACAGCAGCAGTGAGATAATTGAGTGACTGGTTAATGCCATTAACAGAGGCTCGTTCTCTAAAGAATATCGCTAGCTTTGGTATTGTTACAATAATAATGGATATATCATGAAGCACAAATCTATAAAAGATAAGATTCGATGTAAAGGTGTAAGTTGAGATGTGCTTACATCTTTCAATCCGACATATCCAGACTCTATGCGGGAGTTCTTCTCGAAAGCTTCAAATATAGTCCAACCCCAGTCTTTGTATGTCTTATTGCCAGTTAACCGCCACAGGTAAAAAAGTGATTCAACTGTCTCTGGTCTCAATATGTTCCATGATGTACCTACAGTCATGTCCTGAAGAAATGATGCACGGGACACTGTTAGACAACTGAATTTGACCCTTTGTATATCTCATAATAGAGATAACTAACCTGTCCGGGATGAAAGAAATAATTCTCTCCAGCCAATTTTGTTGGTGTTGATTGGTAGAAGTTATAACATGTCCAAGCAAGCTGAAAGACAACAAGGAAAAATACAGTCAAAAGCCTAGTTGTAATTCTAGAATCCTCCTTGGTTTCTATGGTCAAAAGAAGGTACGCATAGACACACAATACTTGAGGGTTAGGTCATTCAGCAGTATAGATTAAAGTTGGTTTTGAACTCAAGAGTTTGGATTCTGTGTTCTCATGGTTAGTTAACTAAGGAAAGATGAATTGAAAAATGCAATTCATAATAAGATTATCTATGTAATACTTGAAAGAAGTTTAGGTTGAGGTCCAGACCCAACTTTTAAATCAAAGCTGACAGTTTATATATCTATGATCCAATATTAGATCCATTAAATCATCTTGGTATCTACACAAGAATTGTCCAGATAAAAAAAAAAAGCAAAAGCAAGAGCACTTACACCTAGCCATGTTCGTATACAAACTTATTAATTTAATGTCAGTAGCTTATTTGCTAACTTTGGAAGATTCTTCCCAAACAAAATGGAGACTATATGTGATCATAACTTCCCCAAATTTCAAATATCAAGTCAAAATGGAGAACAACATTCTTTTCAATCACCACTAACCTAAATAGCAGAAACAAGTTGAGGAATTTTTTTTCTTGTTCTTTTTCTTTCATAGAATTTTCAAACTTGAAGATTTTCAATCCAGTTTCCCATAGGTGCTTTTCTCCAGAAAAAGAACTAATTGTTTTTGGAGGATTATGCCCTATCTTTTTGGTGATATTTAATTTACTTAAAAAATCAAAAGACACAAGTTTAGGATGCAAGTTATACGGGACATTGTGTATACCTCTTGTGCAAGTGAAAGAAATTTCTCAGATTCCCAAGGCTCATAACCAAATGAACCTAACGCCAGCATGCCAGGAGCAAAACATGCTAATTCATCCATCTGCATATACACACACACACACACACACGTTGGATCAGAACTTCACTTAGCATTACCTAGTAATACAATAATGTGACCCTGCTATAGTGGTAAGACAAATAAATGTTACCTTATCTGTCAGTGACTCCCCATTTTTCTCACAAACGTATGCAAAAGATGATGGTGTTGTTCTCCTAATCAAGCTTAACAGACCTTTCATTGATGTCTCCCACATGTCCCTGTTTCCAAGTTTGAAAAGAAAACTATGAGACCCAAGAAACAAAATCAATTCTACAGCAATATCAAACTTTCTTTGAGCAGTCTGTGCTATTTTCCACTAGAAAAGTCTCTCTTATATCCGCCTTGTATACTAAATTACCATAAAGTTTTTCTAGAAATTCTATTCCTGACATCAGAATTATAATGAGGAAGCTGATATTGCAAAAATAAAGTCATAATTGTACTGTGTTTACTATAGACTCCTTAAGATGTTTTCTTCATCAAAGATTATAGCAACCACAGTATAAGGACAAATATCTATTTCTGTTTTTCAAAAAAAAAAAAAAACATAAATACCAGAGAGTTCCATAGTCTCTTACCAATCCAAAAAAAGGATAAAGGAAAGAAAGAAAGAAAAATATTCGTTTTTTCCAATATTATTCATGAGTTCAGCTCCCGAAGACATTTTTACAATAACATGACTTTCTTGGCTATCATGTTAGGATATAAAATGAGAACAGTAAATGACTGAAGCATAACAGATAATGCAGGACCATGTATAGAGATACATGCTCACAAATCTCCTTACCGATAAGGTCTCACTGCCGAAGTTTTGTTCCCTTGTATCCAAACTTTGAGTAAATATTCATAAAAGCTGCAATTAACCACATATTTAAGCAAACTTGCTAAATTATACTCATTCACTTGCATCAAGTCGTGAACATAGCAAGCAGCTAAAGGTGAAAGATAATGATAGGTGAGCTTAATTACCAAAAAAAAAAAAGAGAGGCGAGCCCAACAAAGATCTCACAAAAAAAATTAAATGATTGGTAAGTACCTATCACCCATGGCACCAAAGGTTATGGTCGAGTATGATCTAGCTCCACTCTCAAGATTAATATAGATCGGTAATAAACCATCAGGAGGGTAGGTTTTATTAAGCTCCTCTATAACCCTCTCCACCTGAAACATTAAAGGCAACCAATAAATAAATCGTAAGAAAATTTACACCGAGAACCTTCATCACTCGGAAATGTAAACCCCTGATTTATTCCCTTTGAACATTTGGTTTTCAAAATTAACCTCTAGTGTGGAATGGAAGGACATCAATGATCAACTATAATATCTGAATGATAGACATTATGCCCATGTTTGGTTTGTGGATTAGGAATCAATGAAATGAAAATATTATGAATAGAAACAATTGGAATGAAAGCATTAAGAATGTATAGAATGCTAATATCTTGTTGGCATGTAATTAGGCATGTTGATGGAATGAAAATAATTTGTTGTTTTTTATCGAAAATACCCTTAAATAATTTTATTTAAGAAAATACAAATTGATATTTAATTTCAAAATTCTAATCCCACACACTTCAAGGATCACTGCTGGCATGTAGAGAATAAGAAATCAATGATCTGCCTACCCATTCAGATTCTGGCTGCCAAAAACAATCACAACAATGTCACACATGATGGCCGTAATTGACAGCCACCACATGTGATGTTGTGATGATTATTGGAGACCGAGAAATGCACAGTTAAATAGATCACTGTCTCTGATTTGCCATGCACTAGCAGCGTGCCACAATTTTGTCTTCCAACAATGGCAGCACAGTAGGAAACAGAATCAGTGCCAATGATGGGATAAACAGTAAAAATTAATTATTATATTTTGATAAAATAATTATTGAATTATAAAATAATTTAAACTTCAACATATTGGTTCAGGGGTAAATAGAAAATTTAACAATTTTAAAAGGGGTAATTCAGACATTTTAGACATCCATTACAAGTAATGGATGCCATTCCTCCCAATTTGAAAGGAAATAAGCTTCCTATTCTTTATGCCACATCTATGAACCAAACAAAAAATTAGGAATGAGAGTCCATTCACCCCAAACAAACATGACCTATATAAACAATTTTTAACACATCATAATGTATAACACACTCCATCACACATGTTCATAAAAGCACACGAGGAATATACCTTCTGCTGGTACTTTGGGTCTCCTGTCCTTTGGGAAAGAGCAATAAATTCCAACTGCTCTGTGCCAGAATCTGCTAGAATGCTATCACCCTGAATATAGGAAAGAAATATAAACAATCAGATCAGCAATCATAGAATATCTTAGAATTTGATTAAAAGAATCAAACTGATCAATAAATTGAAAAATAAAGCTTCCAGAGAGGACAGAATGCTATATTTGAAGACTAATATAGACAACTTTGTACTTCTGGACAGAATTATGAAATATAGCCTTGGGGTGACTAATTTTATGTACTGAATAACCAAGCTATGAGAAAGAGGAAACCCCATTTTGGGCTCCCAATTCTCACAATCTCAAATATCTCAATTTCTTAATTTTCTAGAGATTATTTCCTACTCTTAACCAACATATCTTGGAAATTTAATTAATAGGAATTGTGATAGATGTCTTTTTTGCATGCACATTCGTGGTTAATTTCTGATGTCTTAGGGTAGTATTTTACAGTTTTGTCCTTGATTAGTGTGCAATTAAGGATCACAAGGTGTGTGTTGAGTTTTGTAGGTTTTGATGATTAATTTGATGAAAAGCCAAATGAAAAAAACACTACAGAAAGTCATGTGAAATCCGAACCGAATGCAAGAAATTGAGCATTCGAAGCAAAATAGCCAAGAAAGGAATGTTGGTGACACAGCGAGCAACGAAGATAGCAAGATACTGCCACAATAAGAAGGGCAAGCAGGCGAGAACACACCATAGTGCGATGGGCCATGCCACAGCGCCAGAAAGGAGAACAATGCGTGCGTGGAAGACAGGTTGAGCGCACTGTGGTAGGATCTAGATGAGTTGCAACATGCGGCCGAAAAGCACTCCTAATTTAAGGATCTCAACCTTAATCTGCCCAAAATATAAGTAAAAGTCTAAAATCAATTCAAAGGAGACTTTGGCTGTGGGAGACAAACACAAACACTTTATTTCATGCTATTTTTCATTTGTTCTTCGATGATAAGTGAATAAATTTGTGTATCCAGATCGAAGGAATTGAAACTGTCAAGGTAACTTCTAAGACTTATGTATGCGCTATTTTTAATTCAATTTATTATCAGATTTTCTTCTATTTTTAATTGTTTATGATTGATAAATGAGTTGATTAGGAGTACTGTTATTCAATTGTTTATTTATTCAATCTATAGTTAATGTTAAGTCTAATTACCTAGTGGTTGTTAATTTCATTAGTGGTATAATAGAAGATTCTATTAACATACTTATGATTAATATTGAGTTTTATAGAGGAAAATTAGTTTAGACCATCGGCTGAATAAGTCTACATTTAATTTCAACTGTTTTTCTAGTTATTAATGCAATTCTTGAGTTAAAGGGTTGGTTTGAACAATTACTTAGAAATTAAGGTTTATTAAAGCTTTTCATAATAAACTAATTTGTACTTAGGGTTGGTTCTATTGCTTTTAGGTTGAATATTCAATTGTTTTAAATTATCTCTTGTGTCAATGAATAAGTTACAATAATGTTGGATATGACCTTTCGACTGAATTTTCCTTCATCTTGGAAATTTTTTATATTTCATTGTTGCTTTGAGTTATATGTTTGTGATTTTATTGCTTTATTATAATTCAACACTCCCCTGTAATTTCTTTATTTCGTTTGTAGATATAGGGTAATTAATTGTTGTTAATTTAATCATCAGTCTTTGTGGGATCAACTTCTACTACCACTATCTACAGGCTTTTAGGAGTAGAGTCTTTTATTTTTTTATTGCCTCCAAAAGCAATCAAATTGTGTAATATTCTAGGAGTTAAATATAGTTCCCTAAATCAGAGATCTTCTTCCCTATAAGAAGAAGCTAATTCTCATGCAACTTTTATTTATTGAAATAAAATTTCCTTAAATTTATATAGTATTTGAGCAAAATCTTCAGGTCAAAATCCCATTCAAACATCGGGAAAGGCTTCCCAAAAACCTTGAGGAAAACACTAAATCATCAGAATAGCATCAGAAGTTGCTGAAAATCACAAAAACTATCAGTAACATTGTCGAAAAGCACAAAACCCTAAGCTGCTGTTTTGATATTGTTGTCACTTATAATCACCATGCTTGAGCTTCTTTGGAGTTTACTACTGTTCTGACCATTGTAGCCCATTTTCCTTGTATTTCCTCCAATACAAAATCTCACTCACACCAAATTACCACGATTCGTCTCAATGGGGATAATTTTGTACTTTACTCTCAATCAATTTTGGAGTTATAGACCTGCTTGGTGAAACAGGTATGCTTGGGAGAAAGGCAACCAAGACTCAGCCCAATGCGAAACTACAATTAGCTGAAGTGAAGGATGTAGTGAATAAAGAACAATTGATGTAGAACTAGCTCTGATACCAAACTGATGTAAAACAAATTGACGAATAGATTTCGATTGACATAGGACCCAAAGGAATAATCGACAGACGATTGGAGATTGACGAACGATCAGGATCGACATACGATCCAAAGAACAATCAACTAACGATTGAAAAAGAACTAATCTCAATTTTGGTATTTGAAATAATATATGAATAAACTGTCTTACAATAAATGTATGAGCTCTTTATATAGGCCCTTAATATTTATTCTATAAGGAATTAACATCTAACTAAAACCCTATAATATCTCTAAACAAGATAATCTAAATAAAATAAGATATTTATCTAATTTAAATACCTAAATAAAATATTATGAAATTCTTCGTAAATAAAATAATCTAAATAAAATAAGCAATCCTAAATATAATTACATTATAAATTTCTTCCCATAATATGGGATTCAAATATTTTTTATGGGTTCCACATCAACAATATTAAAGACTTGTTGGTAAGCTAATTTATTTTTCATATACACAACCTAACATAGTCTTAGAAATGAGTATGTTAAGTCAATTTATGCACTTACAAGGCTCAGAACACTTGTTAACCATAGAATTCTAAGATACCTAAAAGGAACACTTGGTAAGGGATTACTCATTAGGACTTATCGTCAGCTGCAGTTAAAGGCTTACATGGATGCAAATTAGGTGGGTAATGTTATGGATGGAAGATAAATGTCAGCCTATTACACCTTTGTAAGAGGAATGCTTGTTACATGGAGAAGCAAGAAACCAAATGTGGTAGCTAAATGCTGAAGCTAAATTTTGACTAGTTGCTCATAGAATTTGTGAAGTTATGTAGATAAAGAGACTGCAAAAAAATAAATAAATAAAGGTTCCGGCTCTTTCACCAACCAAGGTTTGTTGTGATAATAACGCTGTAATTGCAATCGCTCACAACCCGGTTTTTCATGATAGAACAAAACAAATTGACGTTGACAAGCACTTTATTAAAGAAAAGATTAATAGTGAAGTGATTTGTCTATCATATATTCAAACTATCAACCAAGTTGTCGATGTTCTAATAAAAAGGATGCACAAGAGGTGACAACCTAGTTAGCAAGTTGGCCACGAAAGATGTCTTCATGCCAACTTAAGGGGGGAGTGTGGAAAAAAGAAAAATCCAAATTGGGTTTCCTAATTCTCACAATCTTAAATGTCTCAATTTCAAAATTTTTCAGAGATTATTTTCAGAGAATATTTTCAGTTCTTAGATAGGTATCTTGTAATATAGTGAACAGGAATTGTGTGATATTCCAGGAGTTAAATATAGTTCCCTAAATTAGCATTCTTCCCTATAAGAGAATAAGCTAATTCTCACGTAACTTTAATATACTGAAATAAATTTCCTTCAGTTTATACATGCAACTGAAAGTGTGAAAAAAAAAGAACATAATATATCCGAGAGGCTTCCAGAAAATATACAGTGCTATGAGGTTAAAAAAAATATTATGGTAAAGATGCATCAATTAATTACACAACTAAGCTACTAGAAGATAAATATAAACCAAATCAACTAAATTATAACCCTAAGTGTGACTTAAAGTGAAAAGTTGAATTTAAAAGGTGACAACTTACTCCAGTCCATGAAGGGTTATGCGGATTTCCATAAGCCAAGTTAATAATGTTATAAGGAATTCCTGAATGAGTATTCCATGCAGGCAGCAATCTATCTGCAATATCTCTAGCTTTATCAAGGAAAACTTTGTCTTCTGATAGATCATATGCACTAAGAAGTCCACCTACAACTCTGATTCATGATTAAAGAGGGATTTTGCATCAGCAAAAGCAAAGTACCAGGTTATTTCCTAGATTAATTCAAGAAGAGACATAACCCTAAACAGTTGTTTAACAAACATCAACTATGAATTAAACCTGTTAACGCAACCTTATGGTTGTCTCAAAAACACTGGCTTCATAATCCTTGTTAAAGTCCAATGAATTTGCAACCCAACTGCAAAGAAAGACATTGTAAATTGAATGAGATTTCAGTTATCAATATTCACAATTCAAAGCAATCTGAACTGCATGGCATTACATAGATATCAACAAATGATGAAAACTTTGGGAGAAATGTTAATTAGAAAAAAAAAAAAAAACAACAGAGGCATTTACAAGTAATTGAACAATTAAAATCAATGAGACGATAAACCAGGCTGTGCTGGATGTAACACTAACTTCTGCAGAGATGAGTCGGAGTAGTAGGAATATTAATAAAAAAAATCCAAAAAAAAAAAAAAGAAGCATAGAAAGGCAGTATAGGTAATATGATTTCAAAATTTAACACCTTAGGAGTAACAAAAAAGGTCCTGTAACAAAATTTCATTTAGGGTACTTAATAATAAAAAAGATCTTCTAACAAAAAAGGTCTTGTAGTTAAGTTACCTCTTATAACTACAATAGAACTGGTGACAAATAGACCAGTAAAAGAAGAAGAAATCATAGGCATTTTAAGAAAATGTGTAACAAAAATATTCTTGAACTCAACCCAATTATAGTATACACTGAATAGAATCGTGTCCCATAAAATTGTTTCCCTTAAGATTTATGCAATATGGAATAAATATGACCTGAAACATGTACATTTCCAAGGAATCAACTATCAAAAAACACAGGAAACAAATGGGGTAAAATAAAGAGTGGACCCCAAGGGTTGGCCCAAATGGTGAAGGGCAGGGGTCATGCTAGGTGGTCAGGGTTCAAACTGTAACAAAAGCTTGTTCTTGATTTACCTGGTCCATGGTTACGGGTCTAGTAGGTCACTGAACCCTGACCCCTAGGTTTTACCCGTCTAATGGATTTGGATTGACCGACTCATATAAACAAGGTTCCCGGGTTACACAAATAATAAAATGAAGGATGCAAAAAAGAACCAATAGGCAGTAGCTTGCAACTCTTTCAATTAGAGGACAAGAAACAAATATCTTATGAAAAATTTGGCTTAATAGAGAACTGCATGTTAGATGGACAATACACTCTTCAAAAATGATTAATCTAATACAGCTAGAATGTAGGATATGTACAAGTTGAAGAGGAAACAATCTAATTATTGAGTAAACAAAAATGAAGCAAATTAACTGATTCAAGGATCCCTTAATCATTTAAAAAAATCCAATTAGCTATTTTACCCAAGGAACTATCAGTAAGAAATTCCCTTCAACCTACATGTTAAAAATAGAAGACATTGTTTTGAATCATGCAGAACTTAAATTTCTAATCCATGACTGGATTACCAGATAGGAAAATGAGTAATAAAAAGACAATAATTAAATGATAGGCAGTGCCTAAATCATTAGCCATTTTATATTCAAAATCATCCACGTAAAATTAGTGTACGTGGGCAAAATTTTAATCACTAGTTTAATCCACAGAGTTCTGTTCAAATTCATGAGGCTGTGATTTACAATGACTCATTGGGTGAACCACATTACTACTTTCTCATTCGAATGAGATATTTTTGCCCCACAGTCAATTTGTATAATTTTAAGTAACAACTAAATAAAATTGCCCTGCAAAGGAGCAAGTTACAACATCTCATCCAAAACTCAACTTTAGAAAGCCAGAGATAAACTTAACAGCTCTGAAGGTTGAAAAAATTGGAACATAATGCAATGGGAACCCTGAAAGAAATAAAAATACATGCACTGAAAGCTAACAGCAATTAAAGAAATTGAAACTCACTCTCTAGCTCTTTGAAATTGTTCATCTAGACCCATTATATATAAAGTATCAAGAGAATCTATAAGTGTTGCTCCAAGACCACCAAAGCTATTGACACCATTCTTCGTTTGTGGCTGTTAACAAGATAATGAAATAATTTAGAGAATAAAATTAAAACTTATACTGTTTCATGAATAAAAACATGAGGATAAATCTTTCTTTTTCTTTCCTTTATCCTTAAAATAAAGGGCTTCAGGTTTGATTTTGTACCTTCTTTATGGGCTGTTAAGTCAATAGGAGTCATAACAACCTTATTTAATTTTGCACAAATTATGCAACACTTTCATTGGTCTTTCATATCATAATCTCAAATTTCAAAAATTGAGCTAAGAATAGTCAAAATATAGGATATATCTTTTTATAGTATATATCTTGTTTTGGAATCCAATCTATCAGACCCTAAAGAAAATTTGATGCTAAAACGAGCATGGAATAAAACTCTAAGACCAAGAAATTATTGTAAAAACTGATTGTTTTATAAGAACAGACTAAGCCGGAAAGTCTTTCTAGCCGTTGGGTCAGTCCAACCAGAGACAAAAACAGGAAGCATCAAGCTAGTCAAAGTCAAAATGGAAATTGTACCACCCACACCAAAATCTAGAATGAAAATTTTACTCTATGCACAAGTATTGTGCCTAACACAAATAATACTATCTTATTCCTCATACAATAAAATACCAACTCAAAAATAATTGATGTCAAGATTTATGTTCAGATCCATCCAATTTTTGTTAACATGAAATCATGTTCTGGATTCCACAAAAATGGTAATATTTCAAACCAAAATCAAAGTTTCACATTTGAGTAAAGTAATGTTTTCTTGAGTTTCTCATCAAAGAAGTAATGTTTTAATTGCAAACCATGATTATCATGCTTAATATGTAGAACAATAAGGCAAAGCTAACAGCAGTTCAAAAAATTTTCAAAGACAAAAGACACATGGTTTAATAACTAAGCATTAAAACCGATAATCCATGTTGATGCGATTATATATCATACTAGTTAAGATATAAAACCAAACAAATGTTAATGAGTGGAATATATGAACATATGGTGTGCTTGAACATACCTGAAGTTCATCTTGACCCCATGCATACTTCTCGTATGAACTCCATGCATGAATCATAGCTTCTTTTACTTTCTCTCTTCGTTGAATATCAATAGGATCATCTTTAAAAGCCTTTTTATTCAGGACACTGCCATGTTTTCTGCTATTCTCAATTTTTTTAACTGCATTGCCATTACTGTCCCTTAACTCTTCCAGCTGAAAGAACAAAAAATTCATCAAATCAAAAGTTAGGCAACCTTGAAAGTTTATCACTATTAAATGTAATCCTTCCACCATAGCTTAGCCTTATTAGTTACCTAAATGACATGAAGACAGATAAATAGAGACTTTAGTGAACAATTCAACATATTAATCAGAAAATATTGGCCTTTACAACAAATATGTTACTTATTCAACATTATTAAATGTAATCCATCCACCACGGCTTAGCCATATTAGTTACCTTATGACTTGATGACAAATAAATAGAGCCTTTTAATGAACAATTCAAGATATTAATCAGAAAATATTGGCCTTTACAACAAATATGTTACCCATTCAACTTAGATAACAGTATTTGTGTATGACCAGCTATAGCTGTGAAAAAATTCGGTTGTTATCAGGCCTACATGTGAAATTATGAAAAGATTTGGTAGTCATACATCAGCATATCATATAACCCACAGTAAAAAGAAAATTTACAAAGAAAATGCTAAGATAATGAACTGAATCTCCGACCATATTTTGCAATCTTGTAACTTCTTCATTTAACTTTGAAACTTCAACCTGAAATCAGGAAAGAAGTTTGTTACTTTAAAACAGTAAACTAACAATGAAAGTTCAAGCAGAACAAAAATGTAGGGTAAAAAATTAAGTAGATCCAAACAAAAATGTAGAGTAAAAAATTAACAAAATCAATGGAATCTTTCAAGCACAAGACCCCTTAATAACCTGGCTCTAAAAACATGTGAGTTATCATTCCAATAACAAAAGAACTCCACAATGGAATCTAAACTCTAATAAAGGCAATATTTTGAACACTTAAAATCATGTTTATGATACAGATTATACAAGGGAATGGGCAAGGGACCAGCCATTCCCTTGTTTATTTCAGGTTTTTTTTGGGGAATTGGCCATTCCATATGATTGTTCTTTACCCCAAATTTGGTGGAATGGGTATTTCAATGGTGGGGAATGGGAAAAATTACTGCCCTACCCATTTTTTCTAATTTTAAACTTAGTGTGCTTTATTTTAATTTAATTATTTTATAATTTAGCAACTATATAAATTAAAATCTTAGATTACTTTTTCTCCCCATCACGTCACCAAAACAGTCATCATCGACAACCACCATGGCTATTGCACTAACATGACAATCGCCGTAATTATGCACAGATGTTTCATTGCTTGAACTATGCACCAATATGACCTCACCAAAATTATGCAACAGTGTCAGCATCAATTCTGTGGGACAGCCAGCTGACAATCTACCGATCTAAGCATGCTGCAGCCTTTAAAGATCATTAGATTTATAGAAACCATTTTTACCTTTCTTTGCACATGAGACAATCTCATATAAACAGCTGCAACCTGCCCAGATCAGCATATTGTTGGCACAGGTCCAAAATGTGCTAGTGGTGAAGTGGAAAGCACAAAGAACTATGTAAGCTGACAGCATTGTTCAGTGTTTGAAGGATTTTCAAATTTTCGAATTCTTTAATTTTAATTCAAATAAAAAGAATCCCTTTTATATATATTAAATAAAAATAAATTAGAATTGTATTAGTTTTATATATAATATGTAATTTTAAATTAATTTTAAATTTAATATTTTAAAATGTTTTAAATATGGGTAATCTTGGCTTAATTATGCAAGAAAAAATTAAACTTAAGGGTATTTTTGTCCAAAAATCATATATTTTATTCCATTCCATCACTATTCATGGTTACAAGTAAACAAAGTAATAAAATTTTATTCCTCCACACATCCCCATTCCAATCCCTTTACCTATTCCCATACCCAATCTCATCCCCATGAATTTCACGAAGTAAACACCACCTTATGAATTATAACTCTGATCGTCAACTTGCCGTGCAGGTGACCTTCTCAGGAAAATGAGTCTAAAGTCTAATTAACTGCACATTTGAGACTTGAGAGTTTTAGCGTGTAGACATCTAAGTTGAGTAGGGAAGAAATTTTTATTGGTTCATCTATAGCCAGTTTATCCAGATCCTCTAGAATCATTTTCATGCAATACCAATATTTTTCTATTTCACATTGTCAACAATAATAGTGTAAAGAAAAAATAAAAGTATTCTTGGAGCTTTGCCATTGCATTGATGAAGTTGCACATATATAGAAAGGTACAAAAAGTAACTAAGATATAAGCAACATGCTATTCAAAATGGTGGGGTGAAATAATTCTCATTCTATCTCTCCCTCCCTCTTTTCTCTTCATATTGCCCCTTACTATCCAAACTCCACTAATCACTTTTACAAATATGCATAAAACATTGGTGGAAATGGATGCTTAAGCTTGTGGAGAGAGAATTTGTAGTTTTCAAAGGCAAAATATTTAAAAAAATTCTTCCTCCATTTCCCTCTAGCTTATATCCTTTTTTCACCAGAATTTTAAGTTCATTCAATGGACAAATTGCAAGGTTTAGTTAAAAAACTAGCTCTTTTCTCCTCTTTTTCCAGCTCTTTTATTTTGCTCCTTGTAAACACCATTTTACTTTAGTCATAACTCTCTTTGATCTCCCTTATGTCCATATCTCCTAAAAGAAACCAAAACAGGTTATGATACTTCTTCATGTCAACATCTTAATAAATTCAGGATAATAATTCACATCACATACCTACCCCTCAGTTCAATTGTGTCTCTGTACATGTCCTTGTGCAGTTTTTGACTCTAAATCAAATGTGGTCTCAGCTTATTCTATTATTTCAATGACATACTAGTATATTCCTAGAATCCACATTCACCACAATGGTGGAACAACTGTTCATTCTTTGAAATCTCCCAGGAAGCAACATGAACGCTAAGAACAATCACAGCCTCACTCACGATCAAATCAGCAACATTATAATAACTCAGGAAAGTCAATCACATAGGTTCAATTATCCGTATGCACATTTCTTTGCCCAACTTTTACCTATAAATCCAAATTGTTCACCGCATATTTTGAGTTGTTCATTGCATGCTAACATATTTAGAGAATCCACGTTTGCTACAATAGTGGAATTTGATCGTTCAATCTACAAATCTACAGGGAACCAACATGAACTCTAGTCACAATTACATCTGTAAATCATCGATCAGATTTTCCACAATATCTATTAAAAAAAAATGCTTTATTCCAGGCGCATTTGAAAATTTTCCAGTACGGTCGAAACTATAAACTCATTCTCAACGAAAACTATCAAACAATCATAAGCAGAATCATAATTAATTATAATTAAGTGATCAACAAAAACCGAAACAAATATGCACCCCAACAAGCCGAACCAAAAAATATATATTAGACAAACTGAAAATATAAAATGTAATTTAATAAATAAACAAAGAAACAAATACCTCGTGTTCTCTAACAAGAGTCTGGCGATCCCAAACAACAAAAGTAGCGGAAACGAAGACAATCAAAAGCAGAGCTAGACGTTTCGGTCTCTTGAGATAATAAGAAGGATTACAGTATCTCCAGTTGGAAGAAGATGACGAAGACCTGCTCCTCGCCATCGGATCAGATCTCCCGAGAAAACAAAAACAAAAACAAAATAGAAAATGGCGGATCTGCAAGAAGAATTACGAAAGGACACAGATATTTTTCGCGGCTCTGATCATGGAAAGAAGAGCAAGACTTAAATTTACAGGAGACTCCTGTTTGGTCTTCGGTCAAGTTAATGAGGTGAGGTAGACGGAGTAATCAAAAGTTGCCATGTAATCATCCATATTACACGTAATTTTTTATTTTCCGATTTTCAATTATTTTATTTGAAAAATACAACTTCCATCCAAACCTTCGCTGTTTAGGCCAATCTTATTCTCATAATCTTCAGCCTTTTAATTCACGTAACAAAGAATTGTCTTCTTATTAACTTTTTCAATTGGCTTAGGCCACCTTAACACTTCCTGTTTTCCCTAATAATGTCTACCATTTTCCTTATAAAATGCCTACCGTTTTCACTGTAAAACGATGTCATCGCTCTCTGACTTTATTATTCAAACGTCAATATTTCTTGTATCAATGTCTCCCTCTCAAGCTTCCTTGTTTTCAAGGAAAAATGCAGGAAACTTGCATCGAAAGCACATGCAATTTCCCATATTACTGCTTCAATCGGGTATGTTTGTCATTACACCAATAGCTTAAATGCACCAGCATTTCTTCGCTTGACCAATTGCTGATCAAGGATGGCTTGTGGACGGAGCGAAAGTAGATTGGAAATGGGGAGGCAGTAAAGAGGAAGCTTCAATGTTGGTTTGGAGGCTTGGGTAGGAAAACATGGAACACATTATAGATCTTTGCATCTGATGCTAAATTGAGCTTGTAAGCCACCTTCCACCAATGACATTTTGAACTGGGAATTGCCTAAAGTACTTCAGGATGCAACTTCTGGTTTCCTTGATGCAAGGTCAATTATCTCTATGGCTGATGTTTGATATAAGCCCAGTTAACATTTGATATTATATATTAGTTTTTCTCCCATTTGCCATCACCTTTATCCTGTGTTGGGCTTTCTCTAGGTTATGCTTAAAGATCTGAAAACTAGCTTCGCCAGACCTCAAACATTGTGTCTGCTAATTTTACCCTCGAGTCATTAGGTAGGTAAGGTACATGGAGTGGGGGATGATATCCATACAAGGCTACAAAAGGAGACATTTATATGTTTGCCTGGTAACTAGTATTGTACTGGTACTAAGCTAAAGATAATCATTGGAACTAGGAATGCGGAACGTCTCTAGCAATGCATCTCAGGTAATTCTTAAACATCGGTTAACCATCTCTAAACATCAAAACGAAACAATTATTGGATGACTATTGTAGATAAGTGCTTAAGTATGTAACAAATGAGCTCCAGACAGATTTTCAGATGTGAGATGATATTTCGAGATTTAGAAATTGAACATCTATCCTTCAAGACAATGAATTGGGACCAAGGATATTAGTATAGATACATAGTATACTTTATATGACCCGTCTTGAAAGTGTAAAAATATATCAAAATCTAAAGAAAATTTTATGGTGGTATAGAATGAAGACGGATATGTATTTTATTTTAGGGCTCCCAAACATTCAAAAGGCATATAATGCATTTTGGGTAGACTCGGATTTGGATCAAATATGTTTGGATTCATTTTTTAATTTGATTCGAATAAACTTACAACGATCTATTCAAGCTCAAACTATGGTATTAAAAATTTGCAAACATGAACTATACGAACCCAAACTTAGATTAAAAATTTTTAATTACAATTTTTTAATAAAATATTAATATTTTTACATATCCAATAAATTAAAATAAATATGTTTATGTTCTAATAAATTATAATAAATATATTTATTATAATTAAATAAACAACCAAAAATTTTTTATAGTAAAATTTGAGTTCATATTTGGTTGGTATAAATCAATTCGTATTAGATTCGTATTCGTATTTATATTCATATTTGGTTTGTATAATTTATATTTATATTTTATTAAAAATTATAATTAATACAAATAATTAAAAAAATATAATTAAAAAATTTTTAATTTAAATTTAGGTTTGTATTCATATTCGATTCAAATAATTCGTATTCAAGTTCGTATTTACTGATTTTTAAAATTATATTTCAGATTCAGATTTGTGTTCAGATTTGGTTAGTTCATTTCGAATTTATTCAAATCAAATTTAAAAATAAATTCAAATTTATTCGATTCGAATTTAACTTTAGTGATAAGGTAGATATCATCAGTCAATGATCCCAAAGGATCCTCATCAGGTCCACCCTTATTGGTTGTCTGGTCTATTAGGCTTTCCCATCTCACATCAGGTCCACAATGCATTTCCCATAATTGATACCATTGATGGCAAACAGTTTTAGGCTCTAAAAGCACACGCCCTAAAGGATCCTCGCCCATAAACAGGGTCCTCTAATTGCCCTATCTACAACCTGAACTTTGGCCCAAAAGATCCTAATACCCATGTTTCCTACAACGGTGTCACTGACACATTTAATATGTAAGATAAAAGTCAACAACACATGTAAGGATTGTTTCTCAAACTGAATATCTAATAATGGAAAATTAAGAAGAAAAATAAAAGGGAAGAACAATGACGCAACTGTCTCACTGACACATATCCTCCATCAAATCGCAAATAAAAGTTAATAATAGATCACATTATTCTTCACCGAAATTTCTAAGAATGGCTCAATGCACACAACAAACCCTGTGTTTTGTCTTGCACAAAATCAAGTTCAAAACAGTTGTAGTTTTCTCTACACCCAAAAGAAATTTATGCATACCTTGGAAGAGACCTAACCGTCTATCAAGAGGAGAGTTGGTAAGATCAACTTCACTATACAACAGTGCAACCACCCTCTAAAAACCATTTAAATGAATGCTAGCTCCTCATTTAAGTTGATTCTATCAGTATTCTCCACACGCACACAACACAAGCCCAACCCAAATGGATATCACGAGGTGCCATTGATGTTTCCCGCAGTTACAATTTTGTCTGCCCTCAAATTTCCATTCTGCTATACATGACAATGAAAAAAAGATATCAAGACTCTAATATTGTAAGTCAACATGTAGGCAATAATTCTTTTTCGTTTAAGGAAAATATTGATGGGTAGCTCACCTCTTCATTCCTGTTCATGGAAGAATTATGTCCTGGCTGGGGTGTGGCCTTGGACAGATCCCTCAGAGTCCCCTACAGTAAATAGGTTTACATTTGATATCAATTTACAAATAAACAAATATAAAAGAGGAAAAAGTAAAAAAAAAAAAAAAGCAACCACAAACTTTGGAATCCCTCGGAGTTCACTATAGTTCCAAGCTATAAAATTTCACTGAAAAAGGTAACTAATGTTTGATTGTGAAACTTGTCCCAACAGCAACTATTCTAAAATGTGAGAAAGCAAGACACAGGCAATTTCAATCCCAGTTGAAGTCCAAAAGACTCCATATATATAAAAAATTTGTTATTCTCTTTAATTAATTATTTATACACAATTAAACACGCCTATTTGAATAAGCAATTAGATTTTGTTAGGATTGGATTAGATAATAATGATATTAACATTAATTAATATATTAGGAAAATATTTGATTTGATGAAAATACTTATATACATTAAATATTTGATTAGGATAAAATAAATTATTTGGATAAGATTTGAATTTGAAAGTTAAAAATTGGTAGAATAAATAGAGGTTAGGGGTTGAGAGAAAGGAGGAAAAAAATATTGTTCTTGGGGTATTAATATTGAGAAGACTATTTTCAATATTAATACCATTTGACATAGGTCCTTCACAAATTCGAGATGGAAAATAGAGTTGATGTGAAAAAGATTTTGCAAACAGTGAAGGAGAAATTGGAAGTCATGGAATCCAGATTGGATAATATGTTTAACGGAGTTAAGGTAATGAAAAAGTTTCTTAAGGAATGGAAGGAGATTGTGTAAAGGCAGGTGATTGAGGAAGAAGACAACGATGAGGAAGATTATTATTATTTGGAGTATTTGGACAGCCTTTGGCTGGGAGAAGTTGGTACCTCTTGTTGCCAATACATTTTCTTTCAATAGTAATACTATTTGGACTAGGTTCCTAGCAGATTCCTTGGCTTTCCCACATAAAACCAAGACCTAATCTCAATATAAGAGGACTGAAAAATATGATTCATATAGTTATTCCTACCCATCAAGGGCAATTATAATGCCAGACACAGGCTTCACCACATACTCATTTCTTCAATAACCGTAATTTTAAAACTTTGGGTAAACACCTCTTGAACAAAATATAAACTAGAGGAGATCAAGTCTATCTTTAGCCAAATGCAACTTCACCAAACCCAAATGAATGGAAACCATAAACCTCATCTCTAAATTCATTCCTGTCTCGTTCCTACGTGAAATCATACACAAGCATTAAATATGATCCTCCCCTGGCAACAGTAATTATATACCATTCTTGAACTAGAACATAATTCCTTCTGGTCAACAGAACAATTATGTGAATTTAACAAATAAAGTTGCAGGGTAGCAATGAGACTAAAGGCTCATTTGAGATTTACTTATTATAGGAATAATCCATCCATTCGGAAACTTGGGATATACACACATTGATGAGTAATGCACTTTCCTGTCAATTAACTTATTGAATAGACAGTCTTTTCTTCACAAGTTTGCTCTTACTCTATGCACATGACTCAATAGATAGAAGATGCTCACCACAATAAGGTCAGATTTGGTGTGTTCTAATAGCATGAAAGAGATTATGTGCAATGAAATGGTGTACAAAATGAAAAAAAAGGGATTAAGATGGCCATTCCACTCCTCTTTTTGGCCGCAAGAATGGAACCAAACCACCATGACCTCAAACTGAAGTCTAGATCCTCCATGAAACCTTTCACCATCAGTTATTTCTAGACTTGGAGTTTTCCAATATCCAACTTCTTAAGAAACAAACATTAGGAAAGTAAGTCATTGCATGTTATGTTTCTCTAATTGTTAAACTCAATGTGACAAATGGTGAGTGTAGGGCCAGCTCAAACCAGAAGAGATGACACTCAGTACAGCAATAATGCTAATTTAACAACTATATGACACACAAAAGAGCTCTTGGTGTTTTACCTTGTTTGCCCACATGAGTCCACAAGCATTGCAAAGGGTCCTTGGCCCTTCAGGTCCACGTCGCATCATTGGTGTAGACTTCTCGCTGATACCACAGTGACGGCAGCTGTCGTATCCAAGAAAACAATAAAATCTTGAAATCTACAATTGCATAAGATTAATCATCATACACAGACTCAAACAGATTAAGTTTATTAGACTAAGGACTGCATTGCATGCATTTGGAAATTAAGAGGAAAAGTAAGTTTTTCCTGTCTCAACATGCTTGCAAAGTTTTCAATGAGGTCAAATTCTAAGAACATAATATTCCTGGCATACAGACTGTGACAGGCTTCCCAACTCCATGTGGTCATTAACAGCAAGAAGCCCAACTTAATAAAGGAAATGATATAAGTCTCAAACTGAGTCATTAAATAGGCAAGTAACAGTCTTCTAACATCTTTCAGGTTGATGACTCTGAGCTTATGAAAGCCATAGGACTCCCCTACCCCTGTGGGGGGCTTAAAATATTGCTACCAAAGGTACAATCTGATTCTGCTTTGTCATGATAGTTTCTAGGTCAATGAACCTACAAAATCCTTAACAGAAATGTTTTTTTACTGGTAAGAAAAATGTTTTTTTCTATAAGAATAGAAGAGTATTTGACATATCTAACTTCAAGACAATTTCAAATCTTTGCTGATTATGCTGTTAGATTAAGTATTTACTAAATTCTGGGGTAAAAAAAAATATTAACTTACACAATCTCTTGATTTTTGGATCCATTACCATCCACACCCCAGCTATGGTTTGAGCCCCAGCTGGAAAGTGCTGAAGAAGAATCATCGTTATTGGACTTCGAGGAAGTAAACTGGCCTTTGTTTCGTTGCATCCTACAGAAGTACAAACAGGACAAAATCAAAATACAGGCAACTATAAGCATCAGAATTTGATAATCAGGTAGATCATAATAGCTAAATGCCAAGTATATTAATAAACAAAAAACCCAGAAAGAAAAAAAAAATGTTATCCATCATACAAACTTCAACAAACAGCAGTACCCCAAAAAACTTACTAACTTCATCCAAAGCATAGAATCATACATAACATCTATATAATAAAGTCAGTCGATTAATCATAACCTCTTGCAAAATTGCTCCTACATGACAGACAACCTATCACCAACCCCAGAGTAAAACCTTCAACTAATGGCTTGTCCTTTCCTCTCTCAAATCAAAACTAGGAGAAGTCGAATCTCATGGACTGGTGATGATTTGTAGTCTTTTGAGACTGAATAGAATCCAACCATGGAAACTGACTTTCAATGAAAAGCAAAAAAGTTAAAGATTTATAAAGTCACACATTACTTGTATAGAAGCGCGCTTCATCATACCTACCATCACGGAAGTAAAAAATGAATACGTAATAATAATAATAATATTTTTGGGCATCTCTATCACTTGTGAGGCGATTTATTGGAGTAGCAGACCTACCATGTTTATAACCAATTATCAAGCACCATAAATAGTTCAAATAATAGAAGGATCTTCCAAATGGGATGCAAGGCTTTTATACTCAATCTATGGCAAACAACCAAAAAAGAAAAACTTCCATAAATAATAAATTAAGTGCATTATAGAAATAATTAATTCAAATAATAACAAGGATAGAGTCCTACCTAAGTGCTACTTCTTTACGGACAGTGTAACGAATTTTCTTTTCAAAATTTCGCTCTTTCCGCTTTTCACGAAATCTAATCAACGAGGCTAACCTCTGTGGCACACTTAACCGTTGGGGAGTACCAGGTAGCCCCTGGTTCAATGATTGGTTAGAAAGTCAATTCAGAGACAAAAGATAAATAAAATAATCAGCTGATCAGGTCAACAACATACCCGATTATTGAGATGACTAGTCATAGGGATGGTGGGCATAGTTGGAGGTACTTCACGGCCCCCCAATAGTAAAAGTACTGCTTGAACCTGAAAAATAAATGCAGCAGGGATTAAAGTCAGAACCATTATCTTCACAATAAAACTATATTTACTTATAATGAATATCAATCGGGGTATAAGTAATGATGTGTCACCATGTGATTAGATAATTATAAATTAAGTATAAAATAACATCTAATCACATAGTGACATATCATCATGGATAACCAAATTGGTATTAATTATAAGTGCACATAGCATCAATCTTCACTATAATAAAATGCAGAAGAAGAACAAGCTACAAACAGACAAATAAATCTTCTTTTGTTAAGAGACAACCATGTCCAAAAGCATATCTTGCATCAATTTTCACTTTTAAAAATTTTCAATTGTATGGGAATCACTGATTTTAGCTGCATAATAAAAATTTGCTTCCAACAAAGGTATTAAAGTAAACAAAAAGACATTAGGGGTATGAATACAAATTAGCATGAACTATATGCATATTCTAAAATATCCCAACGGGAAGTCAAAGATGAACAAGGCAACACTCTACAATAAAAATAAAGTAAGAGGATCCTAAAATATTCTAAACACACTGCATGAAGTCACCCCCTGACCATCAATAGGCATCCTATTCTCCTATTCCAAATCTGGAAGAAAAGAGGAGCAATTTTACAAGACATCCTCCTATTCTTTTCTCAATAACACCCTATCATCCTTTGAAAAGCCCAAAACATCACCAGAAATACACACTCCACAACATAAACAGCAAAGATAAGAATCATTAACTCTCTCACAAGAAAGGGTGCATACTACAGTTGGCATGTGGTACAGAATAATGTCACTGTTTAAGATTACATATGAAACAACACAAAAAAAAAAAAAAAAAAAACCACAAACAAGTACAAAGAATCGTGAACAAAAACAAAGACCAAAATAATTTGTTCACTGAAACTTTGAATTATAATCTTCCAAAGTTTCTCAATTGCTTAATGATAGAATAGTTGAAACTAGTAATAGGTTCGATCCAACTCTAGGAGATTCAATTCACATCAAACCAAAATACAACCACCTTTGGTACACTATTCTTACTGTCGCACCCACATTCAATTTGCAGATTCCACCTTGGAATCTTCAACCTCAACCTACAAATAGTGTCATATTATGACTGATAATATTGGTATTTATTAAAGAATTCCTTCCATAAAGCAAGCCTACAGACAGAGAGAATTATGAAAAGATTGTTTCAATCAAAGTTGACAGGCATGCAAGGCAATTCAAAGATGAAAATGAAGGTTATGAATTCTAAGGATCATATTCAAGAAATTGATTCATTAGCCAATTCAGGACATTGTCTAGAAACTACTGTTATTTGGAATTATGGCTTTTCTCTTGTGTTAAGAGAATCACAGCTGAACATATAATTTATGTTTTTTACGAAGAATATAAAGGATCTATGGGTAGATTCAAGCCAAACCAAACCTACACAAGAACCAACTTAAACTCAGCTTAAATCTAAAACAATCAATTTGAGATCAAGCTTAGCTTGTTCAAATAGCTTGAGAAGAAGAAGAACAATCATCAAAAAGCCAGTTTTGTGTGGAGGCGAAGCCAATGCGGCGAGAGGATTCAAGTCAAGTTGAACTTCAACTCAAGCTCAAGCAGCTCAGATTGAATCCACCCCATAAAAGATTCATTACCGTCTACATTTCCTCCTCGTAGGTTTTTTCTTCTATTTAAGACGTGGAACAAAGAAAATGTAAATTTTATGAGATAAATGTATAGATGGAGCTCAAATGGTATATACCCCATTTATAAGAGGCATCTTCCAAGATCTAGTATGCAAGATTATTTTCCAAAAAATTGACTTGGTTTTAAATCAATAAAGTGACATTGCACTCATTTACTTTGTCATCTTTTTTTCATCAAACTACCTCATCCAATTGTACATCAAATTTCACCACATCAATCCATAGAGCAAATATGCCATATTCTTTACAAGATTATTGTGGGAATATTTCTTTGAAGTTTGTCAATATGCTCAAACTGAAACTAGTTATATCATTAATTTCAAATTATACAACACCAAACAATCAAACAAGATAATCAAAGTAATGACCGAGTCAAAATATACAATAGTTAGGGAATTGAGAATCACCTTTTCAGGGGAAACCGAATCAAACACGTAAACTTGACCCTGGAACGACAACGTCAGCTGGTCCCCATTATCACCATTGCCCCGATTATCTGAAACACACCCAGGATCAGATGGCGCATCCCCTTCTAAAGTCTCGCCTCCCCCAACATTACCATTTCCATCATCAACATGCCCATCATCCATCACATCCCCGTTGCTCATATGATGCAATTCATTTTCTTGTGCGTAATGCACATGATGCATCACATGTTGCCCATCATTCATGTGCATTTGGGCGCTGCTTCCATGGATTCCATCCATTATTTCTTCTAAACTTTATACATATAAAGTCACAAATTTGCAAAAACCAACTCTGTTTCACAGTTTAAAACAATAGCTGCTTTTGTTGGAAAGTTAAATTTTCCCTTTTATCAGCTTTCACATTCACCTTGATGCAAGCACTGCCAATTCATAAATGAAGTAACTTAACAGTCTGTTTGGCAACGGAGAGAGCTTATGTGTGTGTGTGTGTGTGATTTTACTGCATTCAACTTCGTAGCTCACGAGTTTGGTTACTGAGAAATGCAAGAAAACCTTTCAAATCACATTAGAGTTACACTTTTATCAACCTAAACGTAATTTAACATTAGCAAATATTATTTAAATTTGAAATTAGATAAATAAAAACAAAAAGTAGAAGTTTTTATATCTTCCTAAATTTTCTCGGTAAACAAACAAAAAAATTTACAGGAAAAGTGTAACGAACATATCAAGAGAGCCAATAAATAAATAAATAAATTGTTCTCCCAAACTTTCTCAGGAACAAAACAGAAAGATTAAACAAACAAATTAACAGATTTGATTAGAATTTTAAGTAGTACCATTCGAGTGTAAGGTAATTCCAAAGGGGAATACGAATATCCGGCAACTGGAGCTAGCAAATTCCCGTGATAAACTAAATCCGCTGAGGATAGGAGAAGAGAAGAGAAAGAGAGTGTGGACCGTGGGATGAGGATCGGAGGGTAAGGAAATCAACGGTGAGGATTAAGCGTTGAGAGAAGAAGGAAGGTGATAGATGCTTAGAGGACGGTGGCGAGCGGTGATAGGGGGCTTATATTTTTATTTTTTTTTTGATTGGTCAAAAATTTTATTTTTGAATTTTAAACGTGAAATTTTTGTAGCGATGTGTGCTCAATTATTATTATCAATCTTATATTTTTTAATTTGAGCAGATATCTTACACGTGCCACTTTTATTTTTCTTTGGAATCTATTTTCCCAATATTTGTTGGAATAATAAATTTACACTATAAATTTTAAAAAACTAATTTTACGAATTAAAATTTTGACCATTTGATGTGTAATTTGAAAAATTGATTATTTGCATTAAAACATCCAACATGACGAAACCTTAACTTTTGGATTATAAATGTTAAAAAAAAATCATTAAATTAAAAAAAAATTAATTCAACTAGCTTTTAGATTATGATTAAATAATCTGAAAAGATGATTATTTGTGTTATGCACATTTACAAATCTAAGGGGCAAAACTTACATCTAATTATTCTATTATTTGAACTTATATGAATAGTAATTATCCAAATAACAATCAACTTTTCTTAGTTTAATCCTCTCATGAAACACTAGATGGAAAGCGGCTTGATTGTTATAGAGTAACTCCGTCTGATAGGCGGTCAACTTAAGAAATTATATTGTTCTCAAATTGGTCTCCTCGGAACTTGTATATAAACCTATACTTCATTGATATAATTGAAATACACAGAAATTTCAATCAAATTCATGCTCAGCAACAATAGTGAAGCTACAATTCTGATACTATGGAACTAAAATGAAGGCAAAACTTATGATGGCTACCATAGAATATACAAATGGGGTTACGGACCTTTTCTCTTTCTCTGATTGAAGATAAGGTTATTGAGTCTCATACCGGTTTCTGCTAGACAAATGAAACTGTTAAAATGTTTGTCCGCAAAGGATGAACGCTTGAATAAGAGTCTGGGCAGCACGCATTTGGTCTGATGTTCCGGACACTACAACCACACTTTCAGAAGCCCCAGGTTTCAGTTCATTTACAACCACATTGGCACCAGAGATCTGATAGGTAACATGAAGTCAAAATGGGCATTAATTCATTAAATATTTTGTTAAAACTTTGGGATAGAATTACTGAAATCAACATGTCTACTGACCTGCCTTATGTGACCCAGGTTACTGTTGTTCTCTCCACAAACGTGAGGCATGTATGCTTGAGGAATCACAACCTCAACAGTGGTGCTTGTTAAAATCGGTGCATGATTTCCACTGCTATGAACAGAAATAGCCAAAAATTATAATCGACAACATCAAAAATAACTGAAAAATCTCTCTTTTCGATCTCAAGATACAAGAAGAAAATACATAATATTGACAATGCAGGCTTTGTGAACATGTAGAGGCATAATATATATTAAATGTCAGCACAGACAAAAGTATCTAATGGCAGCTAATATCAAGTGAACTATGTTAAAAATGCAAAAGGAATAAGTTAGAAATTTTTTTATTCAATTGGAGAAAGGATTACCCTGCAAGAGACCCATTTCTTGCTGTATAACCAGAAGCAGCATCAACTCCCCAATGATTCCCACCACCACCTGCCTGAAATAAACCCAAGTATGGATCATTAGGATGCTTATTTTGAAAGAAAATTGAGGCAGTACAGTAGAGCATGATTAAGTTGACTAATTCTTTAAGTTCAAACCAAGTTCAAGACATCAACCTGAGGACCCCAGGATCTTGGTGATGGTGGTCGATCAAATGTATGACCATGTCCAGGTCTCTCACTGCCATATGGATAGGGAACTCGTTCAAAATTTGGTGGGCCCATATGATCCATGCCATGTGAAAATCCTGACTGGCGATCTATAGGCTGGGAACGGTCAATGCCATGGAAAGGTCCAACTAGAGAAGAATATGAACCTGGAGATGCTGGATTATGTCTTGGCTGGAATGGAGGAGGCATTTCTGGAAAAGGAGGCAAGTAGGGTGGACCATTGTTTGGAAAGTGTGGTTTCATAGGGAATATGGTCTCCCGCAGTCTGCTTGTTATGTGAAATAAAGCATCCTGCACTGAGTGGAAGTTGCCAATAGCCTGCCAGAAAGCACAATCCTTTAATATCCTAACACAGCTTCTTGGAATAATAGGAGAGTAAATTCAATCTTAATTGGATCAGTGGATTAAAAATTCACATTATGTTCATAAAGCATAAGATTACAGAAAATATTCCAAATGACATTACGAATCTCTCAAAGACTTACAATATATTTTGTTAAGCATTTATGCAAGTATGATACTTAACTATGATTTTTATTTTTTTTTCCTAACAAGACATTTACTGCACTGCTACATTGGCCACTGTCACATAGATGTTCATTTACAAAACTGGAAATGAAAGACTTTAGTGTCTGAATTTTCTTTATCGAGTCATGACCACAGCACTGCTACAGAAAAATGAGACTATCATCAAATGAGACAATCATCCAGGATTATTCACATTCAGCCAAACATTCACCATCTATGAGGGTACAAGCTACTTCATTGAAAATAGTCATAGCAAGTCTAGCAATTCAATACAGACAGACAGGAAGAGAGTCAAAAAGTGAAATACTAAGATCCAGTGAAAAGGAAAACCAGTGGCTCAAAGTTTATTATGTAGAGGCAGAGTATGCGTGTAGCTCAATGAAGGAAAAAGATAAGCATAGCTATTAAAGGCTCGAAAACTAACAACTACATGGGTAGCAGAATGATGCCCATAAAATTAAACACCTGAACAACTTCATCATTAGGAGAACCACATTTTGGAGCTTGTTCCCTGGGGAATACACGTATACTAGCACCAGTAGCTCTCCTCATCTCAGAAATGATGTAGCCTCCTCTACCCAACAAACAGCCAATCTGCTGCGAGTGCACAAGGAGCCGAGCAACAACAGCATTACCAGGTTCAAACCCAATCTCAGCAATCCTAGCATGCACACGCATAACAGCATCCTGAGCAGGAGAGTGTCTCTGCTCTGAATTCTGCAACAGGTGAAATCATATAGAAATATTAAGGAACACAAATGATACTTTTATTTCAAAACAAAATATTATATGGTATCTCAATCATTTTAAAAATTCAACTATAATGACAAGATGTTATATAACAAGTATGGGAAGCTCAAAGAAGAAGAGGAGGCATCCTCCAAGTACACAATCCATATTCACCGCACTTAGGTTGTTCCGGGCATGCACGTTGTTTTTTTGGTTTTATAAATTTTTTAACTACCAAAAAAGAAGTACACAATCCATATAACATCATATGCACCAACTGACTTCATTGAAAATCTAAGTGCAATATGTTGGAAGATAGATTCGAACCACAATTCCAGTCACACCCTTCATACGTAATTCAGAAACCACCAAATGAGAGCAATGGTACAATAACGTCCTAGCTTCAAAGACTAGACCAATGAACAAAGTTATGCCCCAAGGGCAAACAAGAAAGATATCACGTAGGAACTGTTTTGATGACTTGATTAATGACTTAATATTCTGCCAATGAAAAATTTCCCAGTAATTTACCAGAAATTCAGTCCAAAGTTTCTAAAGTTTTGCATTAGTAATCAAACACAAAAAGCTCCCTAATTAGCAAAAATGTAATAATATTGGAGCTCTCCATACTACTAAAAGAGTATAAATCAGAGACAGTTAAGTTCCCATGCCTCTCGTGCAGATATCAAGACCACCCGCTCATCTGAATCTGGAACAACATCTGTGATCTTAATAGATGCACCAGTTTCATTTTGAAAAGTTCGAATTATAGAGCCACCTTTCCCTATCAAACTGCCAACCTTGTCAAGATGGCACAACAGCTTAAAGACAACATCCTCTTCAAAATACATCCTGTTGTGTGCTCCAACAGTCTCAGCCCCTGGACCAGAAGAATAACCCCTCGAATGAAAACCAGGAGTATAACCTCTCTGATGAAATGGCTCTGTTGGCACTGGCATAGGATTTCCATGGTGCACCATTCCTAAAGGCTTTGTTACATTAGTGTTGGTGTCTATATCCACTCTAGGACTATCTTGAACACAACTTGAAACAGACAAGAGTGCTTTCTTTACAGCTGGAAAGCTTCCTTTTATCTGCAAAACCAGATTTCCACATAACCATACTGTAACGGCTAGAATAAAACATCACAAAGTTCTAACATAGATTTAAGTAGCATGACAAATCAAGTAATACAGAAAAATGCCAACAAAGCAAGTCTAACCAACCATTCCCATTTTCCTTATCAAGTCGATAATTAGAGATCATTTGATATGAGGAATCTTGTAAATAAAGGATTCACCATCAATTCTTGCCGACAATTTCCTCAAATCTATCCCGACATCCACCTTCGACCAACACATAGAACTCTTATGAAACCTTCCTCCTAAGCCATGCTTTAAATGAACAAGCAAAAAATTGAAAGTTTCACAAACCTCCGTAAGTCAGGCCACAATATTTCTTAGCATCATTAAATTGCCATCATTTCATACGTCCCCACCCATTATTCAACTACATTATCTTCATTTCACTTCCAAAAACAACAAAATTTCTGTTTACTAAAGAACCCCTTTTTTTTGTTAAATGTTAAATATATCAGCAACGAAATTCCTACTGTTTCATGTCACAAATATAACCTCCCCTACAAGTTAAAATTAAGTAAGCATTATTATAACAATGTTTCAAACACTTCACCTGAATCAGTTCATCTGAACCCGAACCCGGACCCGGTATTCGATCTTTAGCTAAAACCCGAACTTGGGCACCGCCTCCACTCTCACTCTCAATCTTCTCCACAACTTTACCAACCATCCCTCTTCCAATTATCATCTTACACATCACCTCCTCCACTTGTTCATCCTTCTCCCCGGTTTCGCCCCTCACCATTCTTTCGTACACCCTCACCAGTGCCCTTTGCTCCGGCGTCCACCACTCTTCGACTTCTTCTTCTTCTTCTCTTCTAGCATTATGATTATCTTTATTGGTTGCGGGGTCGAAAGTTATCACGATTATGCAGTCTTCACAAGAAGGGTCGTCAAGTACGCGAAGTTTGGCTCCCGTCTGAGACTCGAGGTGACTAATGGTGGACGCCGATCTGCCGACTGCGGAGGAGCAGACCAGCCGGAACTCTGTGGAGCCACTCTCCATTTGGGCCCGGACTTCGTGTTCACGCTTTGCTCATCGTCTATTTTCTGGGGCACAAAAGTGTGCTTAAATGTGACGCGCTACAGGCCAATTTTCACCGTTGATTGGATAGTTAAGGAAATGTACTCCACGTTGACCATCGACCAACGGTTGAGATTGGCCGTTTAATATTAATTTAAATTAAAAATCAGTTTTTGGACGAATAAAAATCCAAATAAAAACGAACAGTTTCTAGTAGCTTTATAATTACCCCCGGTAGTCACCGCAATGGCCGTGCCGGCCGTTTTGATACGATCCATTGTACCTGGGGGTCGTGCCTAGGAGCTAAGTTATGCCGAATTAACAGGTTTAATGAGTCCAATTGGCCCATCAAAATTATAAGGTCCAGGGGACCCGACCCACCAAAATGTTCGATTTTTTAAATATAATTATTATTTTTAAAATAATTAAGAGATATATTATAATTTTAAAACATCTTGAAATTTTTTTTGAATTTTTAAATCTCCTAAATATTTTATTACATACCCTAATAATTTAAAAAACTATAATTTAGCTATGATATATATGATTATTTGTTATTATTATTTTTATTTATAAAAAAATAAAAACTCGGTTAGATTTGAAAATTAAATAATTATTTATTTAATTTAAATATTTAAAAATTGATTTTTAATTTTCGTTAATTTTAAGTTTTTATAATTTTTTAAAAAAAATAAAGTAGTTAAAACAAATTTAAAATTTTTATTATTTATAAGGGGTGGATGTAGACCTTCATTTTATTCATACCTAATAGTAGAACATTCTTTTGACATTTTTAAATTTTATAAAAAAAAAAAACAGTATTTAATTTTTACATTTTTTATTAGAGGAGTATTGCTTACTCCAAACTCTTTTCCCAAGTTTATAAAACCTTGATTTTTTTATTTTATTTTTTTTAATTTCTCCCAGTGTTCTTCTCTTGGGTGTGCATAAGGTTTGGTTTAAGAAATTTGTTAAATCAAATTAATTTGACAAATTATCAAACTAAATCAATTTATTTTCTATAAAATATAATACCAAATTTTTCTGCAAATAATGTAAACCTTTGTTCTGCAAATACAAGTGTTTTATTTATAATCTAATCCCCTTAGCATACATATTCATATGTATTTATTTTTTATCTCAAAAAAAAAAAATTTCAAGGCTTTCCTTCAATATATTATAGAACATCGTGATGTTTGTTTATTTACTAATAATCATAACTATCATAATCTACCAAAATGAAAAGTGTTGCCCTTTCATCTTTGTTCATATCTTTTAATGGTAACACATCAGAATTTATACAACCAAAGACTCTTAGAATTGAGTAACTCAATATTTCGCTAGTCGGTCATGATTTTTTTTAATCAATGAGAAGGCAAGAATATCAGGAGACCCACAATAATAATGAGAGAAGAAGACTTTGCGAAGAGTGGGAGACTTGAGCCAACCTTCCTCAACTTTTATAGCCAAAAACAAGGGAGGAAATGGAAACCAATCTTAGTTGTTCAATCCAACCCTTAGATATGTGTCGATTATTTGAGGCACAAATAATGTATGACCAATCACATTTTGTTAGAAAATAGAATGAAGAAATTAATACACGATTTGAAATGTATGAAGTCATGATAACATTAACTAATGTGTCCTTATCACGATGATTTGGTAATCTCCACATGACAACAACATATATAAAAAAATTGCAACTAAAGTTCTTGAAATTCTTCTCGTACTTTCAGAACTAAAAGAAATTTATTATCTAGTATACTCTAACCCACAAAATTTTGTCTCTGAAAAAGTCTCTTCGAAGGATTTTACTCAAGTAATCATGACCAGAGACATTAAACGATAAGAGACATAAGTAGACTTTTTAGTTCAAGACAACAAGAAGACCTCTATTTTGCAAGTTTCCTCGTTATATCTTCTATCATATATATATATATATATATATATATATATTGATGTTAAGTGTTTGCCACAAATATACAAGATGCATATAAGCTAATAATTATATTTGGTCGTAAACATTTCAACCATTGAACCGGCCATTCTAAAAATATGGTGTCTTGTTATTTATTTATTTATTTCTCTTTATTCTTTTAAATGCATATTACATCATAGTGGACATCATATTTTTATTAGATTCTTATCACTAGTATTATAGTTTAAATTGAGTAAAACTTTTAATTGCGTATGTTAATTAATAAAGAAAAATCACATTAATAACTTATAATCAACACGTAAACTTAATTATGTAAAAGAACACTTTAATAAAAATAAGTTTAAATGAAAATGTTAATTATAATCCTATAATTTATTTTATTTAAAACATTTTTTAGTAAAATTATTTTAATTAAGTTGTGAATGGCCGGTTCTCTCGTGGATAAAATTATTTGATAAGTGTAGTAAACAATATTGATTTCAAAAGGGTTTTCTTTTAACATTCTGGTAAATCAAATTCGAATTATCTTTAACTTTAATTCGATAAATTCAAATTAAACTATTTTTTATTTAAATTAGAAAATGTTTTAGCTCATTTAGATTCTCAACAAATTTATGTTATTTATAACAATAATTTCACACTTTTCCTTAAAAAGGTAGTAGTTTATATATTCATCCTCCTTCATCATTGTTGAAAAATATAAGCATAAAAATTATGAAGCCTACATTATGATTGAAAATACTTCATGGCGAAGTCAGAAGTCCAACTCTAGAAAGGTCGATGTCTAAGAATTGTTGTGATTTTTAATTAACAATTTCCCTTATTTTTATCATAAATAAAATTAGTGTGATATTATTTTTAATATAAAATTAAAAAAACAAGTTAGAGGTGTTCATATTATGTTTTTAATATAAAAATTACAAAAATTAAAGCTATTTAGAGAACCCCTAAATGTTTAGTCGTGAGATTTGTCAAGCTAATGACAATTGTAATTATATTTGAAAAATATGAGATACCAGGTATTTGTATTCATCATTATATATTCAAAATTTAATTCGTGCACAATCTTTAACGACATTTGTTATTATCATTAAAAACAATAAAAAAAATTTATCAGCTTGTACAAATACCAAAAATTGTTAAAAACAAATATTATAGTCATTAAAAATAAAAAAAAGAATTTTTTGTTGGCATCGATAATTATCAAAAATTGTTAAAAGCAATTTTTTTACTGATATTTGCAATAATAGCTAATAACAGTAATAATCGATATATCGATAACTTTTAGTAACATTTTGAAATGTTACAAATTATGTTAATTGGTAAAAAGCAACCGTTTATTGCAATTTGTCATTAAATATATTATAAGAATAAACTCGTGGGAATTGGGTGTTAAGAAAATATTTAATGACATTTATAAATGTAAGCAAAAGACATCGTTATCATAACAATAAAGCATAAAAGTTAGTTGACGACAAAATGTTTAGTTGAAAAAAAAGCTTTTAACGATATTTATAATTGTATTTATTAGTAATTTATATAAATATTGTTAAATTTTTTAACAATAAATACTAAAAAAAAAGTTAAATGCCACTATAAAATTAAAAAAAAAATTAGAAAAAAGTATTTATATTGTAATATTTATATGGTAAAATATTACTCTCATAATATATTTTTGTTTTATCCAACGTGATAAATAATTATGCCATTTAATTTTTATATGATAAAATATTAATATATTTTTGTAAATATATATATTTTATTTATAATAATATTATATTATCTATTTAACTTTAATATAAATTAAATTTTAAATTAATAAAATATCAGAATAATTAAACTCAATAAAATTAAAATATCAACCAATGATTACAAACGTAGTGTTTTTTTTTTTGGGAGGTTTATATAAAAATTGTGAATAGTGAATAATAATTTTATAATAAATAATTAAATTATTATAATTAATTAAATTAATAAATATGATCTATTTATTAATTAACAAATATATAAAAATATAAATGATATAATTAATTGTGAAGAAAAAGCAGGTCAGAAATCATTCCACTCACGAAGCCCTCGTGACACAATTCCCGCCGCCGGATACCGCGTGTCCCAGCTTAAGCCGCAACCTCCAACCTCCATTCGTTTGCCACGTGTCCGTCAAGGGCTGTTGATTTTTTTTTTAAATCTTCTGTGGTGGATTTGTGTGTGTGGCTACCATTTAAAACAATATTTTTATCTTCGGTCGATATTCCGCCACGTCCTCTGCAGTGTGTCGCTTGGCTGTACGTAATGATGCCACCGCTTTTGAACGTTGAACAGAGACAAGATAAAAGTCTGCTGCTTTGCTGAATTTACCATAGTATCCTCAGGTCCCATAAAATTAAAATGGGATAAGATAAAAGTATTTATACATTTTTATTTTTTAAAGGTCAGGGGTAATTTAGGAATAAAAGAAAAAAATTACAAGAATGATTGAGGTTGTTGTCATTTATGTAGGATGATGGTGACGTGTCAATATTCTGCCGCGTGGAAGTAGTCGCTGCAAATTCTTGGTGGAGAATGGGGGACTGTGGTTGTGACTATGACTATGTGGGCCTCCCTGTAGTTGGGACTGGATTACTGGTAGAGGCAGGAGATATTTTCTTAGACTCACCACCACATATTTTCTATTTAATACTTTTATTTCCAGCTGTCTTTCACTTCCCCCCTTTTTCTCTTTTTATTTCTATGTTTTCCCTTTTCTTTTGATTCTTTCATTTTAACCCCCTCTATTTTCTTTCACTGTAACTCCTCAATGTATTACATATGTTTTTTTCATCTTTTTTTTTTTTTTCAACAGAGTAAAATATAAAACAATTTTAAAAAAATTAAATTATCATATTATTTTTAATTATTTTAATTTTTAAAATTACAATATCACTCAAAATTAAACTCTTTTTTTGCTTTCCTTCACTTTCACCCCATTTTTTAGACTTATCATTCAACTTTCGCAATTCTCTTTTTTTGGAAACCCACCCACACTCTCCAACCCCTCAATCGATTCTCTCTTGTACAACCATATTCTTCGTATGTTTGTTGGCAATCGATTCTCTCTTATACAACCATATTCTTCATATGTTTGTTGGCTTCTCTTTATTTTTTTTAGAGTTAGGTTCGAATCAAATATATTTTGATTTATTTTTAATTTAATTTAAATGAGTTTAAAATAAACTATTTGAATTCAAATACAAATACAAATCCAAATTATAATTTTAAAAATTTGTAAATACTAATCTGAATATGAACTGTACAAATTAAACTTGAATATGAACTATACAAATTGAACATGAATATGAATCCAAACTTAAATAATTTTTTTTTAATTATATAAATACAAACTATACGAATCAAATACGAATATAAATCAAACTTGTACCCAACTCTCGAATCTAAATACGAATTCAATCTTCATCATAAAAATATACGATGATTACAAATCTAAATACGAATTGAGTCATAATGATCACATAGTTCAAAACCAACCTTATTCCTCATCTTCGGTTGTAATATTAGACCATGATAATTTAATTAATTTGTATCATAAATACGACCTTAAATTGTGACCAGATAAATCATGATAGTAGTTTGGAGTTTAAGAGATGAGTCATAACAATGAAGGACTAATGATATCAACGATAATTAGAATTTTAATTATTATGAAGATTAAATTATTAGTTTTTAAACCTTTAAAATAAATCAAACTATCATTTTAAAACTTTTGGGTAGATTTGTAAACATTTTTTTTATTTTAATTTTTGAATGGTAAAATTATTTTTTTAATTTTACTATGTTGGCTCTTTTAATATTAAAAAAGAAATTTATATTTATATCATGAAAATATAAATATACAAAAGAAGGAGGAGTTTCTGAAAAAAAAAAAAGAAAAAAAGAGGGGGATTTTAGAGAAGTTTCGGGGGAACCGAGGTTTTGTGGACGCGCGATGCCACATGATAAAAGGAGGCCGAGCATATATAGCCGGCCTACGTCTTTCCTCGTTCTTTCCAATTTCTTCCGATCCAATCCGAGTCCTCTTATCAACCACGAAACTCAAACCTCCTCTTAATTTCTACTTATCTTCTTCCCGTTTATTTCTCCTTAAATCTCTCCCTCCTCTCCTTTCCCAAATCTTTTTCTCTCTTCCCAGTCACCCCTTTCAGTGGCCTCCCTTTGATCTCTCTTCTCTTCATCCTTCCTTCTTCTAATCCAATCCATAGTTATGATATCAACTACTTAACAGTACAAACTTCTCCTGCTCTCTTTGTCTTTCCTTCCTCCCTTCCCTTCCCTTCCCTTCCCTTCCCTTTATTTCAAGAATTAATAAATAATGATAGAACCCAATCCGGCTAAAAGCTGTGAGCTGTGCGACCAAGAAGCTTCTCTCTACTGCGACTCCGACTCTGCCTTCCTGTGCTCAACATGTGACGCACGGGTTCATGAAGCCAACTTTCTCGTGGCTCGCCATGTTCGTCAAACTTTGTGCTGCAAATGCAAGTGTTTAACCGGAAACTTCATCTACGGCGAGAGATCCCAGACGTCTTTAAACCCCGTATGTCAATCCTGTATTCAAGTAAATTCAATACATTCAACTACAATTACTTCGTCTTCTTCGTCGGATTGTATCTCCAGCACTGAAAGTTCTGCGAAGAAGATCGGATCCAATCATAAAGTAAAGCGACATAACAAGATCAGTTCTTCTTCGAGCACTGTTTCAGATATTTCGGGAGAAATTTCCAACCTTCCGGTGAGATCCTATTGGGAGAAGCGCGAGAGAGACTCGTCCAAGGCGCAGGAAATTTTTGTAATATGGTGTAAGCGCCTGGGGCAAAGTAGTAATTGCGATGTCGTTTCTTTGGCTTGTCAGGCGTCTGAATTGTGCTTGGAGAGGTTAACGGTGTTGCCGATAAGGTTAAGCTTAGCGGCGTCGTTATGGGTGGGGTTGAGAATGTATGGTAGGGATAAATCGTCGGACATGTGGCAGAATCTTAGGAAACTTGAGGAGATATCTGGAGTGCCGGCTAAGTTAATCGTGGCCGTCGAAAGGAAGCTGGCACGTATTATGAGCGTAAAGAGAAGAACATGGCAAGATCTAGAAGGATGGGCGGAATGCAATACTTGAGTTGGCACGTGCGAAATAAGAGCGTTTAAATATAATTTTGTTTTTTTTTGTTTGAAATTGGGTTAATTTTAAATGTGTGTTCTTGTGTGTATGAGCAAAATAGTTATATTTTAATTTTTTTTTTTTTTTTGTATTGATTAGAGCAAATTATCTTCTTTTTTTTTTTTTAACTAAAAACCCAAAACAAATAAGTTATTTAATATAATTTTTATAAATAATATCTAGATCATATGTGGTTGAAGTTGAAGCTTTAATTAAGAAGGAAAATTAGTTGAGAAATAATATGAACCATAATAATTAAAAATTATATTTTGAAGTATATGCTTCTTAATTTGCCACTTCAACTTTGGCTTGTGGTGTAAAGTTGCCCTACTTTATGATTATAGAAAATTGGCATTAATTCTTTGTATTGTTGAAAAAAAAAAAAAATACCCACCTAATTTTTGTTCTTCAATAATAGGAAAAAAAAAATTGGCTTATTATGGAAGATAGAATATATTATAGAATAGATTAGACTCGTCTCCTTTTAAATTTGTAGAAGCATTAATGAATAATAAATTGAATATGACATAATAATTAGTTATACATAATAACTAATTACGTCTCAAAATGTCAATTCATAAAATAATATATCGAAAAGATGTTTTATCCATAGAGTGTGAAGAGTTTGTACGATAGTTCCTTATTATCTCTTTAATATGCAAAGTCAATTTCATATTATAATGAGATCACTTTCAAAATAATATCATCCACAATTGAAAAACAATCAATTTTTACCAATTTTGGGAATACACAATCTTCCACCTCTTATGATAATATGATTCAAATGTTTATTTATATAATTACTTGAACAAACACTTATTTTAAACAAAGATTTAGGGATGATATTTTTTAACATGTATATTATTATAATACCAAAATGTAAAATCAAATACTCAATATATAATCGTGAACGTAAGCTTTTAAGTAACAATTTGAAACACATTAATAATGACATTTTATTCATCACAATCTTATAGTTTATAATTGTTTTTAATAACTTTGTAATGAATTATACTTATAGTTTAGTGTCTTTCTTGTTGATATGATTTTATGCATTAACAGATTGATGTCAGAAAGATGATCATTGAAAAAATTATATATTTTTTCAACAAAAACAATCTTTTTTTTTTGTTAATATTTTACAAAGCTCTTTTTTTCGATGACTCATGAAAGAAAAATGAAGAAAATTATAAGTGATTAAGTGAAAGGAATTTAGTCCCCTTTGCCAATGTTATCACTACTTTGATCTAGCATTTGGATTATGTTGCCCAATAACAATGATAGGGACTTTAATCACCTTACAATCAACGGCTTCCATGAGCTCGCGAGCCTCTAGCATGTCCATTCTCAAATCTCTACCAATAAAGACAATGACAATTATAGAAAGCCCCAGAGTTAAAAAAGTTTTCCCCTCTCTAACATATAGAAGAAAATCTACATAATTTAATTATCATTCCTCGTTACGATGTTGATATACAATACGTAAATCATAAGTGGTGTCAACCCTTAAAGCAAATAAGGTAATTCTTGTTATGACGATGTCAACCGACAACATACAAACTATAACTTACACCATGACGATGTCATTTAATGACGCAGAAAAACATAACTTATACCATCAAGGTGTCAACCCATAGCCTGTTAAGTGTTGACTCAAGTTGTGTAGACACCAAGCATCAATATGTAAAAGGTAATTCACGTTTTTGGGGTGGGGTGCGTGGGGGCGAGGAGGGGATGGGGGGTTAGCAAGGGACGAGAGGATTAATAGCGAGATTTGTGTTTTAGGTTCGGATTTGAGAATTGTTTGTGCTGACGTGAAGATTGGTGATGCCATCTTGGTGATGTTGGATGTTGAAGGTAGTGATAGTTGGTTTACTGTCATCAAAGGGCAGCAAAGAGAGAGATCTACAGGCAATTCAGATAGCATTTCAATGCGTGGATTGAAAAACCTTAGAGATTTGAAATTGAAAGTTGAAAGGATAATTGGGAAAAGATTTAAATTCAACTGAGAAGCTAAGAAAAAGGAACAATTGCGAAAATGTTGCTGACCACCGCCAGCTTTCAATTTTGCCACTGCTGTCTCTCTCTTCGCTCTTTATAATCTTCAGTTTTTGTAATTCATACAGAATGACTTTCCTGCATTTCCATTTAAAAGTTTTTATTAATCAAAATAAATAACTAATGAACAAATAAATTTTTCAAATTTAAAAGGTGAACTGTTATTTTAGATGGGAAATAGTCACTGGGCTCTTTTATTTATTTGTTTCGAGATGATAAGTTTATTAATTTACTTTAATGTATTAACATCTAATATATGATTGAATAATTTTGAAATTGAAAATGAGAAAGTAAAGTTTTATCTTTTTATATTATATATTAAAAGCATATCTTATGGATTTTCTTGGTCTATGTTTAATTCCTGCTGTTTGAAAAGGACAAAATAATAGGAAATCTTTCAATTGTAAATTAATCAAGAAGAAAAATGAAATTGTTTCACAATCACTCACATGCATTTTGTGTATTCTCTCAATGAAATTAGACCAACATGTATGTCACAAAACTCTTGATCTCAAGCTTCTCACCATGGAAATGACCTTCCAATTTTCACAAGTTCAAATTCACACAAAAAATTTCCTAGTTACCATTCATTCTTTCCAGAAACTTTTCACTTCTGTCATTATTGTCTGCATTGGCTGGTTCCTAAACTTCCATTTATTGCTAGTTTTGAAAGTAAAGCTCTTAGCTTCATTCCATGAGACCTTGGCTTTACAAAATCAATGTTACTCCCCCAAGTTGAACATAATTCTTCTGGATCAGTGTTATTCTTGGCTTGTCCTGTTGAGCACCATTTTCCTGGAACAATTCCATTGGCAGAGAGATTCAAGATGTTTTGATCAATCTTTTTGAGCACTGGATCACCTTCCTCAAATTGTCTGGCAAAGACTGCTCCACTTGTTATCATTTTATCATATTGTGGAAGCTTCAGGACTTGGGGTTCTCCAGTTAATGTGGGGTTGTCCCAGATCATGAATCTTAGATCATTGTTTACTGTGATGTTTTGGAACTCCGGAGAGTTGCATATGACTCTGTGGAAGTATGATTCGAGAGGAAATGCTACATTTGTCAAGAACATCAGCAATTTTCTTGAGAAATTGTCCCATCCATGGACACAATGCTCCATGAAGGGTCTTGTAAGAATCATCCAGGGAGAAGCCTTTTGACAAGGATACAGAGACTGTTAGAAGATCTACCAGAGAAGGGAAAAAAATTAAAATCGAACGATAGATCCACCAAGAGACAATAAACAGGGGTAGCATTTCTAAATGGAGAATTTATAAATTGAAACATCACAATGACATCATTCAAATCAACGACAAATCTGTTTAAATAACTTAGAGAGACCAAACTAGATCAATTGAAGTTTGACTTATTAGCCAATAGTCAAATTGAATTACTCTTTAAATCAACATTAAAAAATATTAAAAAAAAAAGTTAATCTATTTAATCATTAAATATGAAATTCAAGGAGGAGAATGGGTTGACAACCAACCTCACAACTGAGTGCATTACTTACCTAGAAATCACCCATGCTACCACTCAAGCCACCCTTAGTAGACGTGAAACTACATAGTTACATAATATCCAAAAACGAAAGGGGACTGACCTCCAAAGATCTTGAAGTCATCCGGGGTTCTTCGAGTTTCAACTGCATACATAAGCTGAGTATTCTCTCGATAATATAAATTGGGATCTATAACAATTTGGTTAATCTTTAGCCGCCTACAAAAAAAAAAAAAAAAAAAAAAGTTTGCTGATCATTAAGTTTCCGAAAGAAGTGATAAAAATGCTGAGGAGAGGAAATTTGAAAAGTCCCCATAAGATTTTGTATTGCAAATATGCAGGGAGATTTAGCTCACTCAAATCAATTTCACATGTTTCAAAATTGATCAAAAAAATCTCTTTTGGAATTCTGAAATTGCCAAGAGATCTTCTTAGAAATTTCATAGGTGAAAATCTCTATCTAGTTTCCAAGTGATTCCCCCTATAATGAGAAGTAAATTTAGGGAGTAGTACAAAAGAAATGCATGTATTTATTGCTCTTGATGAACTAATCTGTCTGCTTAAACTCTTCAGTTGAAAAGAAAAATTAAGGAAGTTATAAAATAAGATCAGTTTTCTTACTCTTTCCAGCCAGTGTTGGTGGAATAATCAATAAAGTTGAGATCCCTTGGCAAGAAAGTGAAGGCATGGAGTAGATCTGCATATACACAAAACATTTTCAAACATCATCATAATCGAAATTAATGGAAGTTATAAAATTAACAATGTCCTTAAAATTAACATATACACCAATCATGGCATACACTGACAAAACCTCATGCCAGAATAAAACACAAGATGTTTCACAAGAACTTAATTTATAAGAGATTGATAAGATTTCAAAAATGGGTTTACATCCTAGTGGAAGAACATTGGAATAAGCTAAGATTTTGATGTTCCCAAGTAAGTGATAATGCTTGACTGGAAGACCAAATTTGGCTGCCACTAATTTTTTTTCCTCGATTTTCCAAAATGACTTGTTTCACCATCTTGAACAAATAACAAGATCAAATTTTGGAAAAATTTTGATAGAGAAGCACTTACCATCTTGGCTTATAAGAGGATGATCAGAAGCACTCAATAGAATAAACCAATCCCAATCAGAACCAATCTTCAGAAGCAAAGCAGCAGCATGAAGAACCGCAGAAAGAGCAGAAGCCCCGATTTTGTCCAGGGGATAACTTTCTCCAACAACATCAACATTCCCAAAAGCTTTGAAAACACTTTCAGATTCAACAGATAATGCCAACTCCGCCCTCTCAACCTCAGACGCACCCGCATCCAGCTGCAACAAGTACTGATTTCTCGGATGATAAATCGCCTTCAAAATCCTCTTCTTATCTCCATTACTCCCAAATATCCAATACGCCAAAACGGGAGGGTAGCCAGTACCTTTCGAAAGAACTCTTGTTGATGCCCGAGACTTAATCCCAGAACCTGAAAACTTTTTACCAAAATTTGACATTGACAAAGCTGCAAGAAGAATTAGAGTGATAAAGATAACGAGAACCCATAAGTGGCGACATGAAACTGAGAGCAGTTTTGAAGAATCTGTTTTGAAGAGCCTCCTTTGATGAGCTCAGTGTTGGTGACCATGGAAGAAATACAATACAGTGGAAACAGCTGGGAATTTCTGAAGAAATGCAAAGAGATGAGGGTGGATTGAGGGGGTAAATGTGAAGTTTGAAAAGTGGGATCAGTGTAGTTATACTTTGAAGAGATTAATCTCAGAATAGAATCCAGAACCAGAATCGTGGGTGAAGCAGGAGAGGAGAGCGGGGAAGAATACAAATATTTTGGGACAAAAATGTATAACAAAAACAAACAAATATTATATTATATTATATTTTGTAGAAAATTAAATAAATTAATATTTTTTTATTTTATTTGGTAAACAATATTAATCAATACTACGTATAACCAAAATCTTACCTAATGCCCATTTTACCCTTAAAAAGTTCGTCTCTCAAACATTTTTCCATATGGAAATTGCATCTAAAATTTAAGGCCAAAGCCTTTTTCCCACCCATAGATTGAGGTGAGGACGTAATCCTACCTTTCAGGTTTCTAAAACCAAAAATTTCATCAATATTAAATTTAATTGTAAATAGTAACAATTTTAGGATATTTTTGTCCTAGAACAGAGAGGTCAGATCTGGTCTTCTAGTTACCTCCGTCAGAAAAAACAGTTAAAAAATGTCGATTTTAGTTTCATCGGCCATTTCATACTATTGTTTTTGGCATCTAGACGCCTCCATTGAACAAGGAGGCTAGTCAAATCTGGCATCTCCTGGAACCAGATGGTTCGACCATCTGGTTTCATTATCGGCGGCCACCGTTGCCAACATTAGCGACGGTGGTTGCTTTTCATTTTTTAATTTTTAAAAATTTTCAAATATATTTTAAAATTTTTTATATTTAAAATTTATTTTATAATTTTATTATAAGTTTTTAATTTTTTAAAAGGATAATTTAGTTATTTTATCATAAAAGTTTAAAAAATTGGTTTAAATTTAATGAAAATGTGAGATTTTGGGTTTCAAAAATCTAGAAGGTGAAATTCTGTCCCTGTCTCAAACTATGGGTGGGAATAAGTCCTTTGACCCAAAATTCAATTAAAAATGATATTTTAATTTAAGCAAACACTTCATTATATTCGTTATTTTATTTGAAAAATTAAAATTAAAATTTTAATAGTTTTTAAAATAGGAATGACAATAAAAATAATAGAATTGGTCGCTCTTATCCTGTATTTTTATATCCTAACTTATTTTTCGTATCTATTTTAATTATTATTAAATTGAATTCTAAGTGTAATTGTTAATTTTACTATATGATTTAGAGTCAAATTTTGTGTGAAATATATAAATATATATATGATAGAATTAAAATAAAATAGTAGGAATGATCAAATTCTAATTTGTTATTTCGTTAATTTTTGTTTTGTAATTAATTTTACTTAAAAATGATTTAATAACTTCAAAACTGTAATAAAAAATGATATAATTTTAAGATATAATTTACAAAAAAATCCATTAAAATTGTGATAAAATAGGCCAGGGAGGTGAGACAAACATGAGAAATGGGATAAATACGAAGGGTTAAAATATAATTTTATTTAAAAATTTTGAGATTATTTGTCTGAAGATATGAATATTTGGTGTAAATAGAGAGAGAGAGAGAGAGAGAGAGAGAGAGAGAATTTTAATTTGTAAAAAAGAGACAGAAAAAAAAAGATTTGGAAACAATATAGGGACAAAGGGGGAAGGGAGAATCCAAATAAAAAAAGGGCAGAATCGACTTGAGGCCCTTTGAAAGAGACCTTCACAGACTTATGGTAGGGTCCGAAGCTGCCTCTTCCCTATTTAAGCTAAAAGGATTGATTCCCACTTAAGGTTCCCTGTACGGATAAACTTTTTATTTTCTAATTTTTAAAAATTTATTAATAGATTATTTTTTATCTTTTATTAATATTTTTAATAAAATAATTAAATGATATTCATAAAAAATAAATATAATAAAAATATATTTTAATAAAAAATTTAAAATTTCAAAAAAATATTAAAATTTTTAAAAAATAAAAAAAAAACTACCACCGCTAACGACCATTGATAATCAAACTAGGAGGTTGGAAACGGCCTCCTAGTTCTAATCACCTCATTTGGTTGAGGTAAGTTAGTTATGATCTTTTTTTTTTTTTTAAGTATAGATTGTCAAATCTAACTATATTTGTCATTAACTATGGTTGGAAACACTCGATAAAACCAAAGCCAATCATTTCTAGTCATTCTTAGTCATAATTGATAGCAAAAAGGGCCACCAAAAAAGAAGATAGTTAAATTTAACCATATCTACTAAATCTGATTGTCCTGTGAATCAAAAGACTGTTTTTAGTCCCTTAATTCAATTATCAGTAACCACTATTATCGACGACGCTGTCAACGATAGTGATTATTTTTTTTATTTTTTAAAATGTTTTTATAATATATTTTAATATTATTTTAATATTTTGTTAATTTTTGGCCAAACCTGAGAGTTTCCTTATATAACAAATTCTCTCCCAAAAACCTTTAAAAACTATTAAATTTAACGGTCAATGATTAAATTTAATTGGTTATAGAAATATATTTTATCATTTTGAATAAAAATTAAAAAATAATAAATTAATTTTTTAAAAATAATTAAAATATAAAATAAGATTAAAATACTAATAATAATAAATGAAAATTTTTAATTAAAAATTAAAAAAAGCAGCCACTACCAGCGATAACATTGCTAACGATGGTGGCTACTATTAGTTTAATCAGGTAGTCATTGGTTTCATTGGTGATCGAATCTGACCGTTTGGATGATGAAGACAACCAAATTTGGTCGTCAAGCCATTTCTAGTCATCTTTGAAAATTTTTATTTTATTTTTTTAATTTTTAAAAATTTTAAATTAATTATTATATTAATATTATTTATTTAACAATGAAATGTATTTTAGTCATCTCAATAAAAATGTTAACAAAATTAAAAGGAATTTGGTCAATAGGTGGGTATTTAGTTTTCTAAAAATTTTTGGGTGAAAATTTGTCATTTAAAGAAACCTTGGGTGGTTATAAGTCGTTTAGACTTATTTTTATAAAATTTATTTTATTATTTATAAAATTTTTTATTAAAAAATAAAAATATTCTTTTAAATATTAGTATCTAATCGTTGATTATTAAATTTAATTATTAACTTTAATCAATAAGTGAATGTTTAAAATTTTAAAAATTATATCTGCATAGAAAACTTTTTGTGGGAATATATCCGAAAGTAAAATTTTATCTTTATAGAAGACCTTCAGTCGAATATATCTTTTGGCCTTCTGTTTGTGGTTCTAGTTATTTTTCTTTTTCTTCTTTTATTCCTATGTCTTCTTTTGATGGTAAGCTAAGGGTTCTTTGCTTTATTTTCAGTATATTATTATTTTGAATAAATAAAAATCATTCTAGTCTATTTGTTCTCCACTTTGGACTATAATTTGCCTAATTTTATGCGTTATTTATATGGTTGGACCACATGAGTCTTAATCAATTAGAAACACATCATTTCAGTTATTATATAATTATACAATTATAATTATAATTTTACGATACAAAACGAGGTCTAACCTTTAAAAAATATTTAGTATAATATCACATATAAATATATATAAGTGGTTTAGAGTTATACTAATTTTACTTTCTTAAAGAGTCTTGTTCGGTAAAAAGATAATTTAAATTATATTGGACAAAATCTAAAACCAAAATCAATACAAATATATTGGCAAATATCTTATCACCGTTTTGAGGATCATACAAATAGCTTTTGAGTTATCTCTCATATTGAAAGTCGAAAGGACATATTTGATTATTATTATTATAATTGTTTATCACAACAAAATCTTTAAATAATATTATTTGAAAAATGCATATAATTTAAATTATCTATTTAATAATTAATTATACAATATTATTTTGAATATTATTTTAAAATAATTAATCGATTTGACAATCCATCAAATAGTCCGACTATCGATTAAACCAAATCACCTTTTATATCAACTCAAAGTTATCTAAAGATAAAACTTAAAGAGGTCAAGATTGAAAAAAGTAATTGATTAAAAAATAATAAAATATAAGAATGATCAATATAAATTTTTAGGAGTTATATTAATTTTTTTATATTTATAATAATATTTTTCAAATTCAACGGGGGTCGACTAACCACCCTCTAGTCTTCATTGGGTTCGCCATTAGCATTTGGTGTCCCATTTTTTGGCTTACATGCTTTGTTTATATGAAAGGAAAAGTTTAAAAAAAAAAAAAATCAAATTGAACCATGAATATTATAAATGAAAATTAATTTTTTAAAAAATAAAATGAAAAAATGATTTTGATCTCTCTGTCGTTACAAATATCATTTTAAAGGTGCATCTTAGTGCACTAAAGTCTAGTTTTATGTAATGAGATAAAATTTGATCTCTAAGACATGTGCAATGGTTTACACATATACTATAGTTTAAAATAATCGTAACTTTCTAAACATGTCGCTTTTGCACTACATTTACATAGTTCATGGTGGCACTGAATCTTCCATCCATATCTTGTGGATTTAAGGACTTCAAACTTGAAACCACTCTCCAAAACATACCTCTTCAATGCATCTTTTAGGACCTCTTTGTCTTTGAAAATGTCCATGAATTGCAATCCATGGAATTCTCTAATTGCACCATTCATAGTAGGTAACAATTGGTTGGCCAAAAAAATGAGGTAACTAGATCATTAGATCATATCGAGCCTTACTATCTTTGTCACCAAAATGACAAATTTTCATTTATAGGTTTCAATTTAACATCTTATCTTCTCTCCGTTAACTTAATTCTTAATAGTTTTTAATATATTGAAACCAAACACATCAGCAATATCTACATTTTAAAATTTAATCGAATTTTTTAAATTTACGAGTTTTGTGAGTTGAATTTGTTTCATGTTTGAATTTAAATTTAATAATTTTTTAATACCAAACTCAAGTTTGAATACAATCTTATTTGAATCAAGTTTTTTTTTGAATTCGTTTGAACTGAATTTAAACTTAAATATGAACTAGTTTGATTTGAATTTATCTTTGGTTGAAATTGTTATATTTATTCATTTCTTAATTTTAAAACAATATTAAAAATCTCACAAAATTTATAAAATGACAGTATAGAATTTTTACATCTTTGCAAATATCTAAAAATTTTTACAAGAGTCGCCTCCTTAGATGAAAGACAAAAGTGTGAAGGACTTTATAAAATGAACAGAATCTCTTAAAATTTAAAATATATATATATATATAATTTTCTCTACCGAAAGCTGTTGTTCGTGGAACAGAAAACCCTTAAAAATAAAAACAAGAACCCTATAAATAAAATCCCAGTAGACAATAATAACGATCTCAGCCATCGCTCTCATCTCTCGATGGAGTCGCTTTCTAGTTTAGTCATCAACTCTCCTTTGCCTTCTTCTTCTTCCGCTTATTCCGCCTTCGACTTAACATCCAATAAGCGAATTGGGTTTCTTAAATTCACTGACACTAGCTCTAATTTTGGCGGTGCTGGGCTTCGTGTTCATGCCTTGGCGCAGCAACTACCCAGTGAGGAAAGGGAAGACAAGAAGCCTTCGAATAATGGGTTTGGTTTAGTTTCTGGAGATAGCGTCTCTTTATCTCAGGTACTTAACTATTCTTTTATTGTTTTTTGTTTATTTTATTTTTATTGATCAGTGAATGTTCAATGAATAGTATGAAGAAGTATTATATTTTTACTGATTTGAAAACTCTCAGATGTGTACTAATGCTTCAGTTTTGTGTTCACGATCTGTTGCATGTTTGTCTTCTTCTTAAAATGAGAGCTGAAGAAATTTAAAGTTTGTTCTTTGATGCCTAGAAAACAGAAGTTATAGTGTGTTTGGGAATTAGGAGCGACTTTGATACCATTGAAAGAGCTTGCAACAGTGATTAAATGCGTGTTGTATCAATTCGGTATTGTTTGATGAATTTTTTTGGTATAAAAAGTCAAGTAAATGCTTTGGGTGAAGCAATATCTTAGGCATTTTCGAATAATGAATATATTCTATAAGAAAAGTACTTTGTAGGTATTTTCCTGGAAAATGCTTTTAAGTGCTTGTGTAGAAAGCTGTTTTAGTTAGAAAGGCTTGAAATAGTTTTCTACAGAAGCCTTCACAGACCACCCCTAGAACATGTGACTAAAATAGCTTAAATTTGTTGGGTATATTAAGGAGGTAATTCTATCTTGTCAAAAAAAAAAAAAAAAAAGAAGCTCTGTAACTTGGTTTCAGCTAATAAGAAGAACCAGAATCTACATGGTGCTTTTTAATAATGCATTATTTCAAATAAGAAAAGTATTTAACTGGTTTTTCCCCAGAAATTGCTCTCAAATTACGTATAAAAATATGCCTGAAATCTTAAATTTTCTGGATATTACGTGTAAAAGTAACTGGTTTAGTATTTAAGCTCTTATGGTGCTACTAGAGATACTGAGGAAAAAGTTTATTCTTTCCCTACCATGCTTCTATCACTTCTGAATCTTGGAGAGTATTTGAGGCAACTTTAATAGTTAGATTGCACAATTTGTGACAGTCTGAATTTCTCTTTTTCTCAAGAATGCAAGATAGTTTGCAAGGTGCGTGTTGCATACATGGATAAGGTTCTTGATCTGTTGTGTGGCTATGTAATGTTTGCTGCATTTTCTTTCCTATGATATAGACAATTACTGGTTATATCAAATGGCTACTCCGGCTTAGTAGTGATGGCCACTCTCATTTTGTGAAGGGTAATTCGGATGACAGTCAAAGTAATGATAAGGATGCAGATAAAATATTAAAGTTGGAGTCACCTCTTCTCTCCTCTACTCATGGAAGTGGAAGTGGAACTGTTGGAGGAACAAGGGCTGGACTTTTTAGAACTCCAATATCTGGAGGAGTGCAGAGTGCAACCTCAGCTCATGGTTTACCTCGACCGGCCTTAGCTGTTCGCAATCTGATGGAGCAGGTATGTGAACACCTTGAACATGTTTGGCATTAATTTTTGAAGGAGCTGACTTTGGTGTATTTGATGACTTATGATATCTGTTTATTGTCTTTGTATTTTCAACTTTTGATTTAAATTTTAAATCTATTTTTCTTTCTCTTTTAAGGCTAGATTTGCACATCTTTGCACTGTAATGTCTCGGATGCACCACCGGCGAGAAGGTTATCCATTTGGATCCCTTGTAGATTTTGCACCTGATTCTAGTGGGCGTAAGTCACTTGATTTTCAATAAAATATTTTGAAATTTTGTTATATTGGTAGATTTTTTAGCCTTAATTTTTCATATTGTGCTGCTACATACTCATTTGACTGTAGATTTTATTGTGTCGTTTTACATGGCTGATAGCATAGATTTATCATATGTACTATGTTTTTATTTGCAGATCCAATATTTTCCTTTTCACCACTGGCCATTCATACACGGAATTTGTTAGCTGATCCCAGGTGCACGCTTGTTGTGCAGGTTAGTTATTTGGTCTATCTACTTTGTTGAAATATCTGCGCTAGTGTTCAATTTATAAATTTTAGTGACAGTTATGTTTAATAGATACCGGGTTGGAGTGGCTTATCAAATGCAAGAGTTACAATTTTTGGGGATGTCTTCCCACTTCCGGAGCACCAACAGGTTGTTGCCTCCTCATTTTCTATTTCTTTGTTTATTCTTAAATAATTGTTATAGTATGCCTCATTAAGATGGAAATTCTTTCTTTATAGGGCCTTAGGCTCAATAATGAGACATAATTGTTGAATGAAATTTCAGTGTGCCTAGAAGGGTTTCCCATGTAAATAGGAAATCATCTTTTTTGTTCACATCTCCTGAAGTTTCTTTAATGTTGCTTCTTCTTTTTGCTCTTTTCCTTTCTTTTGGAGAAAGTTTTTCAAAGTAATAATTCCAAGTGGACATGGCAGATGTACTGAACTTTCTTTAAGATTGGTTTTGGTGCTAGTATTTATAGCTTATGATTTTTAATTTTAGTGGCTGTTTGTGTTGTCAGGAGTGGGCCCATAAACAATACATAGCAAAACATCAACAAGGGCCTTCCCAACAGTGGGGGAATTTCTACTACTTCAGAATGCAGAACATAAGGTCTGTTTTCTATTTATTTATGTCCTTTTATTATTGTGGTTTATTTTTTGGTTATTAGGTCTATCTTCTATGTTGACTAGATATTGTGGTAAATTTACCCCTTAGGCTTGCATTGGATATTTGCTCTGACTTGAATGACTGAGTTCAGAATCATCTTATAGCTTTTGCTGTGGATATATTCATAATCTCTAAGTATCAGCTTGGGTGGAGAATTTTGCTTAAAATTTTTCCTAAATTATACCATGCATTGAGTAGGCTTTGGAAGCTCCTTGTGAAGAGGCTTCCAGTCAAAGTAATCTTTATTGCTTCTAGTTAATGGATAAAGCACGTGTTGAAAATCAATTGGTCTCATATGGCTTTAGGAATCTCACTACTTTCATTTGAGTAGAGAATGAATAATTTAATTTTAGGGTTAAAGAAAGGTTTTGGTGATGTATGACACGAAGAACAATAGATTGACTAATGATTAAAGAGATTAACAAATGATAAAAAAAAACAATCGACGAACTATTGGAGATCAACAAATGACCCAAAGAAATAATTGACTAGCGATTAGAAAGGACAAATCTCAATTGTATTTGAATGATTCAAAAATTGTCTGAATAATTTGAATAATAATACAATAAATGCTAAACCTTTTATATAGGTTATCAATCCTTATCTCATAAGGAAATTTAAATCAATCATTATCTAATAATTTTCCTAAATAAAATAATTTGAAAATCTCCCTAAATAAGATAATTTAAATAAAATAACCCTAATTATCATTATATTATGATTTTTTTCTTATAATATGGGATCTAAAAATCATTGATGGAACTTGCATCATTTTTCACTGGTTGAAAAGAATTTAACTTCGTAGATTTGATTTACTAGTAATCCTCCAAAAGGGTAGAATCTAGAGAATGAAACTCACCCCCAGACATCCAAGTAGCATCATGATTAGGACAATTGAACCATTTGACTAAGAATAGGTAAAATCCTCCTTGAGCTGAAGCAACAAACTTATCACCCAATATAGCTTTGTCTTCATGCCTTTATTGTGGCAAAACCAGCGCTTTTAACATCAATTGACTTGTAGAAACATTAGAAGGCAAAGTAGAAGTATCAAAAGTACCTCAATAAAGTGTTAGATTTTTCACATTGAAAATATGACTAATATTCATATGATCAGACAAATTAAGTAAATATGTATTAGATCCAAGTTTTCTAATAATAGGAAAAGGGTCAATGCTCGAGCAGTAAACTTCTTAGATGAAGTCTTAAGTAACTTTCAGAACGAATATGAATCATGACATACTTACCTATATTAAATTTTTCACTTCTACAATGCATACAAGTAACAATTTTATAATTTTCGTTAGTCTCCATCTCTTTTATCTCAAAAGCATCATAACTCAAAATATGAATGTGTTTCTTAGGAGGTTGAGAAGAAGCTTTTCCCTTAATCCTATGACTATTTTTAAAAGGCCTAATAGGTTTTAAAATAGTTTTCTTTACTTTATACTTAAACACACAAGTGTTGTCTCTACCATGGTTAGTCACATCAAGGTCATATAGCAAAGGGTAACAAATAAGGTTTATTGTGACGTATTTCCTATGGACATTGCCTATATTCTTTTAGGTCGTCCTTGACCATATGACCTTGATGTAATTAACCATGGTATAGACAACACTTGTGTGTTTAAGCATAAGGGAAAAAAAATTGTTTTAAAACCTATTAGGCCACTTAAAAATAGTCATAGGATTAAGGGAAAACCTTCTACGAAACATCACATTTTGAGTCAGGATGCTTTTGAGGGATAAGGGATGGAGAGTAATGAAAATTATAAACTTGTTACTTATATGCATTGTAGAAGCAAAGAATTTAATATAGGTAAGTATGTTATGATTCGTGTTTGTTCTAAAAGTTACCTAAGACTTCATCTAAAAAGCTCAATGCTTGAGCCATTAACCCTTTTCTTATTGTTAGAAAACTTAAATCTAATGTATATTACTTGATTTGCCTGATCATATGAATATTAGTCCTGTTTACAATGGAGAAGATCTAATATTTTTGAGTCTTCTACTTTGCCTTCCAATGTTTCTATAGGTGAGCTTATGCCTAAAACGCCAACTGTCACAATAAAGGGATGAAGTCACAACTATATTGGATGATGAGCTTGCTGCTTCAGCTCAAGGAGGAATTTGTTGATTCTTAGTCAAGTGGCTCAACCACCCTGATTTTAATGCTACATGGATTTCTAAGGATGAGTTTCATTCACTAGATTCTACCCTTTTAAAGGATTACTTGCAAATTAACTTTCAAGAGTCAAGTTCTTTTCAATCAAGGGAGAATGATATGGGTCCTATCAAAGATTTTCAGATTCTATAGTATAAGAAGAAATTCAGAATGTAATTATATTTAGAGTTATTTCCTTATTTTGTTAGGAAGATTTTTAGATAATTTTATTTAGGGATTTTAATTATGTAAGGATTGATTTAAATCTCCTTGTGGGATAAGGATTGTTAACTTATATACGAGGTTTGGTATTCATACAAATTTCAAATTATTCAAATAAAGTTAAGATATGTTTTCCTTAATCGTTAGTAGATTATTTCCTTGATCGTTCATCGATCTTCCCGAGCGTTAATCGATCTTTTGTTCTTTATGTCCTGCATACCAAATTGATGTAGGACATGAAGAACAAAAGATCAATTAATGATCAAGGAGATTGATGAACGATAAAAAAACAACAATTGACTAATAATTGCAGATCAATGAATGACCTAAGGGAATAACTGATTAACAATTAGGGAAAACAAATCTTAGTGATATTTGAATAATTTGAATACTCTAGATAATCATACAATGAATACTAAGCCTCTTCTATAGGCTAGTAATCCTTACCCCATGAGAGAATTTAAATCAATCATTATCTAATAAAATACCTAAATATAATAATTTGAAAATCTTCTTAAATAAAATAACCCCAATTATCATTACATTTTGAATTTCTTCCTATGATATGAGATTCAAAAATCATTGATGGGATCCACATCATTTGGTGCTTGCGGCAAAGCTAAGATGGTAGTTGTGTTAGGGTTTCAAGTGTGAAGTTTTTGGTGTCTTTATGTGCTTATGTTTTTCCAAAGTTTAGGTCTCATTCTTTGTTCATTATAATTGGGAGGTGATACGATCTCAGCCGAATTCGGTACAAACGATGAAAAACATAAACAAATAAAGAAAAACAAAGGCAATATTATTCATGAGGAGGATTTACAAGTGAATAAATTGACAATTTGAGGAGTTGGGGCCTTCCAATCCAGCAATTCGAGGAGCCAATGACCCCCCAAATCAGTCAAAAGGCTACCCAAAGCCAAAGGCTTGCTAAAAGCTTTAAGCAATATCTTTTTCCTCCCTTTTTTCGATCCTAGCTCCCATTTATATACACTGCCCATACATGTTTCAGAAATCCTCAATCCCTCTCATAACTGCACATATATACCATACTTTTTTCATAACTCTCCAATTTTATTTCATAAATGACCATACATTTTCATAACTGTCTAATCCTACTTTATAACTGCCCGTACATACCATACATGTTTCATAACTCCAATTTTGTTTCGTAATTGCCTATACATACCACATATATTTCATAACTCTCCAATCCTATTTCATAACTGTCCATACATACCATACATTTTACATAACTGCTGAATTCCATTTATTTCACCTAAATATTAGTCCTAGTAAGAAGCTTCAATGATATAGCTGAGGTGGTCTCTAGTAGGACTTTGTTTGATACAATAGGTTTGTTTAGTGGCTGATCTCTCTCAGGTTTATTGGAAAGCTGCACTTGTGGTTAGCTTGTCCATTTCTCGTCTATCTCATGCAATTCTTTTCATCTCCTAGCCAAAAAAGACAAAAAGAAAAAAAAAATGTGACAAGGAATTGTCCTATAATTCCATGTGAATGTTATATATCATATAAGACTAGTATTTCATATTTGATTATTTAAAGAGGATAATTTTTAATTTCCTATTATGATCTAGTAACTTATAATGGGTTTAGGTATTACAATGGAGTTAATTAATTGCTGAATATAAGGTGATGAGCCTTATTGTGATAAAAGTTAAAGCTATTGGTTTTTACATGTTGATGATGTTGGCATTTCCTTTTCCTAATATTTTTTATGATGTGAAGCACATGCTATGGAATCAGTTGTATGGTGGGAATTCTGATGACCCCTTTTTCCCTTTTATTTCCTATTATATTGTTTTTGGTTTTTAGCATCCTTCATTTTATCAGATAGAACATTAACTGTTTTATAATTTGAATTTTTTTGCTGCTTTATCTCAATTGTTTTGGCTTTGGCCTCTATTATAGCATGCTTTTTCTCTCAACTTTCAAATATAGTTGTGTAGATGTGAAATATTCACTATAAACTCATATCTATGATTGATGGAGGCAGAATGGGCTAAGATGTTACTTAAACTGAGAGGTTGAGTTTGATCTTTTTAGCAAATCCATTCACAACATTTTGTTTTCTTTTTTCTTTTTCTTTTCTAATTTGCATGTTGATATTTTTATATTCATTCAATGAGAGTCCTATGGTATTTGTTAATCTCTTATCATGACGAAGATAATTATGTTTCACAATTCAGTGACATATACTTCATTGGAGGTTTTGGCACTGTTGCATGGGTTGATGTCAAGGAATATGAAGCCCTCAAGCCTGATAAAATTGCTGTTGATGGAGGCGAGCAAAATCTTAAGGTGGATTCTTTGTCTTATTTCTTGGTTCTCTGTTTGATTTCTATATGATCAACGTGAAATGGTTTAGTAGGAAGGAATCCTGATGGAAACAAGCAAATATCAAAGCTAACATTACTATCTGGGGACACTATGGGCTTCCTGTATCATTTAGAGATACTACTACACTTTTCCTCTCTTTTTGCCCGTATGGGGTGATGCACTTCCGATACATGTAGCAATTCACTCCATCAATAATTACAATTATACATGTTACTCTGCGTGTTTTAGATTGACTTAGTTTAAGTTTGCTTCTATTGCAGGAACTCAATGCAATGTTTTCCAAGCCTCTAAGAGAACTCTTATCCATGGAGACAGAGGTAGATGATGCTGCCCTCATATCAATAGATAGCAAAGGAACTGATATTCGTGTTCGACAAGGTGCACAGGTATATTCCATATTCACAGTTCACATGAAAACGGTTAAGAATTTGCAATTGGTTTGCCTTTTCATTCTGATTTTAATATTCTTTGCGCTCTGTTGGCAGTTCAATATACAGAGGTTATCTTTTGAAGAAGGTCATGCAGTTGAAACATTGGAGGAAGCCAAGGCCGCCCTTTGGAAACTCATTAAAAAGGGTCGGGTAAACAACTTGCAAACATAAAAGTTGGATTGCTCATGATGAATGCATTGGTGAGCATCAGTTCCCTACCTTCCTGATAAGCATAAGTATGGTGAGCTACCAGAATTTGTAACTGAGAAAGTCACTAATTTTTTCTTTTCTTTTTATGACCTATAATTACAGCTTTAGAACCTTGTGTATTAACAAAACTAAATAAACAAGGCATTGCTAACCCATCCCTATGAGAATTAATTTTTTTAGACACCTTATTGTGATTATAGGAAAAACCTCTTAAAGATTTAGCGGAAAAACCCTTTATAAAAGTATGAAATCTTGTTATCGGGGTTTGGGGATATTTAAGAGTTTTGGAAAATTATTGTGGTCTTGAGACTTAATTGATCTCTTACAAATCAACGCTCTATCATTTGTTTTAAGGGTTTATTTCATTTTTAGATTACCTAAAATTGGACTTATTTGTTTTTAAGGCTTTTTTGAGCAAAGTGAATGAATTAAATACTAATCCAACTTACAAGAAAAAACTAACATAAGATAGCTGTCTTGTTTGTAGGTAAAATCATTGGTGACAGATTTTATTTTTATTTTTTTTAATTTCTAATAATTGTCTATTTACAACTTGAAGAAAAGATTTATTGTCCAGAACAAAGACCATCCTAGGTTTACCTTCCAATTCATACAAAACCTGGAAAGCTAATTGTATGTAGGGGTTATTGAAAAGTTTTCTTATATAAAAATAATCCTGAAATTTTGCTTCATTGCACTTAATAATCTTGATATTATTGAAATAATGCCTTTGAAAACATGACACCTGCCATTTAGAATGAGTGAATTTTGTCCAAAAAGCTTATCATTTGTAAGGCATAGACAAAAGAAAGTTGGTTGCCCCCACCAAACTTATAGCTAGAATTTTGGTTGCCATTTTTTATTACAGAGATTATTACATAACCCCCCATAGCTATGCTGATTTATAGTAGCCCCTACACATATGGGAAATTCTCAATAAAAATCCATTACTTCTGAAAATGTTGTGTCTAGTTAAAATTCTCATTTGACTTTTAACATAATCTAAATAGATTTAATAAGTCAAACTCAATATTATCTAAGCATAATACCGTTAGGATTAACAATCTCATGCCTCTGAAACTTATTCGAATCTTATTATATATGATTCATAAATTTTTTATTTTATTGATAGTGATCAAATTTTGACGGTAACCTCGATGATAAAGTAAGAAGAGTAGAAAGTAGTGCTGTGACCATGAGACATCATGAGTCTCTTTGCTGTGACTTTATCACCATAAAAAACTATTCTGAGCTTATAAGCAAAGTGTACGTGGCTAATTACCTTAAAAAAACAAAACAAGTGTACGTGGTTGGAGTCAGCCAAGGACCCCTTTGTGGTCATGCGTGTGATCCAAGCTAGAAGGGATGAATATGTTTGCGGGCCAAAGGACTTATTCCCGCCCGTGCTTTCACTCGAAGACGAATTTTTATCTCTTAATATTTTAAAATTTATATTTAATATTTTAATTTCTTTATAAAAATTATTAAAATATTTTATGAAAAAAATAAAATTTATAATAAAATTATAAAATAATATATAAATATAAATATATTTAAAAATATTATAAATTTTTATAAAAAATTTGAAAATATTTAAATTAAAAAAAACAATTATCACTACTAACAGTATCACCTATCGATAATTAAACCAAGTAACTGAAAACAATCATTTGATTTTAAGTGTAATCAGAGATAATTAGATCTAGTTTTCTTTTATTTCGATAATGACGACCAAATCTACCACTTTTGTCAACAATAATGATTGAAAATGATCAGTGACACTAAGATCAACCATATTCTATCGTTTTTAATTGCTTTTGTTAATGAAAACGACCAGATTTAGTTGTCTTCTCTAAAATAAAAAGTGACTGATCTTGTCATCTTTGAAATTAGATAGTCGTTTTCAGTCATTTAATTCTATTATCGATAGTCACAACTGTCAATATATACAGTAATGACTGTTTTTAATATTTTTTAATTTTTAAAAATTTATTTATATTTTTTGATTTATTAATATTTAAATAATATTTTATATTTTTATAAAAATTTATTTTATTATTTTATAAATTTATATTAACAAATAATAAAAATACCCTCTCACTATTAAAATTAAATTGTTACCTATTAAATTTAATCGTTAATTTTAATTAATAAATAGATATTTAAATTTAAAAAAATTAATAAGTGAAAATATACTTTTAAGTAAAATTTTTGGTGGAAATTTGTCCTTGGCCTATGCTTGTGCACACATCCATCATTCATACGTGGACCATGCCATGCCTATCGAACCCAATTAACTAGGGGCCAAAGGACCTGTAGCCACCCATAGTTTGAGGCGGGAACAAATTTCTAACCATTAATTTTTAAAAGTCCATAATCCTACTTTTTAATCAAAATTCAAACATTTTTTTATAAGTTTTCAAATGAAATGATTAAAATACCATTTAAAAAAATAAAAATTTATAATAAAGTTATAAAAAATATTTTTTAAATATAATTAAAAAAATTAAAAAATATATTTAAAAATTAAAAAAAATTTTAACAGTCACCGCTGTCGATTCCGACGATAGTGTTGCTGCTAATGGAACCAGGTGGCCGTCTCCAACCACTTGGTAAACTGGTTGGAAACAGTTATCGGGACCAGTACCAGTCATTTTCGATTGTTTCCAGTGGCCAGATCTGGCTGAGGAGGTTAGATATGACCTCCCCCTCCAAAACTGGAGGTAGCTAGATCTGGTTGCCTCCATCGAACGGGGAGGCTAGATTTGGCCTCCCCTGGGAATCGGTGGTTAAAATTTTTTTAAATTTTAAATATTTTATATTTATATAAAAATTTATTATTATATAAAATTTGAATTTTAAAAAAATAAAAATACTCCTGAATTATTACTGTTTACTATAATATTTAATATTAAATTTGATTGGGGGGTGAGATTCTGGGTTTTTAAAAGTTAGTGAGTGAGAATTTATCCCCCTTTCAAACTATGGGTGGGAATAAGTCCTTTGGCATCTTTTCGCGGGCCTAAACAAGCCATGTGCCACTTTGCCTCCAATGTTTCCACTCGATTAGTTTACACTTAACGATGATGATTATTTCGAGGTTTATTGATTTCGTCTTACTATATATTTATCGAATAAAACTTTATTAACATGACACAAAAAAAAAAAAGGTCAAACGACATATGTCTATATAAGGTTTTTTTAAATAATAAAGTGTTATTTATAAGTTTTAAAAAATCAATTATCTATTCGTTGATCAAAGTTAAAGAATATTTTTATCTTTTTAAATAAAAATTAAAAAATAAATTTTATAAAAAAATAATAATTTAAAAAATAAAATAAAATTTTAAAATAGTAATTACTATCATTAACAATATTGCCGACAATATGAAATAATTAAATTCAATCGTTAATAAAACAGATAATCGTTTTCAATCATTTAATTATATTAATTATAGTTATCGTCGTCAATGATGTTGTCAATAATTATGACTACTTTTTAATATTTTTAATTATTGTTATTATTTTTTATTAAATTTTATTTAATATTAATATTAATTATTTTTATAGAAAGTATTTCAAATTTTCTAAAGAATAAGGGTGTTATTTAATTTTTTAAAATTTTATTGTTTGGGTGGGATTTAGTCGTTTTGCCAAGAAAAAAAAAAAATATATCTTGTATGTGAATACGTTATAAATTGAACTGAATACGTTATAAATTGAAACAATTTTAATATATAGATGGGATATTAGTTTCGAAATGTATTTATTTCGTTTGAATAAAAGTGAATGCAAAAGTTAATAAAAATAAATAAATAAACTTATGAACGTGCCCTTTCGATAAACAAATCCCGGTGTACTGTGTGGGGAGATGCCCAGCACACAGGTCTCGTCGGCGTGCCTCTCTCACCCACCGCTATAAAAGAAGCCCTAGCGGTCACACCAAGCCCTGACAAAACTTTTCTTTCATGGCCGAAACCAGCACCAACACCAGCAATAAAGGATCACCACTTGTTAATCTATCTCAAGACTCTCTCTTTTCAATCTTGCTCAAACTTCCCATAGATTCAATCCTCTCTTTGGCCATGACCTGCAAGAGGTTCAGCTCACTCACAAATTCTGATTTTTTATGGGAGTTTTTATGCAAAAGGGAGTGGGGGGATGGCTCAGTTTATGCCTTCAAGTCTTTGAACCCGGGTCAGATTGTTCCTTGGATGAGATTGTACAAGCAGGTGTCTCAGTTTGACTTTGTTTCTTGCCATAAATTGCCTGACCCAGATGATGATTTTTCCTTGCCTATCCCCCGAGCTTCTCACTCTCTCAATTTTGTGTCTAATTGTTTGGTCTTGTTTGGTGGTGGCTATGAGGGAGGTTAGTAGTACTTTTTATTTATGACAAGTTTTCTTTTCAATGGTTTGATATATCTTGTTTTTATTGAGTTTTAGTGAGTTTGGACTAAAATAGTGTTTGTTTTAGTGGGTTATAGTTGTACAATGTGTTTATGATGTTTGTCTGTGTTGGCTCAAAGGTTTGCTTGTCAGGTTAGTTTCCCAATTAGTGAGTTCTATGGAAGGGTTTTGAAGGATAGATTAAGGGAAATTGTTTTTTGAAAAGACTTTTCATCGGAGTTGTGCATAGGGATCATGTTGGCGGTAATATATGAACTTCCAAAGAGAGATGTTGTTGCCTCGTAAACTATCGGATTTTGATTAAAATTACCTTTGGATGCTGAATTCTGTGGATAGATGGAATTAAGGGGGAAAAATTCAACGTATAAGAATTTCATAACTATAATCGGCCTGATATTCCAAACTACTGAATCCTGTAAATAATACATGATTATTTTTATATATTTAGTGATTGTTCAGAAAGATAGGTCATCATGTACTTTTCAAGAAATGGTAGAAAGTAAAAAAAAAAAAGAAAAAAAAAAAAAAGAGTAAATGATGATAAGTAAGCATTCTGAAAATGAATTATATGATGGAAATTTCATTTATATTTAACAAGTTATGTCAAATTGTCATAAAGAGTGCATTTAAACTCAGATGGGACGGTAGAAATCAAGGAATAATCTTTGGATGGTTCCAATGTTAATTATTTAGAGCATCAACATATTTATTATCTCTGACATTTAATAGTAGGGAAGTGACTTCCTTTTTCTTTGCGAAGATTAGAACCAAGGCTTCTATATTGGCTGTGATGGTTATAGGACACATACTTGGATTTTTGTGTAAGAGTGTAATGTGGGGTGTGACTGTTTATTGGAGCTTTCAGCTTTTCAGTAGTCAGAATACATTCATAAATAAATGGCTATGGAAAAATGAGTGTTGCTTTTACAGGTTCTCTGTCATTGTTGCGGGAAAACATGAGATAAGATGTAGGAGAGAGTTGTCTGATTAGTTTGAGATTAGTAAAATATAATTTTCTTCTCATTACTATTGCCCCCAACTTCCAATGATAAAACTACTGTTAATAACCTTAAAAGATCCTGATTAGTTCGTCTTATTGCGGCTGTCACAACTTTCTAATGGTAAAATGAAAAAAGGAATTTCTACTTCATGAGTGTAAACACGGCCATACTGTAGTATGAAAGAGTGTATTCGGGCTCTCTTGTTTGGATTGAGGGAAACGAACTGGTAGGACATTGTCTTGAGAGCAGTGACACTAGAGATTCTCCTGCTTGCAAATACAACTTGGCTGCCTTGGCTTAATTATATATATGGATATAATACTGCTCTCTAGTAAAGATGTGAACTGGATCCTGGCCTTTCTAATTTAACGTAAATAGTTAAAAATATTTTGCATCTTACTTGACTAGTCCAACAAAGATTCGCTGGTCCTTCAAAGTGCTTATTCAGTGCTTTCCAAGTTGTTTTGGTTTTATATGATTAACTTAGATAAAAACAATGGATGGTGCTAACAGCAACAAATTTATAAGCAAAAGTTTATAGCCAGATAAATATCCCATTATTTTTAATGTATTCTGCCTTAATGACTAATAGTGAACAAAAAATTTTAAACCGGTTGTTATGTTACAATTTGAGAAATACGGATTTGTGTGTTCATGCATGATAATAAATTTCTAAGTTGATGTCTTGTACTAAATTCTTTGGTTGATTTTATGGCATCAATCTGCCATAAAAAGCCGTCGACTTTGATTGATTATAACATCTCCTTGCACTGTAACCAAACTACTTAGATTTGTCATGTATTCCATAATAACATATGACCACTTGGATTTTGGATAATAACTTATTAGTCCTGATGATTTGGAGAGACATTCTTAATTAACAGTATTGTAGTTTTAAAATGTTTAAAATGTTGTCAAACTTTGTGTGATAGACACAAAAATCGTTGGGGGAATCATTCAGAGTAATAAAGCTTGTAATATCAGCGTTGGCCTTTTTTTGTTTGATTAACTTCAGCATCCAAGAGTATTTCTGATAGAATATTAGAAGTCTTCATCACGTTCTTTAGCAACTGGGGCTACAGTGAGCAGATCAGTAAATCCCCTTTAGCCAATTACTTGTGAAAATAATTAGTAAGTAGACACAAACATCATGTGAAAGAATTTAAAACAGCTAATAAAGCTGGATAACTCTTGAATGGTAAAACTGCATTTGTTTTTAATTGCAATAGCTAATTCTTGTAATGTATAAATATATTTCTGTAGCATATTTCTCTTCATTTCAGGACGTCATCTTGATGATACATGGATTGCATACGTTGGTAATGATTTTCAAAAGAAGTTGAATTGGCAAAAGGTTAACATGGGCACTCCTAGTGGGAGATTTGGGCATTCATGTGTTGTGAGTGGTGATTATCTTGTATTTTTTGGAGGAATAAATGACCGTGGTATCCGTCACAATGATACATGGGTGGGGCAGGTTGTATATCATGAGAACTATGGTACCTACTTGTCATGGCGGTTGCTTGATGTGGGGTCTGATGCACCATCACCACGTGGGGCCCATGGTGCATGCTGTATTGATAATAGGAAGATGGTTATTCATGGAGGAATTGGGTTTGATGGCCTCAGATTGGGTGATACATGGGTTCTAGAAATATCTGAAAACTTTTGCTCTGGGTCATGGCATGAGGTCGTGACTCTTTTATCACCTCCAGCTCGTTCAGGACACACATTGACTTACACTGGGAAGAATCAAGTGGTTCTATTTGGTGGGAGAGGAGCAGTATATGAAGTACTAAGTGATCTCTGGTTCCTGGACGTGTCTGAAGGTTCATTCAATTGGGTAGAAATACACTACGAATTACGGAATGTACCTGAAGGACTTTCCCTTCCTCGAGTTGGTCACTCTGCTACGGTTGTATTGGGAGGTTGGTTACTAATTCATGGAGGAGAAGATTCATTAAGGCACCGGAAAAATGACTTCTGGGCACTGAACACTAAGTCAATACTGTCCAATAGATTGGAGCAAGGCGGGCTGAACTTGCATGGATTGTTCCTGAATGTGTGGAAAAGGGTGCACATGTTGGGTTATATACCAAACTCCAGGTCATTTCATCGAGCCTGTGCAGATTATTCAGGGCGTTACTTGTACGTGTTTGGTGGGATGATGGATGGTTTACCACAGCCCGTAGAACCAGCTGGTTTGAGATTCAATGGGGAGCTGCTTCTTGTGGACCTTTTGCCTTTGCTGTAAAAAATGAAAACCAATAGAGCTAATGCAGATTATTTGTTGGCTGCTGTCGCCTTATATATTATCATGCCTAATGCAGATTATTTGTTGGCTGCCATCGCCTGTTATATTATCATGCCTTGTGCATAGTAGTTTTCTCAGGTGTCTCTATTGCTGCCCTGTATATATCTTTCTCGAATTGGCTTTATGAAAATAAATCTGATTTTGTGCGGTTCCTATTAGAACGTCTAAAAGTCCATGAAATGGAGTGGCAGAGAGAAGCAATAGCAATTCCCCAGGTGCTGAAACTATCATACTAATCTAAATCTCAAATAGCACAAAGTTTGGCTTTAAAAATGAGATGCACTGTTTGAGTCCTTTCGTCGCTGTGTGGTGACTTAACTGTCAACATATAGCGAAACTGGTGCTCATTCTGATTACAACACTGTTACTAGCATAGGGTGAAAAACAATTACAAGGTCTATGGGCCATCAGCAGTTTACTGACCTGAAGAACAGCAATCTAAGGTGTTTGCTGTTCCCCATTTCCAATTAGCTTGTTACATGTCAGCACTTCCCCTCATATGTTTGTACCATATATACCTTGGATGTTCTTGATCTCGAACACTGGATCATCGTGTCACCTCATAATACTGAAGGCTTTTTGTGACAAGAAAATTCTACTATTATTAGTAGGATATATAGTAGAAATCAAGTCTCATACCATGCATTTGAATTGTAAGTAAAATTAGATAATCATCTTAAGAGAACAATATCTAAGACTTCAGATTCCTCAGTCCACAAGTTTCTTGTTTCCCGTCTCCACTAATAGAATCCTTCTGTAGATGGAATTTGATAGCTGATAATAATAAAACTGGAAGAGGATAAAGAACTTCTCCTGAGTTTCCTTGAGGTTAAGAAATAAGATTTTATAACAAGCCTGATTTCAGTGAGCTTGGCTTGTGTTATACACAAAACGTATACAAAAATTGTGTCTACCTAATATTACTCCATCACCTATTGATGTTGATCTTCAAGAAATCTGTGGCATATTAAAGCTGCTAACTGCATTGAACAAAAATATAAAAATCAGGTTTTCTTAACAAGAGAGAAAGGCATTACAATATCCTAATATGCATAAAGAAAAACAACTCATATTAACTTCAATAAACCATGAAAAGAATCATAGAGAAGGAATTTACTCCTAATGAAGAAGCGACCTAGAGAAGCTGCAAAATTGGTTCACCGCTAGAGTAGGGGATAGACATACAGAACAATAGAGCATCTTCTGATGAATCAATAACCAATACATATGGTAGAAAATAAAGTAAGATATTTTCATTTAACATACATGTTCATATTCGATTTGTATTTGTTGAACGTGAATGAGAGATGTTCGGATTCGTATTTATATAAAGTGATATAATTTATATTCGATTCGGTTTGTATTTATCATTTTACAAAAGAACGTAAACATATTCGTTATTATTAAATATAAATGCATTCGTTTTTGTAGAAAAGGAAACTTTTTTCTTTTTTTAACGTATTAGTTACAATATAATATAGTCAATATACAATTAATGGTGTAGTCAATTATACAAACTACTATATCTACACTCATTATTAATGTAGTCAACCATGTAAACTATCATATAAGCTCACAGTTAGTATAATCAGTCTTATTACTGTATTTATACAATTTGCGACCATATCTTTTGTACAAATTATACAAAGGCTTTTAGCCTTCGATGTAGAATCATTTTATCAATATTTTTCATACCCAATTCTTATTTTATTATTATATCTTATCATGACAAAGACTGAAAGAAAGTGGATGAAAGGCTTTTGGTGGTGAATAAAGTGGCTTAGAAGAATTTGATGTGGAGCTTGAGCATGGACATTACAACTATCACAGAGGTCAAATATGGAATTGAAATTTTAAGAAACAAATATGGAGATATGTGAAAATAAAAAGGGTTTATATTTTTAGATGCAAGGGCATTTTTCGGGTGATTTATGACATTTTCAAAATGAAAATTAAATGTGTCAAAGGGGTTTCAATTTTGTCACGTAATATAATTCCTCTAAAAGATAACTTTTGAATGAATTTTATAATTATTAAATCTAATTTTAATAAAATTTCACTCTAAAAGTTGTGTTCTAAATATTATTACAAGAAGAAAATGATATACTTTTTAGAACTCAAAATAAAAATAAATAAAATAAAATTGTTTGTCATATTTATTACTTTTATTAGTTGTAAAATGTTAAGAGTTTTTTTTTTTTTTTTTAACTTCTTTTTATTGCTTTTCAAATTTTGTTATGTGAATTTATAGTTTTTTCCCTATACATGTATCGGAGCCTATCAAAAGGCCATAAAGACGCCCAAAATTTTTTTGCTTTGGTTTACGAGAAAATGTCTATAAGTACGACTATTTATCATAAAATATCTTTGTATTCGTATTTATATTTAACTCAAATAAACCAAACATAAACTGACAACTATTCAATCTAAATACAAATACAAAATTTGAATTTTCCAAAGAACGAATATGAATGTGAATACAAGCATTTTATATGAATAATTTGTATATTCACATTTGACTCATGTTTTAAAAAATTGACATCATTTTATCTGATAAATAAAATAACATCATTTAATAATCAATATGTTGAAAAAAAAAAAAAACTCTTTTTCTAAAAAAAACTAACATATTCATATTTAACGAAAACGAATATGTTTATATTTTTTTAGCACAATAACAAATATGAATACAAACTCTAAATTTTCTAATGAACAAATATGAATATGCTAAATGTTGAAAAGAGAAAAAAGTTTCTTATTCTTGCAAAAATGAACGTATGCATATTTAACAAAAACGAATATGTTTATGTTCTTTTGTAAAGTGACAAATATGAACCAAATCGAATGTAAATTATATCGCTTTATATAAACATGAATCCGAATATCTCTCATTCATATTCAACAAATATAAATCGAATATGAACATGTATGCTAAATGAATAAGCTGAACACAAATATGTGTATATTCACGTTTAGTTTAGCTTAAATCCAATCCTATAAAAAGGCCCAAAAAAAGAGAAACTACACCTTGCATGTGAAGAAGACGATATACTTGATAACTAATGACACTTTTTTTGGGGTGGGGGGTGGTTCTATTTAACATAACAACAATCTGCTCACACATTAATTTCCCTTTGGCTCAACCAAACCCTCCTCACAAAACCCATCACACCCTAAACAAGAGAAAATAAATAAATAAATAAATAGAGGGGAAGAAACCTGAAGAGCTATACAACCAAGTTAATGTGAGAAAACACCACCTTCAACTGGATATTCAAGCATCACGATCACCCAAATACTACCTCGTTTACCATCCCCAGCATCAAATATTAATCGACAAAACAAAAGAAGAAAAGAATATTTATCGAGGAAAAGTAAGAGAAAAAGCTTACAATGCACGTAACACTAAACTGGTATAACATCATTCTTAGATGCATCTTCACATCTCAATACAATACCGTCGAGGTTAGCTGGAACAATGCATTTGGCCCATTGGCATCCTGTTGTGATGGGTTCAGGTGGAGGGACGATCATGAGCACATTTTCATTCCTCTGGACAACTCCCATTACACTAACTGTGCTTCCTTCTTTGATATACCTATAAAATGAATACAATTGTAAAAGATGCAGATATGAATCAATAATTAGTGAAAAATGATGATATTTAAGAGAACATTTTTACCCTTCTTTCAATCGCATCACACGATCATCACTTGAAAGATTCCTCTCTGCTAGCCATCTGATGAACGCCGGAGACAACTCTTCTTTAGCTGGATTAACATCTATGACAAGGGAGCCATCAACATAAGGTGTCACCCTTGCCCCGAACCCAGTTTTAACCAATGCTCTTAAACCAGACTGGAAATCAGAGATGTAGAAGTCAACTGCACGCCTCTGTACAAAGACATACAGAAGAATTACATCAAAAGTGTGAACTCTAGTAGCTTAAGTGAAAGGCTTGTTCCTAAGCAAACAGATCCTTGATAATGGTATACAAGCACCCTTGCATGAATCATGTCCTAGTAAATAGAAACTCTCAAAAATAACTCAGGAAGCAGCAATTAATGTACTTCACATGCGGAAAATTATAAAACAAAATTATCATTCCAAAATTTCAATTACTCACTTCTAATGATCTGAGCCCCCAAGTAAAACGACGATGTGTGGGGCTAGCAGCTTTTGAATCCCATCCTCGATACTCATACAAACTTGTGGATGTATATATGCATCTAGGAACTTTTTGGAAGGATGACTCGAGAGGCACATTACCACAGGTGACAACCTTCAAAAACATAACTAACTTTTTAGATAAACGTCATTTGAAAATTTGCAAAACAAATTACAAATAACCACAAAAACAAGCTTACCAAATGTGCTTGAAAATACTTTAGTCAAAATCATAACTAAACAATTAAATGGCGTGGCATTACATATAGGAGATACATTCTCACAGTCACAGTTAACTCTTAGCAATAACATTGATACAAGAAGACAGGATCAGAAAAATCGTATAAAAATCTAGATGCAGATACAAGTGCAGCAGACAATGCAACCAGTCAACTATACTAATATTTGCATACCCCAGAGATCTTCACAAATTGACCATTCTTAGCATTTCTAAGTTCAGCATCAGGATAACGAGCAATATAACTGATAATAGCATTTCTTCCCCACCAAGAATTCCAACCAAATAAAGCAGCAACAGCACCAAAAAGAACCACGACAACAATGAGAAGAATGGCATTACGCACTGCACCAAGAATAAACCCACCAGCAATGAATCCCATCACAAAAAGTAGAATCAATGACCACAATATTGGCTTTGGGAAATTCCTCTTGAAGGAAAAGTCTTCATCTTGGCTAAGAATAGTCACAGCCTGATTATGAGCAACAGAGCTTGGTATTTTCATTGACCCCATAGAATCCAAAGGACCAGATACCTTCCTAGGGGCCCCAGATGAATTTAGTGGACCTGATGATATGGGTCCTGACGTAATGAGACCAGTTGCAGGGAGAACAGGAGGAAGGGGGCCAGAATTTTGGCCGCCACTAGGTGTTACTCCACCTGGTTGAGGGCCTGAAGATTTCTTTACAGGCTCCCCATGTTTACTAAGTGGTCCAGAGTTTGACTTCTTTAATGAAGCCGAAGCAGTCGTCCCTCCAGATGTTACAGGACCAGATATGAAACCAGACCGAGAAGATACATTAGGCATGATAGGACCTGAATGTGAAGCAGCACCTCCAAAAGATCCAGTCCTTGAAGGAGCACTATTTATAGGTCCAGATTTTCTGGACTTGGGACCATCAACAGGGATATCAAACATTTTCCCTAATTCTCCAGATTTCTTGATATCACCACCCGTATAAGGCATGGCTACTGAGCTCAGTGTTGGTGACCTTTCTTTTGGCTGCTCAGGCCGGCCCGAAACATAAAGGCCATTGCTGAGCTGATGAGATGGGAATCTAGAACCCATCTACCTTCTATAAGAGACCGCCCAGAATACTACACACTATACACTACTAGCAGTACAGTGACGAGATTTTCACAGCTCACCTAAAAACAGAAAATAGAATAGGAGTCAGAAGCAACGTTCATCAACAAAAAATATTTTGGATGTTACTTCATGACTATCAACAACTGTAAATCAGTAAGTATCTCAATAAAAAATTTCTGTCAGTTCTCCATTAGAAGGAAATGATAAAAGGAACTTGATAACCCACACAAGCATATGGAGCTGTATAAAAAGGAAAAAATTTTAAACTTATCCATGTAGTTAATAGTAGTGCTAGTGCTATTGCAGCAACTGGACAAGACAAAGAAACAACACCAATACTTAAGCTGGTTAATATCATATCAGCCCTTCAGATTGACAAATTATCCGACTTTTGATAGAGCAAATGAAATGGGTGGTTAACCAAGTAGATATAAGATAATCTGAGAAACATAATGCAGGATAGTCTCAACCAAAAAGTAATTGCAAAGTTCAAATAATAACTAGCTCCAAAATGAATCTAAAACTATAAAAATAAATTTCCTACCAAAGTGAAGAACTTACTAACACTGTTAAACAAACTTGATGAAGCTAACATACGCAGATACAGTATTTTGGAAATCAGATTACTCTAATGGTGCATCCAAATGAAAACATAAAACAGTTAATGGCAAAGGAATGAAAGGCAATAAATGAATTGAATAGCACAAATACAAATTTCTGAGTTTCTAATGTGTTCTTAATTCCATGTCTAAATACCCAGCAACCCCATGAACTACAGCAAGAAGGAGGACTGGGGAGTTAAGAAAGTTGCTTGATTTTCCCTTTCTCTCCAGTTTAAACAACAAAATAATTTCACAAGTCAAGTTACCTAAATATTTAAAAAATTGCAAAATAAAGTTATTTGTAATTGCAGGAGAAGAACATCACAGTCCAATGAGGAGATGCTTGAAACCAGTATAATTTACTGCATAGAAGAGCAAAATCAACTAAAAATATTAAGCGAGGCAATAAACAGCAGTTTTTAACTGAGCACCTAAAATTGATCATCTTGTCTGGACTAAAAATTTACAATCTCAAAATTTGAATATTCTTACTACCCTCCTATTTCTATGCAACTAAAACAAAGTAGGATCACTTGAGTAGAGGAAACCAGGACTTTAGAACAAAGGAAAAAAACTAAATTTGAAAAAGAAGACTGTATAACCGCGAGAGTCTAGTTGTCAGTCAGGTATTGTCATACGCAACTTCCAACGAAAAAATATTTTCATCATTCCACCTATCCTTCAAATTTCTGAAAACATTATCTTCTAAAAAGTAAATAACAAAGGAATATCATTATCGTCTAATTCAAAAAAAAGTCAAAAAACGACATGATAGGCTTCATATCCTCAGAACCAGAATCAATCTACCCTCAATTACCATTTCAAACAAAATCCAAAAAAGGGATTGAGATCTAAGAATTTACTTTCATTTGAGCAGAAATCCAAGTTTCAATACTTGAAATTTCTTCCCGTATCTTGTTTTTACTCCACTATCAAAAAAGCAAAAAGAATAAATGTCTAATGAGATCAAAACTTTCCATACAAGGAAGGTTTCACACAAAACGAAACATTTGTACACATCTCACGAGTTACAACTACAGAAAGAAACTCAATAGCAACTCAAAGAAACTAAGCAAACCCACATCAACATTTTGACGAGGAACTCATTGACAAAAAAACAAGATCTACCACTAACAAGTAGATTTTTCAAGCTCAGGGGATCAGCTAAACATAAAACATCAACATTTCCCCCAGATTAGACCTTCTAAATTCCTTGACTTATCCAAAATTTTCCCCAGAAAAAAGCAAAAAACAAAAAAGTCGAACAAAAGCTTAAGCAAGCACCAAAACTTCCATTTCCACAAAGATTAAGCATTAAAAGAATGCCATTAAAGGACCTCAAAGAAGAATTTTTTGAGGCAAATTGGAGAAACTAAAGCGTACCCAGATGACCATTCAGAGTAAAACCCAAGAAAAAGGGAAAGATCTTAAGAAACAAGCAGAGGTGGGTTTAAAGCTAAATAGGAAAGTAGGCATAGAGCGAAGGACAAAACGGGAATTATAGAAAATACAAACAAACTGACCTGTAAAAGCAGTTTGCGTTTGAGTATTAGCAGTAGTGACAGTAGGAGAAACAACAACCGAAGAAGAAGAAGAAGAAATCTATATTTGGAGACAAAATAACGAAGTAGTTAAAGTAAACAGAAAAAACAGAAACAAAGAAAGCAAGAAATCTGCCGCGGTTGTCGTCGTCGATGTTTTGGTTTTTGATTCTCTCACTAGAAAAAAATATATATATATATATATATATAAAAAGTGATAATTTCGGTCTCTGAAAATTAAATAAATAAGAGTTAAAAGAATCAAATTAATTTAAAATTAAAATTAAATTTAATTCGAATAAATTTAAAACAAATTTATATTTTATAAGTAAGAGCTGAATTTAAGTTTGGAGTTTGCAAGTTTATACTCTTTTTGTTTGAATACAAAATAATATTATTTTAATTAATATATATTAAAACGATATCATTTTAAATATTTAATAGATCGAATTAAATTAAATTTAATAATGTTAAAAATATTATATCATATAACTTATAAATTAAAAATTTTATTTTTATTATATTACAATCATACCCTTTTTTTTTTTTTCTAAAATCTGATAAAGAAAATTAGGGTTCACCCAAATTTGAAAATGATAAAAGAAAGACTATATTTAATTGGTTTTCAAAAATAGGGTTATATTTTTTTTATGTTTTTGCAAATATCAAGGGGATTATTTTATTATTAAAATTTAAAATGAAAAATTTTATGGTGTCTTTAAATAATTAATTAACTTATTTGCCAATCCAAGGAACAGCCAAGAAGAAAAAAACAGGCAAGTGTCACATCAAATCCCAGAATAGGAAATCTATAATTAGTATAAGAAATTGTTAAATAAATAATAAAATGGATTTCTCTTTAGTGGGAGACAACAATGAATGTTGAAATATCCATGTTATCAGCAAAACTTGTTCATATATAAATATTTTTTTTTTATTTCCCTTATTTTGCAAGGTTCCAACTGCCTTTAATTGAAAATTTATATTTTATTGTTTGCTTGTATTTTGCAAATTTTGTTTTTATCTTAAGAAATTGAATCAAATTCATTTTGGGATTTTATTATGGTTCATGATATTGCTAATTTGTTCTAAGTGATTTAGTAATGTGGGTAAATCCAGGCAAGGGGTAGAATGGTAAATGTATGGGATTACTTAAGGTTGAAGTTGAAAAAGACTCTTACCTTGAATAATATGTTGGGTAGGTGTTATGTATTTTCTTGAAATTAATTAAGTATATAATATATGATTTTAAAAATTAAATGAAATTTTTTATTTTAAGAGACTTGATAAGTTGGATTTACTTTGTTTAAAGCTTGACTTTCATTATTATTTCAGACCCTCTTGTTTTTAGGCTAAGTAGGGAGCTCTTACAAGACATGATATTTATCTAATCTTCTACAGTTTACTATATAAAAAAATTACTAATTTATAATAAATTCTGAAGCTTTTATATTTTCTTTAAAAAAATTTTTTTTTGTATTTTTGAGTTAATTTTGATAAATGTTTTTGATAGTTTTTATGGAGATTTGTTTGGCAAAATTAGAAAGAAAAATTACTGCTAGGAGAATTTACCAAAGGATAAAAATAGCCTTTAATCTTGTATGAAACTTGGCCCTTTTCTCTTCTAAATTCATTTCCTTGTGTTTATATGAACTTTTCCATTGCAGCCAGAAGATCAAAAGGGTGAAAAATGAAATGCATATTCATTCTTCCAGTGAGCTCAACATTTTGAATAAGATAAACTTGTCATGAAAAGGAAATCCTGTTTGCCCATATATTTCTTCATTGACAAGTGATCAAACTTAACATTCAACTTGACACAACTGGGATGCTACTTCTGAGATATTCCAGATTTTCCAGACATCTACAGTCCCTAAATGTTGCATACAATCACAGCAGATTTTCAAAGCAAAGAGGTACACCCTTCTGTAACAGTTGCCCAGCAATGGAAAATAGAATCAAAATAATGTATCTGTAAATAAATACACATAGAAATCAAATAAATGGTTTACAGACTGAATCAAATGTAACGCAGAAAAAAAAAACCTACATTGACAGAAGTTTGAACATTGAGAGAATTCCAAGCATTTCACAGGAGTTTCAAATTTTTTGTTCCAAGTGTAAAACACAATCTAATAACTTGGAACATTACACCTTTTCTTCACTCAAATAACAGAAATCTATTCAAACAAGCAAATATTCCCTACTAAATCAAGCCAGCCCCCTTTACAAAAGCTTTCAGGCCCTAAAAAATGGAAATGAAATCGTCAAAACTATACAAATGTTTACGAAAAAAAGGAGGAAAAAAAAGAAAAAAACCCAACACCTTAAGCCATCTTACTAATGGTCACTTATCACTACAAAACCACCACCACCACCACCATTAAATTAGTAGAGGGAACTAATATTTTCCAGCAGGGTAAACACATAAAGAAGTTTGAGATGCACATACACTACTTACTAGACAGGGATAACATCATTATTTGAAGTATCTTCACATCTCAATATGATACCCTCAAGGCTTGTTGGAAAGATACATTTGCTCCATTGAAATCCAGTTGCTATCGGCTCTGGTGGAGGGATGATCATAAGCACATTGTCATTTCTCTGTACGATTCCCATTACACTAACTGTGCTACCTTCTTTGATATACCTACAAAAGCAACAGTACCAGTTTCCACAAGATTAACTCAGAAATCTTATAACAATCTTATAAGATGATAAATGCTGCAAGAACCTTTACCATTGACTTATTACATTGACCATATGGCATTCCCTATGAAAGAACTAGTGTATTTTTTGCAATGCTAACACATTAGGACACATGTAGGATTCAAATGACTAGGATGAACTTAATAGTTGAATGGCAGAATATCTTACCCTTCTTTCAATCGCATCATACGATCATCACTTGAAAGATTTTTCTTTCCCAACCACCTGACAAACTCCTGTGACATGTCTTTGTTTTCTGGTTTAATATCAATAACAACAGAGTAATCAACAAAGGGAGCTACCCTTGCACCATTTCCAGTCTTAACCAGTGCTCTCAACCCAGATTGGAAATCAGAGATGTAGAAGTCCACCACGTGCCTCTGTCAAACAAGACAAAGATATTCTATTAGACATGAGCTTTGTTATCTCAAGGTTAAGTCCTTTGGTTTCAACAAAGATGTCAGGAAATAACCCCTTGGCAACAAAAAAATCTACAAGTATCCTGACTATCAAGCCCTCAAGGACTGATAATACTCCTGCTTCAGAACTTAGAAAAAGTCAAGGGATTTATTAAGGGTATTGAAAGAAAATCTCAAGGGTAGGATTACTTTTGATCAATGGAAACAGATAATGTTCCTGAAAAGGGAGTGTAAGGTCCATGCTTTAGCTCAGATCCTTACCAAGAGATGGCTACTAACAAAGTATCCAACATGTCAATGAAAGCTTACATTAAGAGGGTAATCATATCAGACAATTTTTCTCTTCCTAGAAATATATGGCAATTTGGAGCATGACCTTTGTCTAAAAGGTCCTTAAAAACCAAATCTATGGTCAAAACACAAAGAAAAAGCTTTTCAGGTTACTTACATCTATTGACCTCAATCCCCATGTAAAATGACGGTGTTTAGGATTGGCTGGTTTTGAACCCCATGCTCGATACTCATATAGACTTGTAGATGTATAGACACATCTAGGAACTCTTCGGAATGATGATTCAAGGGGCACATTGCCGCAGGTAACCACCTTCAACAAATAATAATAATAATAATAATGTCAAAAGAAATTCAAAAAAATCGTCATTTAAGCCTAAGAGAAAGGTGAAAATCAACATTCGCATGAAGAAATTCCATCCAGATCGTGCCCTGATACAATCAATTCTTGATAAAAGGAAATTATTAGTCTAGATCAAGTCAAGGATGAGATGTTATATAAGAAACTAACAAATGTTCCACTTAGAAAGTAATTAAATGATCAAGCTGTGACATAGTTATCTAGTTAGTAAGCAACGCTGTTAACTTTAAAAGTCATTTAAAAAAGCATCCATAAATGAACTACTCACAAGACAACTAGCCAAAAGAAATTACAAAAACTGGACAGAATACCTAAATCAACTAACTATCTACATATCCAGCAAATTCCACAAAGATCTAAGTTAAAGCAACCTACCATTACCTTTCGCTTTCAATTTGAGCAGACATAGGATGAATAGGGATTGTTTAACCTTTGCTTTGTCATGTAACAATAGATAAGCTAAAGCCAATTCTAGAGAAGATATATTATGAAAAACATGTATATACTTTAGCAAGTTAAAATTCTTTAGGAAGTCCCTTTTGCCTATTCATTTTTATCATCACAGGTGCCCCTCCTTCATTGTCATTCTGTTAGTTCTATTTTTTCTTTTCCTTTTTTTTTTAAACAATCACCACTGTAAATGCTATAACCTTGGGAAATCACTAATGCAAATGTTCTTAATATGCTGTTTGTTTAAGTTTCAAATGTTTAAGCCAATGATATATATCCTATGTACATATGCAGTACAAAAGTATAATAAGATCTACGAATGAAATAATATTACAGGCATACATGTTTGTAATAGGAGTACATGTAATATGTTCATCTGAATTACATTGTTACTAATCCGTTTTTATTCACAAAGTTCTGCCTATGGGAAGAGGAGAAAATGTACAGTTAGTTTTAAGGGATGTTAATATCATGTCAAGTATTAAGAAAAACAAAAATACTTACAACCTTCCAATTCTTAAGTTGGAAAAAGGAACACTTTCAAGAAGGAAACTAATTAATGGCACAATATTAATACGGATGAGCTAATAATAATTACAGGTGCTAGACAACAAGTTTCAAGTCTTAACAAACGAAATCAAGATTGATACAAAAACTGGTCTTCTTCTTCTTCTTCTTCCATTTGGACTTCTTCCACACAGTTGACTACATAGAGTATTAGTTAGGTACATATTTGGTTATTGAAGTGACTTAGTGTTATACTTTAGCTTCATCTATCAGATGGATGCATTTTCATTCCTTTGTATAGTTCTCCACAATGAGAAATTTTAAGAAGCATTTCCTTCAATAACTAAATTGAACTTTTGAAAATTTATGTTAAAGTTTATTTAGACAATTCTGGTTTTACATATCTTGGAACTATTATTAGTTAAATGTTGCTTGTAATTTCTTATGGCAGAAATATGTCCTAAGAAATTTGTTAAATGATTAAATACTTATAGAAAAGCTAATCATGAAACTCTCTGAATATTTCTATGCTTTCTATTTAGCAATGCTCATTGAGCTCTTCTATTCTTACCACTAAAGTAATCAGTTGTCATTATGCCTATGCTTAAATGCAAAAGTAGCAAATAAAGAAAAAAAAAGTCTGTAAGCAGAAATTAAGTTACATACCCCAGTAACCTTCACCAATTGCCCATTTTTGGCAATTCTGAGATCAGCATCAGGATAACGAGCAATGAAATCTGTAATCGCTCTTCTCCCCCAACATGAATTCCAAACAAATATAGCTGCAACGGCACTGAAAAGAACCACTATAACAATGAGGAGAATTGGATTGTGAACTGCTCCAAGAATAAAACCACCAGCAATGAACCCCATCAGAAATATCAGAACCACCAACCATAAAACTGGCTTTGGAAAGTTCTTCCTGAAGGAAAAGTCATCATCTTGACTAATTGTGGTAACAGCCTGATTATTTGCAATTGAGGAACCGTGCATTTTGAATGATCCTCCGTTATCTAAAGAACCAGATACTTTCCGAGGGGCCCCGGAAGAATTTAGGGGGCCTGAAGAAATGGGTCCAGATGTAATGAGACCTGTAGCAGGGAGATTTGGAGGAATAGGACCAGAATTTTGCCGTGTAACTCCACCAGATTGTGGACCAGATGACTTCTTTAAAGGTTCCCCATGCTTATTCAATGGTCCAGAATTCGTCTTCTTCATTGAAGTTGAACTAGACATGCCCCCAGATATAGGACCAGAGACGTTATAGCCAGACCGAACAGCAGCATTAGGAATTGACCCAGAATGTGTAGTAGCCCCACCAAACGATCCAGTTCTTGAAGGAGCACCAGTAATAGGCCCAGATTTCCTAGATTTAGAGCCATCCATAGGGATATCAAACATTTTACCCAGTTCTCCAGACTTCTTAATATCACCACCAGTATAGGGCATGGCCACTGAGCTCATTGTTGGAGTCTTTTCTTTAGGCTGCTCAGGCCGACCTGATACATAAAGGCCATTGCTGAGCTTATGAGATGGGTATCTGGAACCCATCGAGGCTCTTCACAAGAACTGAAATTAAGAACCCTGCAAAGAATTCCTAGTCGTGTTCTGAAAAGACAAATGTCAAAGTGTGTCAAAGTATTATAGGACAAGAAATTTGTCATAAAGAACCATGCATCAACAATTAAAATTCTAATTCATAAATTGCCTTCATCAAGGCCAAGCCACAATAAATCTAGATAATGGAAAAAGTATATGATGCTTGGAACTTGAACTAACAACCAATAGGCAGAGTACAACTGCAATAATTATAGATATCATCCCTAATTTCCAACTGAGCAAAATTAAAGTAGTATTCCCAGTCAGACTGTTATTAGCAACAGCAGAATTGAATAATTAGCTAGATGCAAACTAAAAACGCTTTATTTATATCAAAGCAATCTAAGTGAAGCCTTTTCCTGAATAAAAAATTTACATTTACCAAAATTCTCAATAAATCAATAGAAACTAATAACAAAACCAAAAATGTCCAGATTTATAATGATCAACAACAACCGATCTACAAATTGCAAGCACAACTAAACACATAAAACAATGGGAAAAAAAAGTAAATAATTAACAACCGCTTTACCCCAGTACTTAATCAGGAATCTTACTCTAAAATTTTGTCCTCCAAGGCCTAAACAATCAAAATATAACACATTAAACATATAAAATTCCCTTTCTTTTCCTAGATCAATCAAACACAAGATCAATTTCCAACTCATTCTCTCTATTTCGTTTCACTTCAACTTTCTCATTAACCAAACAACCATCACTCCCTCAACTCACATTCCCCTCCCAAATTTTCCCACATGCAGAACAAAAAAAACCCCAGAAAGGACATCAAAAAAAGCAACTTGGCAAGCGAAAAACGCAAAGAATGAGCGAAAAACAGAGAGCCCAGTTGAGAATACCTGAAAATAAACCGTGGTATTAGTTGAATGAATGAAACTGAAGTAATACTAGTAAAAAGTGAAGCAACAGTGACGAAAATGAGATCCCATCTGCAAATGTCTCTCTCTCTCTCTCTCTCTCTCTCTCTCTCTCTCTCTTCTCTTCAAAGAGCCGCAACAACTGGTGGGTGTCTCTACCTGCAGATGAAATAAAACACCCACTAAACAATCCATTATTATTATTATTATAAATTAATTAATGATTTAATTTCTATTTTTATTAAAATATTGAAATGAAAATTTCACCTTTCTTCTTCCCTTTTCTTTTCTCTCTCTCTCAAATTATACCAAGGGATTTGGACTGAGTGAAGTGATAATAGATTGTGTCAAATGTCAGAACTGTCCCTCCTCTGTTTCTCTTATTTTTTCTTCTGCTTGTGACCTTCATCATGCATTGATTTCTATTTTTTAATTAATATTAAAAAATAATAATAATAAACATTAAATTGTAATTAGCAATAGATAATATGCCAATAATATATATTATTGATTTGAAAGTATTTTTGGAAGTTTCTTTGTTTAAAGAATTTGGGAAAGTATATATCATTTATTTATATAAATTTTGTAAAATTATAAAGTGAAATTTTTAAGATAAATTGTAAATTTAGGTTTTTATTATGTTAAATTATCTTAAAATTTTACAGCATGAAACCTGTAAATTTTAAGGCCAAAAAGACTTAATCTCATCTAAGGCTTTTTTTAAATGAAAAAAAAATATCATTTATCAATTTTTAAAAAGTTAAACATCTATTTATGTTAATATTTAAATTTAATAATTAACCATTAAATATTAATAATTAAAAAAGTATTTTTATCATTTTAAATAAAAAAGTTTAAAAATTAATAAATAATAAAATTAAATTTATAAAAAATAATATTAATATAATAATTAAAATTTAAAAAAAAAAGTCACCATCGTTGATAATGATAACTGTCAAATTTCTAATTAAATAATCAAAAATAACTATCTAATTTGATTGATGATCAGATCTGATTATCTTGATGACAAAGACCGTTAAATATAATTGTCCAAAGATTTTGCAAAGAAGATTACTTAATTGCTTTTTCCAAAATTTATTTTTTAAAATTTTAAATATTTTTATTAATTTATTAATTATTATTATTATTATTTTATATTTAATATCTATTAATATTAAAAAATTAATAAAATTATATTATATAAATTTTTTAATTGAGGCATTTTAGTTGTTTTATTAAAATTATTAAAAAATTTTATAAATAATTAATTTATAAATAAATATTTAATTTTTTAAAATTTGATACATCAGACTTTCTCCTTTAAAAAATCCTTGGGTGGGATTAAGCCTTTTGACCAAATTTTAAAAAGTTAAAAATGTAATGTAGTTGAAGCCACCAAATCCTTACAAATTTCTTATCACCATTCATTCAAAATGTGGAATGAGACAAACTTACAATATTCTTGTTCTTAATGGTTTTACTTTGACCGAGAGAATTAAGGCCAACGGACATATTCTTACCTAAAGTTTCGTTCAAAGCCAATTACCATCTCTTAAGTTTTAAAAACTTAAACATTTACCTTTAACCAAAGTCAACGGTTAAATTTAATAATTAACTGTAATATTTTTGTAGTTAGAAGGGTATTTTAGTTATTTTAATAATAAAAATTTATAAATAAATAAAATAATTTTTTTAAAATATAAATATTATTTAAATTTTAAAAATTATAAACAGTCATGCCTACAATGGTGATTGTTGATAATGGAACCAGATGATCGAAAATAGTCGCTTGGTTCTAAAAGTGGTTAGGCCACCTCTTATTTTGGAGATGACGACTATATCTGATTGTTTTCATCAATAAAAGCGATCAGAAACAATAAAAAATTATCAATTTTGATCTCATCGATTGTTTTCGATCATGATTGTTGATAAAGTGATCAAATATAGTCATCTTTATTAATCGAGGTAGCTTATAACTAGATGATCATTTCTAATCATCTGGTTCAATTAATGACGGGGGCTGTCTTTTTTATTTTTTAAAATTTAAAATTGTTTTAAAAAATTTATAATATTTTAAAATTTTTAATATATTTATATTTAAATATTATTTTATAGTTATTTATAAAATATTTTAGTGAAATTAGACAGAAAAATAAATCAAAAATTGCTGTTTGGGATTTTAAAAGTTAAAAGATTGGAATTACACTTCAGTGAAACCTTAGGTGGAAATAAGTTATTTGGCCAAAGAATTAATGACTGGGACCATTGTTTAAGGCCAGAGGGTTTATTCCCACTCGAAATTGAATGAGGCGATAAAATTTTTCAAATTTTTAAAAATTTAAAAATTCATTTATTAATTAAAGTTAATATTTAAATTTAATAATTAATGATTACAAACTATTTTTGTTTTTTAATAAAAAATAAAAAAATAAATTTTATAAAAATATCAAAATTTTAAAATAAATATTAAAAATTAAAAATAAAAAAAGTAGTTACCGTTGCCAACAATATTATTGAACAGTAATGACTTCTAATAAACAAATTAAAAAACCGAAGATGACTTTTTAATTTACGGAACAATCAAATCTAATTGTTTATGTCATCAATTATAATTGAAAACAATAAAAAATAACTGGCATTGGCACTACTGATCACGCAGTGGTTATTATTTTATTTTTATTTTTTAATATTTTCTTGAAAATTTTGTATATTTTTTAAAATTTTTATTTTTTTATTATATTTATTTTTTATTATAAGGATAGTTTAATTATTTCACTCAAAAAAAAAAGAAAATTTTAATGAAAAATAACCATCGTATGATTGTTTGGGTTTTTTTAAAATTAAAATAAGGAAAATTTGTGTTTTTATTAAACCGCGGGTGGGAATAAATTCTGGGACCTTATTTAAAAAGAACAGAAGTTTTTTGATAAAGTAATCCTTCATGATAAGCTTGGGTTGCAAAAGAGAATTTATAGGATAAAATTTATCTAATAAAATAATTATAAAATTAATAATTCGTTTTAGAATTTTATCGGTTAAAAATTTTTATTAAAAATAATTATTTGACAAAGTAGTTGGCAATTAAGATATTTAAAATTTATAATTCATCATAATAAATTAGTTACCAGTTGTTATGGATAATCATTTTTCTTGTGTCACCAAACACTCTGAAAAATTAGAGTAAAAGTAAATTAATATTAAGTACTTTTGGAGTACTAATCACCTTTAAAACTAACTCAATCTTTTCACTTCAATTTCTTTCATAACCACTTTTTCAGATTTTCCAATGGGTTTTCTGAGGATGCTTATTGGGCCCAATTCGATTCGATCCAAATTCTCATATCGAATAGCATTAACTACATTCTATGACCTCTTGGGCCTTAGTTTTTACGGTGTGTGTATGTATGGTTTGAATAATTTTTTTTTAAATTAAAATTGAAAATTTAATAGGAAAATCGATTCTCTAAAATATTATCAAGTATAAATTAATATTGTGTTTAATAAAATTAGTATGTATAAATAATTATTATGTTTAATAGGTAATATAAAAGAATAATGAAATGATATTTTATTTTATAAATTAGTATTGAATTTAGTTTGAATTAACAGTTTCAATAGTTTATAAAACGATGTTTATAAATTTAATTTATTGTGTTTTTTTTAATGTAATTATAATTTTTAAAATTATAAGAGTACAGTAAAATTTAAGAAAAAAAATTCTAAACACCTTTTTTTTTTTTTTCAAATTTCAAAAAACTCTTTTAAAATTACATTAATATATCAAAAATTTTTATAATTTAGGTTCATCTATTATAATTTGGTTTGTATTTGTCATTTTTTTTTATAATAAAGTTTGGGTTCATGTTTGATTTATATAGTTTGGTTCGCATTCGATTCATATTCGTATTTGTATTCGATTCATATAATTTGTATATATCTATTTTTAAAAATTATAATTAATAAAATTATTTTTAAAATTATTTAATTTAAGCTCGGATTTGTATTCTTGTTTAGTTCATTTAATTCATGTTTGAGTTTGTATTCATATTTGGATTCAAATAATTCGTTTCAGACTTATTCAAAACGAATTTAAAAATAAATTTAAATATATTTAATTCAAATCTAGTCCTATCTGTAAATAGTGTTAAAAAATTTTAAATAAATATATTTAAAATTTTTAAGTTTTAATTTTAATTCGTCATTAAAATATAAATGATATATATATATATATATATATTTTAGAAGAGAAATTGAAGTCTTTATGGGTGAGCATCAGGGGAATGTCATGCCCAAAAATACAACACAAAAATATGTTAAAAATTTGCCGACATGAACAGCAACTGGAGCTCCAAAAATAAGCCACGTCTCCAACGTTGTTGCATTGTTTTTCTTCTGAAATTACAAACGTGTCAATAGAAGTAGGAATATCCATCCGCCATTGACAAAGCCATCTCCTTTTCTCTTTTAAATGCTTCTGCTTTTTAGTATTAACCACAGTATAACAACACCCAGATGATTATATCCCTATTTTGATCTCGAGGGAAGACATGGATAAACGTAGACGACAATCTTCCGTTTTAATCATCTGCATGCTGTTTATTTTCGTCTTCTTTTCCGGGGCTGAACTGCAAGATAAGCAGGAGCAGAAGAAAGAAAAAGGAGAGAAACCGTCTATTTTTCAGTTGGCAAAAAGCCTGTTTGGTACTGTTGATACGAACTCTGCTATAAGTGGAAGAAGTTATCGGGAAAAAGTTAAAACAGCAATCAATGGAGTGCAGACTTATCTCTTTCCTCCAAATCTGGAGTAAGTGAGGTTCCAACATACTTCACTTCATATATTCTTCAGTAAAGTTGACGTTTCTCAAAACGGGACGAAAATTGCAGTTTCAGGGGGAGAGACGAAGCGGTTGACGGAGGGGAGAAGGTAAAAGAAGCGGTTAAGAAGAGTCTGGAGAAGAGCAAAGCAACTGTGGAGGAGTCGGCAAAATTGGCAGCAGAAATTGCAGGGCAAACGATGCAGAAAACAAAGGACAAAGTTAAAAAGAGTTTCCCTCATGAGTCTGAGCTCTGAGCATTATTATTATGAATTATGTTCATTTAAATTTTCCTGGAGTTGAACGTTGTTATGCCTGAATGTATGCTCTCTTTTGTAACATATATATGTTAGAGCAAAAATATTTAAACGATATATTATTATATATTCTTATTATGTGATTTAGTATTTGATTCAAAGACAAAAATTATTTATTCTATTTTCAATTAAAAAATAAATTTAGACTCGTTTTGTAACGTTAAACGAATTTGTCTTCAAATTTACAAGTATGCAAGTGCGTTTGCATTTATCACCATATATAAATATCACATGAATATGCATTTAAGGTTTACAGACTGAATTAGTTTTGTGTTACCAAAATATCTTTTGTATATAAAATCATTTTTGAACATTCAACACAAATTTTGACCAATTTTCGACGATGAAAATGAGTAGAAATGTTAGTGAATTGATTGTTATCATATTTAGAATACATTTTGTGTAGAAATTTATAGTATTTGGTATAGATTTAGAGTGTTTAATCATTTATCCGTGCTCAAAGTTGTTATAGTGTCTAAGTTCTGAAACACTCAGTTATTATAGTACTTTAAAAACAATACAAATGACTCCTTTAACAAACCTTGTATTGATTATGGTGTCTAATGTTTTGTACGTTATATCTATGCATACGATATATTGATCTTGTATATTTAGACAACATTTACCATGATTTCCTATGATTGGTATATACCATCAAGCATGATGAATCTTGTCATGAATATTTACCCTAAAGTTTGTGTCCCAATTTGTCTATAATGAGGAATTAGTTGATATTGAGGATAAGTGTTTTCAGAGCATATAAAGAATACACTTCAAAGAAATCATACCTGAACACATCATTTGCATGTCTTATTAACACATCTTATCACCCGTAGCAATGTAGTTGCATTTATTGTTTTAAACTAATATTCATTTATCACTACATGTTTAGTGATAGTATCTATCAAACTTTTTTTATCTGGGAATATGTCATGCACCTTTAAGTTTACATCTTCAATACTAGGTCATGTGAAATTAAATGTAGATGGAATGTCTCGATAATTGTATAACCATTTATATAACCGGTCATGAACATTATGCTTATCATGACCCATATTACCATGTATGGATCATGAATTTTGGAAACCACTTGCATCTCTTATGTCAAACTGACTATGCGATTTCTCTTCAAAATCCTCAAAATAATCATGACCAACTTCTTGTTTTGAATCCATTTCTGATATGAAAACCACTTGTTCATCATTATCATGACCAAATTCTTCACCTTGTTAGTTTTAGTTTAATGCATGTTAACTGTTAGAGTGATAAATTACTTTAAAGATTGATGGATAAAAAAATAATGTAATTAATAAATTTATATGTAATTAATTACCGTATTTGGTTAGAGATAATAAAAAAATATTGTAATGTTATTTTATTTAAATGTATCTAACAAATTTTAAATTAAAATTATTAAATAGGGATAAAATTATAATAAAATTGAGATTACTAACGTAATCTTTTAATACCTAAGAAGAGTAGAATAATCTTATATTATCTGATATATCAACTTGATAATAAAATGTTAGTGTAATTTTTTTCGTAAATATTTTTCTTTCACTGATCAATCACGTGATATTATGCTATTACGAATTCAAACTAAAAAACATAATATATCGATATGAAAATTGCATATTTTAAATAGAATCGAAAAATAGTGCAATTTTTAAATATCTTGTGATAATAAGTTGATACTAACCAAGGAACTTATTTTATAGATGAATTTGAATGAAATTTTGAATAGAAAGACAAACATTTGGAGTTGCATAACTAAGGTAGGAGAGATAGAAATTAAGAAATGAGTCAACAGTGATCAAACCAATATTATATTTTGGGGGCAATTTTGACAAAATGTATTTATCAATTATGTCTATACAATTCATATAAAGTTGGTTAATTCATTTAATCACATTAAAAAATTATTATTTTAATTAATTTTTTTGTGTCATTTACCCTTATCATATCTAAATCTATCTATTAGGTCAAACAAGCCTCTTATTCGATTGATCGAATAAAAAAGTATAACTTTCAATCGAATATAATTTAATCTCATTCAGATCGAGAGAAAAAAATTTGTCTATTAAGATATTAGGTTCAAATTTGATAAAAATTCATTTTAGACAAAGATATATTTGTCAAATTTGTAATGTTGTTAGCAAATTATGTTAAATGCTTTTGTAAGTTTTAAAGTTATAAAATAGATTTAAAATAAACTTGAAACAAACCCAAAACTCAACAAATTTTAATGAACGAGGTTTGAACAAAAAATCTTTAACTTAAATGGATAAGTTTGAAGAATGGGTTTGAAATTTTTTATAGATTTAAATTTGAACAAGTCAGAGTCAATTCAATGAACTCGATCGTAGTGTCTAGTCACACTAAGGGTTTTTATGGAGGATATGGGTTGAAAAATTTTACATTAACCTCCTTAATTAGATCCTTTTAATTAATTAGCTTTTTTTTTTACCCCTCAAATTTGTGTTTATTATTTTATTCCCCTCAGCAATTTACTTGTAGTAAAAACCAGGTTTAGCCTTCACTCTCCTTCATTCTCTCCATCCGTCACCAATACACACCTCTAACCGCTTCCACCAAATCCGATGGCTCGTGCCCTTTTTCTCTCTCTAAACAAATCAATCACTACCGTCCATCTCCACTCCCGCCACCACCACCACGGCTTTCCTCTTAGTCCGTCCTCCCGCCTCGTATCCTTCCGCGCTCAATCCAACCAGCCCGACCTCTCGGACCTTTCCAATGCTTCCGACTCCACCACCGACCCTTTGCTCTCCAAGCTCGAGGATGCCATCCACCGCATCATCGTGCGCCGCTCTGCACCTGATTGGCTCCCCTTTTTGCCTGGATCTTCCTACTGGGTCCCGCCTCCCAAATCCCAGCTCTATGGTGTGGCTCAATTGGTTGAGAAATTGGCCAACCCATTGACCCCCGAACAAGCTATGTCTACTAACAGTGTTCGAGGCTGGCCATCGTCGGATTATTTTGTTAAAGGTATAAAGTTTATATATTTTTTTTAAAATTTATTTCTTGGTTTCTCTATGTGACGTCAAGCTATGATTTTTATGGTTTTCAGTTTTTTTTCGAAATATTGGGTTTTATTCATTGAGTAGTAATTGCAGGTAGATCCACTTGTTGATAAATTTTATGAAACGTGAGAATCTTCTGAAATTAAGGAGTATGTTAGTATTTTAGAGAAAGAAGGTTATATTTAGATTTTATATATGTATCTTGTGGGTGGGTTAAAATGAAGAAGATAAATTGATGTAATCGTGGTCTAATTAGAAAAAGAAATCAATCGAAGTCGTTTTTTTTTTTTTTTTTTGTATAGTGTATTGGGAATCTACTACAAATTGTTTATGTGTGTGAGAATTGTGGGTAACAAGTTCAAATGATTCTGGTGATCTAAGAGCAGTTTTATTTAGAGTTGTAAGCTTTGTGAAGTTAAGGAGGAACCACTAGTAGCTCGTGGCTTTGAGTGTGACTTAGAAGTCAACTTGTATTATATGATTCTGTTTATGTCAGCTCTTTGATTCATAGCATTAGAGTATCATCGCCATTGTGTCTTAATGGATATCAGGTCGTAATTGGAGTAAGTTTGTTGAGATTTTGTTCTAGCAGCATAGATGCTTAGCTCATGTTCAGAATTAAGTTGAAGCTTATGGTGAAGGCTTAAAAGTTTTTACAGTCCTTATGTTTTTCTAAAGCTTCTATGTTTATGTGGTGAAAGATAGGTGTACATCTTTGAAGGTGGGGGGATCATGTATGATTATCTTCTCTGTTTTATTTGATAGGAAAGTAAACATGTTTTATTATATTGCTATAATATTCAGCCTGTTGGTGAAAAAAGCAGTTGAACAATTGAATCAGCCAAATAATATTAACCACAAACTCCATAAACAATGTTCAACTCATCAACTTATGGTATATCATTTAGCTTGAATAAAGGAAAACATAGTCTTAAAATATAATTGGAACTGGGGTCCCCAGAGACACCCATCATTGTACTTCATTTAGAAGTCTTCCTCCTCCCTGCTACAACACTCAAAGGATCTTGCTACTCCTTTCAATAAAATTGCAATCAAAACATAAGTTTAACAAAACAATAACTAATGTAGAGAAAGAATGGTTGACACTTTTAACCTTCTTGCTCATTAACATACTAATGGTCTGACTACCTATGTTCAACTTTGTCTTGTCAGTCTCTTCATATCTTAGCATAAGATGATCTTGATATGGTGTTCTTTTTGCTCTAAAGTTACCATTTTTGTGGGTTATTTCCTAATATACTGGTCTCTTAATGTCAAAATGTAGAATACCATTGAGCTTTTTTGTTTAATCAAAGTATATTCTAGTTTGAAGTATCATTTTGTTATACATGGCTATTGTTTTGTTATATAAATTCATTGTTACTCATTTATACACTGGAACCCTTTTTTGGGGGTTGTGGCCAAATCAGCAAGATTCTGTTGGTTTACTTCTTCAAGAACCAAGTTTTGGTTGTGTTGATCAGTCTAAGTAATGGCATAACATTGACATAATTATGCCTAATAACATGGTAAATTTTATACAGAACCCTCTGTTAACAGTGGGTATAAGAGTGAACAGATAGTAAAATGGTGGGAAAACTGCTGTGATTGATGTTAAGTTTAAAAGGAATCCAGAAAGCTGTTTCTGCTCTGATATCTTGTATCAACTAACTTGCATTTTGTTCATGAATTGAAGAATGCATGAAGACACATTTTTGAATGAATTTCAATGTTTTAGTTTATATTATAATATAGTTATTTAAGCAATTCAATTCAGTGGTCCATATGATTAATTTGTAGATAAAATGGTGCATTATGTTTGTAGTATGCTTTATTATCAGTGCAAAAACCTTTTAAGGGTTTTGCAATTTACATGGGGGCCCTTTAGGTTGGTTATTATCATCTAATTATGAGTTCTTTTAAGTATTGGAATGATTAACTTCTTTCTATTTCTTTTTATTCCAGGTGCATCTTTAGATCGAGTGGAAGCAGACACGAATTCTACTGTTGTATCTCAATCTGAAGATGAGGAGAGATGAATAACTCCTCTTAATATATCTGGCATCTGGGTGAGTAAGGTTTTGATTTCTTGTGTCATATATTAATTGGAATTGTGATGGAAATATTCATAAAAATAATTGTCACTGAAAAACTGTGTTGCTTAAGAAATATAAATCCTTAGTATATGTGTTGTGTCCCAATCTCAATGTGTGACAAGTATTCTGCAAGATGATTTTAATATGAACATCTGATTTCTTACAACACCATGGAGTATGGCTGGAGGGTGGGAGTCACTGCAGTTGTTGGTGCTGGCTTTTGGTGGTGAACTGGTGAAAGGTAGTGATCATGATTGAGAAGGTTAGGTATTATGGTTTGATCTTGGAAAGAATTAATTGTTTGGCAATCATTTTGATGGCAAGAGAGCAGCGTTCATGGATATGTAATTTCATAAAACATAAGGGTGAGCTGTATGCATATATCAAACATCAATGTAGTCAACCTAACTGTCCAGATGTATGTGTTCAATGCTTGACCATCTAGTATATATGTACATACTGTTAGATAGATACCCCTCTATGAAGTTTGAATATTTTAAGTTATAAACTAATGGGAGGTAGAGCAAGCTGTTGTGATGCTGGTGATAACAGGCATTGAATGTGATGGCATACTTCTGTTTAAGCGATGAGTATTTGGTCTAGGTATCAACAGGTACGCCTTTTGGTCTAGCTGGACTCTACCTATGTAGATCATTTTCTGAAAACAATGCTTAAATTGGAAAGTCATTTTGTGTCTGAAAATTGGAATACTATTGCCATTGACTCCTGGATTGGAGCCTGTGACAGACTCATTACCTAAATGGAAGTGAAAAGAGTCTCATAAATTACAAACTGAGAGGGGTTTACATTAAGTTGGTGGGTGCTACTTTAAATGACTGATTTAGTGATTTGGTTTTGAAAATCGAGTGACTCATGAGCTTTGATGCTTTGAGAAATACTGGCAATTGATACTTCTTTAATTTTATGAAAAAGCTGTCAGTGTATTACGGGATATCGATAGTTGTTTGCTTTGATTATTTTGGTTAGTGGATCTATTTTTGTAAGTGGTATCATCTTGTATTCAAGTTGAGGACAGTTCTGGGACTTTACATGGACACACTTAGAATACAGGTTGTATCTGTAATTTGATTTTTTTTCTTAAAGTTTTGATATTTTCAGAACTTTATCTCTATGCTATGCTGATGATGTTTCAGGCTGTGTGTCTCATATCTACCTGCTTACCTTGTATTCTGTTTGAACTTCTAATGTTTTCCTATATTTGATGAACAACTGTTATAATTCAACTTGAAGATCCTGAAAAAAGAGGAAAAACATGATTGTTGACTGGGCTGTGCAATGTGCAGGCACCCATCAGATTCAGAGATGTAAATTTATGTAGAACCAAGAATGAAAAGCAGAAAAAACCTGCAGCAATAGACTTCTGAGGAGCAGCAATCCTGCAACTTTGTTAGGAATGATAACTTATTTCCCGACGGCCATTGCCTTATATCATTCCCTGCATATTTTGACATTGCATCATATGTAATAAATATGTATAAACTTTATATACCCCGTTTAGCTGGTGGGTTCTCTTTCATCTGATGATACATAGTTATTTGACATTTTTTTTTATTTATCTTTTGTGTGCATATATGGTGAGGTGGATTGTTGTAAAAATGGTCTGTTGCTGTCATTTTGGATTCCCATTTCTTTCATAAACAACTGTCCTATTGCAACAGGAGAACAAATATGCTTGCTGTACAAAGTTGCAGTTGAAGAAGAGTAATCTTCAAAAGATTTACAAAAGTTGCACAAATTATGTCAATTCTTTTGTTTCAAACCAAATGCAAAACCTTGATCCTTGTTTTGTGAGGCCTCACCATATCAAATGGTTTTCCTGAGAGATTGTATGAGATTGAAACATTGTGGAAGGGATATGGGAAAACTTCAGGGGCACTTGAAGACACTTCAAAAGTCAAAGAAAGGCAATGCTGACAACAAAAGTCATCGAAATTATCCTAGACACGACTTTCCAAAACCTCTGGGTGGGTTTTTTGGTTATTATTATTATTATTATTATAGTTATTATTTTGGCTTTTGAAGCTTAGTAAAATAAAATCTTAAAAACATGCTTTCACTATTCCATAGAATTGATTTATTCTTATATGCCCAAATTATGAGAAATTGTTAGGTTACGAACATTTTAAAAATACTACAGTATATTTTTCAGAAAAGGAACATGCTAAGAATGAATAGACTTCATATACTGGATATCCAAAACATTTCGTAAGATGCATAGGGATTCAAGAAATCTAAGCCAGATGTAACTCTTAACCAAGGGAATTGTAGCCATCCAATATTCCTGTAACATTTTAGCTCTAATGTACAATGTCATAGGAATATTATACTTTCATGCATTTCAACTCTCTCTATTTTTAATTACCAAAAAAAAAAAGAACTCTCTATTTTCAACTATGTCAAAAAAACGAAAACAGAGATTACAAAGGCATAATGCACAAAAGATACAAACAAATGATAAAAGGTAACTTGGTATAATAGAAGTTATTAATTTCTATGACGGTGATATCTAAGAACATACATATATATCTTGATGGTAAAGACTGATGTACTCCTTATGTCTGTGCAATTTGACGGAAGTGTGATGCTCAATGTACGAGTTCTGCAGGGAACAAGACCAATTACTAACTGTTGATCAATACCAGATCCAAAATGACATGAACTATGAGAAATCATGACCCCGAAGTAAATATAAGAGATATTTAATAAACTCGGTTTAACCATGCACTAATTAATCTAGATTGTGTGTAGTGGTTCATGCAAAACTTATGAATTAGAACAGTCGCACCAACGGAGGATTATAGACCTCAATTTGGAGCCTAAACAATCACACAAGAAGGGGATGAATCCAAACCACCGTACAATTGGTTCCTTTGGGCTTAAATGAATTCTAATTTACTCATGTAAAAAAGACATGAATCTTAATTCTTTTTTTTTTTTTTTTTTTTTTTTTACTATAGTTCATCAAAGGCCAAAGTCAACATTAAATCCTAATTCAATGTCCAAGGAACTTGACATATAAGTTCACATCATAATGAAAGAACACAAAAAAAGAAAAAAGCTTTAATATAAAACATCAATGGCTAAGAAAAACAGGGAACAGAAGGAAACTGACAAAGAATATACAGAAGCTTCTGGGACAGATAATGTTTGTCGTCCACTTCTCCAGATTTCATTCGGCATGAATCAGGAAAGACATTGACAGAGGGAGTCTAGGCTCAAAGGTACTGCTTTTGTATGGGTTGAACCCCCAAGTGTTATTTAGAAAATAATATTTTGGAATATTTATTCCTCATTAAATATTCTAAATAATATTCTTAAATACTATTTCTTAAATACTATTTCCTAAATAACATTCAGGGGTCTAACAGATGGTGTAACAAAGAAAATAACAAAAGCGCAATATTTGGAAAAAAACAAAGGGAAAGAATTTGAATTCTCTTCTGGGAATCTGGTCTCAATCAACCAGAAGGATGAACCACCGAAAACTCTGAAAAACCATTATGTATCATACAGATGTGTGTGTGAGCATGCATCCTTAATCTAGACAGCAGTGGAAAGGTATACTAAGAGGAAAAAAAAAATCCAAACAGTATAAACACTTTAAAACTGAAAACAAAAAGAAGTTATAGCTGCTTACACAAAGAGACATGGAATTGACATAATTCCAAATTAGTATAGACCTAACATTCTTAGCTCTGTGATATGGCTCTGATCCAGTTCAGGGACATTTTTATTATTTTCTCGGTCCTCCACCACATATTCCTGACATCATGAAATACTGATCCTTCAAATGACATGATATATTAAGAGTCCACAGGCTCCAAGTTAACAAATTAAAACACTGAGTATACATAATTACATGTCATGAAGAATATTCAGGAAACAGGAACAAAAAGACCCTCTGTGTCAAGAAAATAACACAAATTAATCAGAATAGGAAGGAAGTCTATTTTAAAACTTAATAATAATCCCACCCCACAAAGGAATTGAAATAATATACGGATTTATCTTTAACTAAAGGAAGTCACTGCTCAAAAGAATAATCCCAATCTGTATGTTTTTTCAACATTGTTTTCAGAAAACAAATTATCCTAAAATATATTCAGCATCATTTTCAAAAAATATGTTTTTTAAAAACAAAAAAAAAAAATGAAGATACGTTCAACATGAATTGAAACGAAAATTAATGAATGTCTTATATGTCCTATACTAATATTACAATCACTAAAAAAATTAATAAGAATTACATTACTTACAAATGTTACTTGGTATTGAAAAATAAATTCAAATAATGATGAGAACAACATAAATTTGATCTCACCTTCATGATTTTAAAAACTGAACCGGACTGGCTGACCCAACCGCTCAAACCATCCCGGTTTGCAGTTTGACCGGGCCAAACCCGGTCGCTGATGCCAGCAGGAAAAATTCAATTTCTTTTTTAAATTGGCACTTGAACTCAAGTCTTAAACTTTGCATAAGGTGGGAAGAAACATCAAGTCACATGAAAGTTTGTTTTATTATTTTTTTCTTTTCATATTTAACATATCTTATGTATTTTATAAAGAAAATTTTCCATTGTTAGAACTTGAACCAAATACCTCATCTATTAATTTAGACTATATGAGTCATCAAACTAAATTTATTTTTATGTTAAAGCAATGCAAATTATATTTTAATTATTAATTATACCAAATTGTTTTCAATATTATTTTTAATATTTATTTAAACAATGCACCGGTCTGACCACCGGTTGGACCAAATTGCCCCCCTCATCAGGTTGTATCTAGTCCAACTTTAAAACTACTACTTGCCTTTACAGAAGTTATAAAAAGGTTTTTCCACTTCTATAAAAAAAGGCTTTTGAAATTGGAACATTTTTATAATGTTATAAATTCAGAAAACAGAATCATTTTGCCAAAACAGACACCTAAGACCTGAACAACCAGTTGTTTTCTCGCTTGACTACATTCAACACATTTCCCAATGAGAGCATATCCCAGCAAAGTTCTCTTTCCAACCTGTTTCAATAGGAAATATTAAATACCTTTGTCAGTTCTTGTTTGGCCAGAACGTGGTAGTGTCGTTCACTGATCCTCTGTCCACATATTATGGCTATGAAGAAACCATAGAGCAAACCCACCAAAACAATAGCTAAACCTGACAATATATCAGCATAATATAGCATTAAATTAGCAATTAGCAATAATAATAAGTTATATAATGAGAAGTGCATTTCATATATATATATATATTCAAGCAAGTTTCCAAACTAACAAAAATAGACTAAACTGTACAAGACAAAATAAGGATCACCAGTTATAATTGAAGAAAACTGATCAAAAAAATTATGATGAGTTAAATAAACTAGAGGACACATGATATAAAGGGCCAAGGACATGAACCGCAGGCCAACAATGAGCAAAACCAAGTGTTGCCCATGTTGGTATCTAAGAGTTCAATCTAAATTTATAGTATGTGTGTGAAAAGCTAAATATGAAATAAGGGCCAGCAGGAATCATTTCAAGTACAGGGAAAAAACCTAAAAGAAACCATAGATATATAACATTCTATTTTTAAAAAATTAAATATGTAAAAGATATAAATATTATAATACATGGTCTTTACGAGTCATTCTCATCTAAAATGTACAGTTAGTTTGCTGACAGAACTTTGGACGACAAGAACTCAAAAAGTTACAGTTGGTCAACTACAAATTTACCACCACCTATTTTACAAATGTATGGCTCTTTTACTAAACTTGACATGAAGCAATACCTCAGGAAAGTCATTGCAGAAAGAAAAACCTTATATGAAGTTTGCAATTAATGTTTTCCAGAAGAGAAAAAAATATTAGGAAATAATTCCTCAAGAAAACAGGCAAAAAATAAAGAGAAGAGGAGAGATCAACAACCTAATAAATGTTCTAATTTTAAAATTATCATATCAGTAATTGAAAAGAAGCCGATAATAGAAGAGTTCAAATGGTGAAAGAAATTCCTTATAAAGGTTTCATTGCTATGTAATGACAATTCTACAATGCAAAGAATTTAGTTGTCAAAGTATCATGCTTCAAAAAAAAAAAAAAAAAGGTTGTAGCATCATGCATAGGGTTCTTTGAGGAACTGCCAACCTATACTAGATGCACTAATCAATTAGTCTACTTTTATGCTTTCTCTCACCATCTTATATTTATTTATTGACTTCATGGCCTTGCCAAGTTTGATGAGGAATGATCCAACTCCATTTTTGCTTTTGCCTTTTAAGCCATAGCCCTAAATGCTCCTACCTTCAGGGCTCCCCTCTTCAAAACATTTATTCTCTTGCCCTGGCTACAGACCAACTCACTTTCTTAAAATAATAAGAAACAAGTCTTGTTCAAACAGTATCTAGGGGAGTCCCAATTTACTCATGGCCGAAGCTTCCTGAACTGCCACTTTTTATGTCTTTTCTTCTCTAGGTACTAGTCCAGTGATCACTTATGGATTTAAGTTTCCAATAATTAATGTTTACTAGAGAGTTAAATAAGCTATTTTAATGTTTCAAAAACTCTAAATGTCCAATCTTTGCTTTTAGATTCACTTTATATCATTTGGATTCAGATCAATAAGCACATTAAGATAAAATTTGTCCAGAATTTCATGGAAAACCTAAAACATGATTATAGACTCACTAAAATAAAATCTAACGACCAACTTCCTGATTACAAACTCTACTCTTGGCCAAAAATATCTTATTAACAAAAATTGCAAGCAGGATTTACTTTCCTCAAACGTAAAGATCTGATGCACCTAAGATGCTGCAGCCAAACACTATGACAAGTCTGTTAGAGATGATTACATCAGTTTTACCGGATCAAAGCCCAAAACAAGCAATGAGCTTGACCCTTCAGGCTGATAAAACTCTGAACCATATAACAGAGTAGGCCAGTCAATTAATTTTATAAAAACATATTAACAAAAAACTCAATGTCCAATATTTTTTCCTCATAATATCTCATTCAAGGTAAAAGACCAAGGCAACGGCTTCTTGTTAGGATAGGGGACACTTGCCCTCATCCTATAGGTTAAATTCTATTATAAGAATAGGTTGTTATGTTATCAAAGGAGAGGGAAGCAAAAAAATATTAGGGTTTTATTTTGTGAACAGAGTGAGGGATGACTGTCTGGTTTATCGTTTGTAATCCCTTCCTATGAATAAAATTGTTTTTATTTTATTTTGTTTTCTGTTTGTTTACTGTTTTGTTGAACAAAAGTCTGGAATCCTATCATCCTCAGTCAAAACATGTGTCAGATTACATAATGGTGAAAGAGAAAAAACTAAAGGAAAAAAACACTCTTTGACAGCCTTATGTACTCAAATCAATGTGTTCATGTATGTGTGCATACAAAATGTACACACGAATTATAATCTATACATGAGGTATTAAATATTAAGCATTAGTATCCTTCTAACTCTATGTGTGACATCTATAAGGATACAGAAAGCCAGAACATTTGGTATACAGAGAGCGAACATACCAGCCATAATATAGAACCCATAAGGATGCTCTTCATAACCAAACATTTCTCTTAGTTCCTCCCCATAAAATTTGTACACCAGCACCGCCAACAATGCCACAATCTGTTAAGAGCTTTATTAAGTTGCATGTAAATTCTAACAAGGCAAACTTCAACAATTGATTCACAGTAGAGGCACAAACACCTAGCACAGTTACCTAATGAATAAATTACTTTAATCTAGGAATTAAATTCATAGAGAAACACCTAGGATTACAAAATACTAATAATAGCGTATGGATGCTCAAGAAGGAAAGAAAAAAAAAGTAATAGTGAAACAAAATGTTCATAAAATCTTAAGAAATAAAAAATCTGCAGTTTGAATCTTCAATTGGTAAATACTTCCACCTAATTCTATGGTGAAGACACACAAAAACTCTAATTATACATCTTTGTGTTCCATTTTCTAAGCATAATATCTAATGCAACTTCCCTGGTTGTCCATTTTGATGTAAGCATTGTCTCAAAAACTCGATTATGGATACATCGAGTTTTGTGTCATCTTGTCGTCGGCACCATCATTTCAACTTATATAACTTTTACTTTCACAAGAGTGAGAAATTTTTGTTTCTCACACGACTGATGGATTAATTAGCTACATAGAAAGCAATAAAAATTCATCACCACAATTTTCATTTACCACATTTAAACAATTGGTTGAAGATATTAGAAATTATTAAAATATCCACAAGAAATTTTCCAGAAGTAGAACTAACACTATTCTGGTTAAAACAATAGATGAATTTAAGCACCAGCATAAAAATGTTCAAAATTAGATTTGTACCATATATATATGTGAGGGAGGGGGGGTTGCCGGGGGGGCGGGGGGGGGCGAGGAGAAGAGGGGAATGCCTGTAAACTCAGGAAAAAGTAACATTTTATTTTACAATTTCCTTCCAAGACAAAATTAATATATACTACGTCGAATCAATATTCTAATATACTGGATTTTTGAATGATTTCAGTTATGACTTTCTGTTTACCAATTATATCACAAAATCTTTATATAACATAAGAGATAACAGCCTCCACAACTCATTGGCCTAAATATCTTAAGGATCATTCAAGAGGGAACAGGTGAAAAGAGATTGCTTAATTAATTGATTTCCTTTTACAGTAATTTCTACAATTATCCAGAACCGGAATTTAAAAAGCAACTCTTTGAGGACACCTGAAATTTTCAGAGAAAGGAATGCTTCCTACAACAGCTACATAACTCTACATTATATTTTCTGGACATGCAAACTCAAATAAACAAATGGAATTGCTAATCTTCATATGATAATATCAGCATTTCCAGCAGGAATACTGTGTAAAGTAGACCGTATGTGAAAATCAACATACATGTACTGCATTGGAAGTCATATTTTTCATAGTTGATGATAGGTAGCGCAAAAAATTATCAACTGAATCACTATCCAGTGCAAAACATTGATATAGAGAAACTTAAATCATCGATTATCCTACCAGCTGAACAACTATAAAAATGAATGCATGGTCCCTAGCAACAAGGAACTGAAATTTCAATCTCAACCACCAGCGATCAGCCGGAACATTAGCTCGTAATAGGAATGCTACCCTGCACTCTGTACAGTGAGAAAAAGCAAATCCTTCCTGAAACAACAAAGGAAGCAATCAAATATTTTTAGTCCCCAGAGAAAATACAGCAATCTTTTGTTTATCAAGGACTCACCTTGGTTGACCTCCAATGATCAAGACATGATCTATGGACATACTTTTGAGTGCCCCTACAATTGCATGGAGAAATCAAGTCTTCTCCTAAAAATGTAAAAAACAAAAATTAGTACACAAAGACTTGCACCATTAATACAAGCTCATCCAGAAAATTGATATTTATGGTCAGTGTTCTGTAATAAACATAAGAATAAAAAAGATACCAAGAAAACGGGGAGTAAAGACCTCCGATATCAAAACATATACGGCATTGTGGTTGGTCAGCATTCATCAAATGGCTAGTTTCATCAACATAAAGACTTTGTAAATCATCTGCAACAACAACACAATCCCCTCTAACAGCTGTAATTTCAGATGAAGTCAAAGATGAAGACGACGAAGAAGATGCAGAAGACAATTCTTCCGATCTTTGCAAACTCTCAGGCTGAGACAAGATAGGTTCGCTTTCTGAAATATCTTTGTTATGGCTGTCACTTGACACTAATTGCATTGCGAAAAATTATCGAATCAAAACGCGAAATTCACGCAGCAAAAGCAATAGTTCCTACTAACAATATCAACAAAAGCTAGAACCTGCAAAATAGGAGAAAATACTGCTAACATCAACAGTTCACACGTTGAAAAACATCAATAAACTCAATTAAGCTCAACAATTGTAAAAATACTCGACCATTCGAATCAAATCTAACTAAATTACTCATGAAACAACAACATTATATTTAAAATTCACAATTATCTCAAATTTACAAAGACAACATGAATTACGAATCAAATTCAAAGAGGAAAATACGTCAGAAATCGATCAAGCGCTCGCCGGACATGCAACGAAAGCCTCAAAACCGAATATTTTCACGGTTCTCCTTACGATTTCACACCAACATGAAGCAAAAATAAACAGGTCTCTAGGATTTCTTTCGAAATTGACATTAACTGAGAACAAGAGTTTTGTGTGGAAAATGATCGACCAAATTTTAATTCCAAAAATTTAAATAACGACGTAAATCCACATATAATAATACAATAAGCAGAACTTCTGAAGAAATTGTCTGCTGCAAAGTTTGGAAGACAGACCAATGGATGAAGTCCACGTAACAAGAAATGGAGATGAGTTAACTGTGGGTGTCGGAAGTTTAGTGACGGGCGTGTGAGAGGTCACGGAAGATTTATCATGAGATGGCGCAGACGCATCTGCAAAGTACTCTGTGAATCATCAATCCTCCATGTAAGACTTCCCTTGATATTACATTCAAATAATATTATAAATTATATTAAAAAAGGATTAATTACGTAAATCTCCCTCAGATAATACTTTGTCCTTTCAATGGACATATAACAAGCCCATCCACTAGAATAAAACGGTCAAAGGAGTTTTTCTAAATGGTAAAATTTTATTTATTAAATTTTAAAATATTAAATACTCATTAATAGAAAATATTTTTCATCTACTTTAATTAATATTTTATCTGAAATGATCAAAATACTTTTAATTAAAAAATATGAAATATAAAATAATATTAAATATTAATAAAAATTTTATAAATTTATAAAATATATAAAAATTTTAATTAAAAAAAGAAAAATCGACCACCACCTACCAATTGTGGTGGCGGTTAAAAATTTAATCAAATAAGTAAAAAAACTTATTTGATTCAGTTAACTGTCAAATATGAATGTCTCTGTTATCAAAGATAATCACAAAAAATCGAAAATTGTTAATCATATTAAACTAATCGTTTATTGTCATATCTAATAATGAAAGTGACTAAATAAGATAATCTTTTTCTATCTACCTGATTAGGTTCTCAGAGGTTATTGTCATTGGTAATGTTGTTGATGGAAATAACTGATTTTTTTATTATTTTCATTTAATTTTTTATATTTTTTATTAAATTTTAAGATTTATTTTTAATGTTTTAATATTTAATTCATACATTTTTTATATATTTAATATTTTTATTAATTATTAAAATTTATTTTAATATTATTTTTTATTTTTAAATATTTTTATTTGATAGAAAAATTTTTTTTTAATCATTAATATTTAACGAGTAATTGATTGTCAAAATTAATTATTAATTTTAATTAATATGGGTTTTTAATTTTTTGAAAATTAATATGTAAACTTTTGTTATTTAAAAAAATTTTGGGTGAAATTAAACCTTTGGCCAAAAAAATTAATGCGTCCACAACTGTGGATAGCTTTATTATTGAATAAAATAAAATTTTATTTTTGTTATCTTTTTTAAATAAAATAAATTTAAAAAATAATAAAATAACATTTAAAATATTAAATTATATATATATAAAAAAAACACATCAACCATTGTTATTAACAATCTATTCAAGTGGTTACAAAAAGTCACGTGATTCATTTCATATTTGATTATTTCATTTTATATATAACGATTAAGTTTGACTATTTTTATTATCAATAATAACTAAAAAAATGTCATCTCATTCACAGGACAATCAAATTTAACTATTCTATTTTATGTTATGACTAAGTTTAACTACTTCTACAATCAATAATGCCCAAAAATTACCGCTATAAACAAACAATATCTCAATAGTAAATGATAACTATTATGCTTAATAAAAGCGATTATATTTGACCAACTTTTAAATAGTTGTTTCCAATTACACGAGACATTTTTCAATTGTTATTGTCGTCACTAGTAATGATAGCTGAAAATACTTTCAAATTTATAAAATATTTTTTAATGTTTTTAATTTATTATTTATTTATTTTTATCTTAGTTCACTGATTTAGTTTCTGACAATTAGATGTGTCCATCAAGTTTTACAAAGTAATAATTTTTCAAGTCATATTTTAAAATTTTTATTATTACTTTACATTTGTATTATTTTATTAAATTTTATTTATTATTTATTATTTAAATTTTAAATTTTAAAATTTATTATTATTATTATTATATTAATTTTTTTGATATTATTTTATATTAAATTTTAAATCCTAACAAAATGTAATACTATATCTCTATTTAGCGAGCAAATTTTAGCCTTGTGACCATAATAAACTTGCATAAATTGAATTGAAGATTAATGCTATTAATTTAGAACTAGACAATCATCTCCCCAAAATCACGCTTAACCAATGAAATAGCCTTAAAACCTGTCCCAAAGACAACTCTCTAAAACAATTCAAGTTGCCTCTCCGGTAACATCTCTTTAACTAGTGAAATAGCATTCCTTATAACTCATATTCTCATTTATGCTTTAAAGTGGCGTTTTAGTGGATATTTGGCTATCTTTAGTAGGACAAACAACTTATTAAGTTAATTTTAAAAATAAATATTTATTTAAAAAAATGTGAACTAAAATTTTGAAAACAACGTGTAGAAAAATGTTTAGTTTCCTTTAAACTCCGAAAGTGAAAAATAATTTTTATTATTTTAATATCTAAAATTTAAGGCCCACCTAAGATTTTCTTAAATAACAAGATAATCCAAAATTTTAAAAAAACTAAATATCCACCCTTGGCCAATGCCCTTTTAATTTTATTAATATTTTTGATGAAATAACTAAAACAATTTTTATAAAAAAATATTAATAAATTTTTTTAATATAAAATAAAATATTTAACTATTAATTATTAAATTTGTCTATTAATTTAGTTTAATGAATAAATATTTAGTTTAAAAAAATTAGGGACGTGATTTCTGGCTTATGGGATCCTGGGATGGGAACAAGTTTATAGGATAAAAATCCGAAGAAGATTTGTTGTATCGTAGTAAAAATTCATGAACTCAAAATAATAATAAAAGATATTACTGAACAACAGAGTAGAATCAAAACAAGTCGGATTCGTGCAGCGCGAAAGCTCTCATTAAGGCATTTCGGAATTCTTAGTCTGACGGACTGAGTTGTGAAGACGCCCCCGCCAGCATTTTCCAAGACCGCAAACTACAATTTTCAATCATCTTGCCGTATCTGAGGGTGTGTTTTTCTCTATGTTTGAAATAATCTGTCGACTTGAGCAGAAATGGGGTCCTGAGCCTTTTTATTTTTCTGGATAAGATAAAAAGTGTAGGAGATTTGGCTTCTTGGATTTAAACGAAATGATAGAAGAGGAATCGTATTTATTAATTTAGGCTGTCTCGATAGAGGGTTTGATTTATTTTGGAGTAATATGGTCCATATTTTTTTATATGTAACATTCGCTAATTCTAAGGGTTTTGAAGTTTTTGGTGCTCATTTTCTTAATCGATGTTAAAGTGATCATGTTTGTGAGTTTGCCTACCTAGAAATTTCTTGACTTTGTTAGAGATACAGCAATGGAGGGAGTGGTGATGCAAGATCAATCCCAGCAACAGGTGCCGGCACAACCAGTAGTAGTGGAGAGGCTGAATCAAGCAGTGGTGCAGCAGCTGAATCTTGAAGCTGTCAAAACTCGAGCCATTAGTCTATTTAAAGCCATATCTCGTATCCTTGAAGACTTTGACGCATATTCTCGCACCAACACCACTCCTAAATGGTATTGATATTATTGCCTTTTATAGTTTGTTCCAAGCTTTAGATTAGGTTATTCATGAATGTAAAGTTACAGCTAGTTGACTAGAAGGTGTAGTTAACGAGAGATTGAAATGTTGAGTATGCACCCTAGGAAATGTTTGCACGGTTAATCATTTTTCAGTTGTTCTTAGTTTTTTTGTGTCCCAAAATGCTTTTCAGAATTGAAAAATGGCTGAGAAGTGTCTTGAGTCAGATGACATTGAGAAATTTCTTCTCAAAGCATGTGGCTTTTATAATGTTAGTGTAACAGAACCAAAATATTTTCATAGATCTTGTGAAGAGAAAATTCTAGGGAAGTTTGAAATAGCAAAATTTCCAAACATATTAACTGAATATGGTCATTTTGTTGCTTGCTATTTCTTGAATTAACTGTTCTGACATTTGGGTTGCCTTTCAGGCAAGATATTTTGGGGCAATATTCTATGGTGAACCTTGAGCTTTTCAACATTGTGGATGAGATAAAGAAGGTTTCCAAGGCTTTTGTAGTCCATCCAAAAAATGTTAATGCGGAGAATGCTACAAGTATGGTTATCTTCTTGACGTCTTTTCTGCACAATAACCATACTTCTTCTGGAAATCAGAAATTATTATTGTATTTTCTTATTCTTAGTTTTACTGTAGTATGAAGCATTTTTGTCCAATGATGCCATTCTGGAACCGTTCTGAATTTTTGATAAATTATTGCGTACAACTTTTTTCTCACTCAAAAGTTCTATATCATGTATAATTGTACATCTTTATGAACCATGAAAACTACTAATGAGATTATGTCAGCACAGCCATATACAATTATCTTCTTCTACATCAAAACACAATGAATATGATTAACTAGCAATACACAGAAACTATTCACAAAGTACATGCATGTACATAGAATGTTGCTGTGCTCCGTTGAAAATTTCTCTACATTTAAGATCTGATATTTGATATCAGTTACTTTTATCATGGTTTTTATCCTTAGAAAATTGCTTCTTGTGTTGCAGGGTTGACAACACCTCTTTTAGCTTCAGAATAAGTTAATTCATTAAGTTAGTCAATATTCTGTACTACTTATTTTCTCCTCCATTTCCATTATTCACGCTTAGAAAAATTGAACGTAACAAAATAAAACAGCTTGAAATAGGAAAATAAAGGCTTGTTATAAGCACATACAGAGGTGTACTATCTTCATAAGATAAAGGTAGATTTTGAGTTTATGTCGGCTTTTTTGTCTTCCAAATCTAAGGAATAGTTTTTTTTCTTTAGTCATGATGATCAGAGGTGGCTAGTACTTGAATGTTCGTATAGGTTTCATTTATTTTAGTTGAATAGAATTATGTTTTGAGTTTCTGTCGGGGATCTAAGTTTTTTGGTTAGTAGGTCTTCTTGCTTATTTTAATATCTTATTTTTGGTGGAAAGCTTGTTCCTACACTATTTTTGAACCATTAAAGTAAATCACTTTAGATGGTTGATTTTAAATTCAGTAGATGTAATTGTTGAACTCTGGAAAGACATATATGCTAGCTGCAACTCAATCCAAATGATCTAAAATGGTGTAAGAAGTTGTGTAATAATGTTATTCCATTGATCCTAGCACACATACATTCATATGAAAACTAAATCTGAAGCATTTTACATAATAATATTCTGTGTATATCATAATTTCCTTTCGGGTTGTCTAGCACATGAATTAACTCAATATATTCCTGGTTATGACAGTATTACCTGTTATGTTGTCATCAAAGCTACTGCCAGAGATGGAGATGGACGATAACACCAAGAGAGAGCAACTGCTTCTTGGGCTGCAAAACCTGCCAGTTCCTTCTCAGATTGAGAAATTGAAGGTGACCTAAAATTTATTTGATAAGCATTTGTATTTTTTCACAAATTCCTTGCATTTTGATGTAAACCATATATTCTTACAGAATAGGATTGATATGATTGGAGCTGCCTGTGAAAGTGCTGAAAAGGTACTTGCTGATACACGTAAAGCTTATTCTTTGGGTTCTCGTCAAGGGCCTCAAAACATTCCAACTTTGGACAAGAGCCAGGCAGCGAAAATTCAAGACCAAGAGAACTTACTACGGGCTGCTGTGAATAACGGTGAAGGTGATTCTTCCAGCAAGCTGATATTCTTCCATGTTATGCATAGACAGACATTAATAAGCAGACAACTTCTTTTCCTCTATTTAGGCCTACATTTTATTTTTTCAATGTTGTTTCTGGCATTTGCACTGAATGCTTACAATTATTTTGCATAGTTTCTACTTCACTATAGGTCTGAATGCTGCCCTTATTATAATTGTTTTTGTCTTTTAAAATGAAAGCTTACATGTCCTTAGTCATATGAGTTGTAATAGTACATCCACTGTTGCTATTTTGGTGATGTGTGAAAGCTGGAAATTTTACAGAGCCTCCTTTAGAGTTGGAAATATGTTGGGAAAATATTTTGCGTTTTGTGCCCAAGCAATATGTAAGTTTCTGTCTGTTTGTTGCCTCACCATGAAATTTTCCACTGAAACACTTTATGTGCATGTGCATGTACAATGCAGTGATACCATTAGTGGTTGTAGAGAGAAGTAAAATTTTGAAACTGTAAAATTGTCTCATTTTCTCTTCTTCACTGTCAAAAATGATTTTTTTAAAGAAGTATTCGCCCTCTGATTGCTGATCATATCATTCCATTTGTCAGTTGGTAGACCAATTGATTAATTGGGCATAATTCTCTGCTGTATTTTGAGCTCATATTATGTGGGTATTCTTCAATTAATACGGAATTATAACTTGGGGTTGCATTTGCTAATTCATGCTTACATTATTAGTTGGCTGTCAAATTAAATTTCAGGGACAGGTCTTTAGTATAATAGTTTTACATCTGTAGAAGCCAGTATCATTGATTCTTAACTTTAGGTCGGATAATTGAAGCTGTGCTGTGAGAGCTTATGAGTCTGATACCTGGTAAGCATTCTTATTAATTGATCCTAATGTAAATGATATGTATGCAGGTCTACGGGTGCCTGGAGACCAGAGGCAGATGACACCTGCCCTTCCAATGCATCTGGTTGATTTGTTGACTACAGGTGATGGAGTGCACAATATTTCTGATACATCTGGTAAATTTCAGTTACTTGTTATGCCAGCAGAAGTATCCATTCTAATTTAATACAAGATTGTATTCTAATTCTATCATTGAAAATTCTGTTGCAGGAATGTACATGAAGGGCACTCCACCGTTGTCTTCAAACAACATCATCAGTCAGGGGAGTTTGTTACAGGTTACATATTGGCTTTCATTAGTTTTTTTTTTTTTATTGTTTTTGTGCGTTTTCACATAGGAAGCAGGAGAGACATTATGCTGAATATCATTTTGTTTGCATTTTCTGTCCTCTATTGCTCATGTATTACATAACATTTATTTTGTCAGCATATGATATCTTTTTTTCTGAGAGAAAAATGGCCAAAACTCATTATTACCTCACTTTCCTTTTCCATACAACTTACAGAAAGAAGGTTAGGACAGACTTATCTTTTGCTTCTTCTCCTCTCATTATTTGTGTGATTATTGATGTGCCTTTTGCCAGATTTCTTAATTTGCCAGTGGTCAATCTAAAATATATTTTTTCATATTTTGTAATTTTGTAGCTTCTCCCTTCCAAATTTTCTGAGAGTTGGATGACTTTACTTTTAACATCATAAATACAATATTTTTTTTTTAAATTTCAAGCCATGTCCCAGAAAGTACCCTAGTATTGCAATGTTATTGGTAAATTTCAATTGTTGTCTGTAGGAAAACTAGCCTGGCATTTCTTTTTTATGAGTTCAGTCTGTGCAGTCCTTGTTTATTATTTCAGGCTATTCCACGTTGAACACATAGGATTTCAGTTTGAGTATGTCTGTCCATCATAAACTTCTGTTGAGCTTATGAAATCATGTTGTTGTTGCTCAACGTGATCCTTTTTATGTTCTGTCATTGAGGTTCTACTTGCAGCTTCTTCATCTGTTCTTGCTTTTGCATGCTAGCTTGGGTCAGACTATTGTTTGTTAATATTGGAGGGAATTGTGATTGTTTTAGATAGGATTTGATTATATGGTATCATCCTTATGATTGACACAATAATGAGGTAGATGCAATTGCGGATGATGAATGCATTCAAATTATACCTTCAAACCTATTAAAATAAATTTTAATATGAGCTTAAATTGACTATTAAATATTTTTGAATGTTGTACAGCTTTATTTAAGATGTGACCATCTAAATTCTATTCTAATCACAACATCTGTATTTTAGTTTCAATATTCATCTATATATCAATGGCAGTATTCATTAACATATAGTTAATTATAATATTCAACATTTTATGTTTTAGATTGTTATTATATACTTAATTTTGAGTATTGTAAGCATGGGACAAATTGTTTCATGGTCTGTTTGTTGATACCATGCTTGGATTGCACTATAATCCCACCAAACAATACTCTCCATGTTTAGTTGCTTGAGACTTTAGGTTTAGTGGTTGGACCTAGCAAAACTTGGCAGAGGCATTGGTTCAACTTTTTGAAGCTGATTGCAACCTTGATATGTGTGGAGAACATCCAACCAACTTCCTTGGATTGTTTCTGGAGTTGGCATCATGGGCAACCTGATTCAACTTGTGGTTTTGTATTTGGTTTAAGCTCTGATTGTCTTGAATTGATCTCCTGTACTTATTGGATGAGTCCTCATGATATTTCAAATTTTATATCTTGTTTTTTGAAGTTAAAGTACAATTTTTTAAGGTTGCTTAAGTTTATATCTTCTCTCCTTAAAATTCTCTAGCAGACTTCTGGAGCACAACTCATGGGTAGACAACCTGCTGCATCTCCATCTGTTCCTATCAGTGCTACTTCATTTGATAACACCACTGCATCTCCGCTGCCATATGCAAACTCGCCTAGGTCCGGCCCAAACATGATGAATACACCATCTCCACAGCAACAAACCCAGCAACAGCAGCAGCAACAACAACAGCAGCAGCAAAGGCAGAAACTGATGCAATTACCACCTCATCAACAGCAACTTCTTGCTCAGCAATCATTCAGGCAATCTTCAATGCAACTGGGGCAGGTTTGGTTTGCATAATTGGAATAATTGTATAATTGTTGCTTTACCTTTTAAATGGCACAAGTATCTATTAAATTTAATTTAAGTGTCCTGTCTTGCATCAGAGGTAGATAATTGTATTGCATTTTGTACATTAACTTTCTGCATGTGTTTGGGTTTTGAATTTTGACTGTGGCAAGAACCTTGATTCTGGTCAGAGACTCAGAATGAATTTGGTCTCAGAATTTTGAAGATTTTAGCTCTGTTTTTATTTTGATTTTTGTTAAAAATTGTTCTGAGTTCATAGGAATATTTTGTATTGAAAATTCATAGACTTTTTTTGTAATAGAAACTATAATTTTTTTTTTTAAATTAGTAAAAGGTGAGAAGACACATTATGGACCAAGTGTCCAAATAGAATCAAAATACTAGTGGAGGGAAAACAAATCTATACACTTGACCGTAGAGAGCAATCATCCTCCACTGTGCAAAATTGATCAAATTCTGTATAAAAACCTTATGAAATGGCACACTTTTGTAATAAACTGGAAATATCTTTGAAATCCAAATACTTGTTTTGCAGACTAATAATTTCTTAAGCTTGCTTTATCAATGTGTTTGTCTCTGTGTTTATTCCACTTTTGATGAATTTGAACTTTGACCTCTAGGACACAACATTTTCAATACACTTGGTGGAGGTGAGACCTTTTTGCTCTCTAAATTTAAATCTCTTCAAGTTTTTAAAGGAGAGCTAGTTATTGAACTTAAATAGTTTTTATTTCCTTGAGTGCACGGGGTCACTTGTGAGTCCCAACTTCGAAATGTCTGTTCCCTTGCATAGAACTTGACTCCTCATCCTTTCCTTGAAAGTTTGCTTGAACATTCTTATCTTTTGTGATATGAACCAGTTGGGTATGTTGATTTTCTTTTGTTGTACTTGCTGAATTTTTTTTTGTTCAGCCATTTTGACATTTTACATTGAACTGTAATATTCTTGTCCAGAGCCAGTTGCCACAGCTTCATGATTTGCAAGGCCAGCCGCAACAAAAGTTTCAACAGGTAATGTATTATTTATCTTGTTCAAGTTCTGAATTTTATTTTCATCCTTTTCTCTCTCTTCTATCACTTGTGCAAATGTGATAATGAAAATAATCATAGGCAAGTGTTTATGAGTAATTGTACATAGTAAAAATGTGCAAATTTAAAGTTGGTCATGCACATTTCGTTATACTAGCTATGTCTAACCGGCCTAATAATAATCATTATTGATTTTGTTGACACTGTTTTCTCAATTCAACCTAAGACTAATAATTATGTAAATAGTTTATTGAAACAAAGGTTTTTGGTTTGAATAACTTCTTCCACACATTATTTTATTCATTAAGGGAATTTATACAAATATGTTACACAAATTTAAGAAAATACAATCTGTACAAAAGGAATTAAATCAACTAAAAAAGGAAATACAATATTGTAATAATTCTTATCCTAATCTATTGAAGTTAGTCAATACATTTAAAACTTGAAATGAATATTATCTTCCAATACTTCTTCTTAAGGTGGTGAATAAATGTTAGTCATTCCCGACTTGCATATAAATGATTCAAAACCTGGTTTTTGCACAACTTTGGTCAAAATGCCAACTTCTTATGTTGTAGATGGAATTTTTGTTAGCTTGATTCTCCCTTCAATTTCTCTCTTGATTAAGTTCTGACTATTCTTACATGCTTTCTTCGATCATGTTGTACTTGGTTATGTAATCACCTTAAACTCAACCTTAACATTACTTTGGGCAACTATTGACTGCTTTTGCTTTGCCAAGTTACTAAATCACCGCATAATTTTATACAAAAAATTGAGGTGGAGTGGCTATCTTCTGGTGAACTAGACCTATCTGCATTTGCAAAACCAATTATCTATCTGTTCTCACTCTTTCGAAACAACAATTCCCAGGAGTCTTTTTTAAGTGTCTTAGAATATGCATAGTTGCATTAAGGTAAGTCTGAGTATGAGAATGCATATATTGACTTACCATGCTAATAACATAAGCAAGCTTGAGTTTGATTCTCCAAAATTGGAATTTTAACAAGCACACTTGCTATGACCAAACTACAACTTTTAAAGTTCCTGAAGGCAAAATGATATTTGCACTACAATAGAGGTTACTTATAGAGGTGTTTTTTTAGAGGCATTTATCCAACACTGCTAAAAGTGTTTATTATGTCTTCTACCGGCATTTATACTGGCGTTTGTAAAAAATGTTGCTGTAGTAGTCCTTTTTAGTGGTGATTGATTTAAATGTTGGTGTCATGTGGGTAAAATGCTAGTGTAAATGGAAATTAGCGATGTTTGGCATTTACCTTGACATTCTTGTTTCCTTTAGGAGGTCAACAATACATTTCCTTTGCGAAATAAAGATTCTTTCATTGCGCGTTGCTGTCTCCATACTGAGAAAGTATCATATAGAGTCTAGGTTTTTAACTTCAATTCTGCCTCTAATTTTTGTTTGAGGTTGTCATTAGTGTATGGTTATCTCTTGTAATTATGATATCATCCACATAGACGGTTAGATTTCTTACCACTGGAATTAGCTTTTTTTTTATAAAAAATGTGTGTTCTACTTAACTCTGCTGATGTCCAACTTTGGCAAGAGTTGTACTAAATCTTGTGAATCATGCCCTTGATGACTGTTTAGACCATACAAGGATTTTTTTTTCAAATCCAAGTGGCATCCTTATATATATTTCTTTCTCAAGATCACCATTTAGGAAAACATTTTTAATATCAAGTTTTTGAGCTCCTAATCAAGGTTAATTGCGATCGATGTATCCGAATAAAGTTTAGTTTTGCCATAGGGGCAAAGTCTCTTCATAGTCAATACCATAAGCCTATGTAAACGTCTATGCCACCAACCTTACTTTGTATTGTTTAACATTGCCATCAACTTTGTATTTAACTATGAACACCCATTTGTACCTTGCAATCTTCTTATTATTAGGAAAATCTATCACATCCCATGTATCATTGTCAATCAAGGCTTTACTTCTTCATGAACCACAATACTCCACTTTGGATCTTTCAATGGTTCTTGAACACCCCTCAATATAAATACTTATCAACTATTACAATAAATGCTTTGAAACTGTCAGACAATTGAGAATATGTATTAAACTTAGAAAGTTAGTGTTTAGTGCATAATCTCACCCTTCTTTTAAGAGCAATAGGAAGATCCAAATCAGTTCTTGTCATGATTCCTCCTTAGGATGTGTCACTAGTTTGGACGTGTCCTAGTGCTTGGGAACTGGTTTTGATCTTCCAGTGTAAACTATAATTGATTTCTCAAGATCCCATATCAATAATTGACATGGGTTCAGGTTTGGTTTATGCTGGCTCAAGTGAAGGTTCAATCCTAGTAGATATGGTTTTGGGGGGGCTCAAGTGAAAGTTTTATCCATTGGTTAGGCGTGTGACAAAGGATTCTTGACTCTAAAAGGGAAGGAAAATCAGTAATGATACTGTAGGGTCCCAATAGGACTTTTCACTTGCTTTTTCCCCCTAAAAAGGAGTATTGAGATAATAGGGTTTGTCTTCAATAAAAGAGACATTCAAAATCAAAAAGAATTTGCGGCTAGAAGGGCAATAACATTTATATCCTTGTTAGGTTGGTAAATACCCAATAAATATATATTTTGATGCTTTAGGTTGAAGCTTTTGACAATGGGAATTATGGTTTTGGGCATAGGCAATGCACCAAAGTATTTTTGGTGGAAGAGAATTTAGTATCCGAACATGAGGGTTATAGGCTAAGTGAACGTTTAAAGGGGTTCAAAGTTGATGGACCTTTAAAGGTAATTGATTGATTGATTAGGCAAGCAGTTGAAAGGACAACATCACCCTAATAGAAATGAGTGACAAAACATGAAAACATCATAAAGTGGGCAATTTCAAGTAGGTGGTGGTTCTTTCCTTTAGCAATCTCATTTTGTTGGGGTGGATAGACACAAGTTTATTGATGGAAGATATAATAGGAGGTTAGGTATCTGACAAGGTCATGTAAGAAATACACTTGACCATTGTCAATCTGCAAAACATGGATGGATGTTTGAGAGACATGTAGGATCATTTATGAAGGTTTTGAAAATGGTGATAACTTCGGATTTTTCTTTTATTAAATAAGCACAACATATCTTAGTGTGATCATCAATGAATGTGACAAACCACCGATTATCATTTAAATTCTATACTCTCAATGAACCCCAAATATCACTATGTATCAAATAAAGAGGTTTAAAGGGTTTATATGTATGAATTGGATAATGGGTATAAGATTGTTTAACAAGTATATAAGATTCAAATTGAAAAGAAAATTTCTCGTTGTTGATAAACAAATGTGGATACAATGACTTTAAATATGGACAACTAGGGTGACCAAGTTGGTTATGCCAAAGTGTCGTCTTTGAATTAGAAAATTCTAAAAAATTAGGTTTTATTTGGTAACTTACTCCTTAGGTGGACATATAAGCCATCCGGTTTTTTGGCAGTGTCAATTGCCCTTCTTGAAGGTTGGTTTTGAAACACACAATAAGAAGGAAAGAAAGTCACTATATAGTTCATATCTTTGGCTAACTTACTAACTGACAAAAGATTGCACTTTAGCTTATATAAAACTGAGTTCAAGCAAGGTTTGACTAGGAAATTCTCTTGTTTCCTATTGGAAATGTTTCATCATTTGACATTGACACCTTAAAACTTCCATTGCACTTTGTATGGTTTACCATTATCTCCATAGACCCAGTCCTATGATCAGATGCTCCTGATCCACTATTCAACAATTTACATCAAGTTTTCTAGATAAACAATTACCTTATATGAGTCATTAGGGCTCTGGGATTCTGAGAACTTGAGCTCTCTTATCCTTTACCTATATTTTTTTTTAAGGAGTTGGTGAAGTAGAGTAACCGGTTAGACAGGTTCAAGGGTTACCTTTTTCTGGTTCGATGGTGTTCTTGTCCATAATGGGCATGCAAAACTTTGTTGTTCTCTAGATTATCCTAGGACTATGAGGTTCTACCTGATATTTTCAGGAGCTCCAAGGCTGTTTTTGATGTTTCCTAGGACTTTGGGGTTGCATATGATATTTTCAGGAGATTCATTGGTGTACGTGATTTTCCCAGAACTATGGTGGTGTATCTAATAGTTTTTGTATATCTGATATTTTTTGTTGGGCACCAAATCTGCAAATTTTTCGTAATGATAAATATGAAGAAGATAGATTGGCAATTTCTAGGTTGGATCTTCAAGTTTCCAGCAACAACAGAGTCTATTTGGCAGTTTTTGGGCTAAATCTGTAAGTTTCCGATAATGAGCGGAGGTAGATAGACTGTTTATGGCAACGACTGTGGTAGATCTGCAGTTTCAGAGAAGAATCTCCAACTTTCCTGCAACAACACATTCTCTCTAGTAGTTTATGAGGTCAGAAGTGGCTTTTTGGCAGGTTTCCGACAACTTTTGGGTTGAAGGTGGTTTTCCAACATGTTTTCAGCAAGTCTTGGGTCAGAGTTAATTTCGCGGCAGTTTCCGGTAGTTTCTTGGGTCAGAGGTGGTTTCCTGGCAGGTTTCCCATAAGTTTATGATTTTCCAGCTAATCTCTAGCAAGCTTAAGGTTTCCGATAAATCTTCAGCAAGTTTATAGGCTTCTCCTAAAACAAACTTGTGAACAGAGTTTAAAAAATAATCCAAAATTTGTCTCTGAGACCATGAAACAAAGGTTTTTGGTTTGAATAATTTCTTTCACGCATTCTATTCATTCATCAAGGGAATTTATACAAAGATGATATATAAATTTAAGGTAATACAGTCTACACAAAAGAAAATAAACAATGGAAAAAAGGAAATACAATATTGCAATAATTCTTTTGCTAGTCTAATGGACTTAATCTATATTTCTAAACTTGAAATGAAACATATCTTCTAACTTCTACTGGTATTTGGAGAAACCATATAAAAAATGGCATCTTCAATTCCTTAGCACAATGCAGCATTTATAAAAAATAGAAGCAATCTACCATGATGATTTTGGTTCAAGGATCTGTCAAGAGAATCCTGAATACTTTTCCTTTATACATGTAGTGATCTTTGTCTCTTCAATTTATTGTATGCAATCAGAAAGAATGACACTTATGCCATTGCTAGAGGATTTTTGTTTGTCTTTTTGGGGGCTTAGTTCTGGATGTTAAACTGACTAAGAAGTTACATAAGATTGTGCATGATTAAGTAATTATACTTGTGTTTCATGCTCTACCAGTTACATGGCCAACATCAGATGCAATTTTCTCAGCCGATGGGACACCAACAATTTCAAGGTAGGCAGCTTCAATCTGGACATGTTCAGCATGGGATTGGTCAGAGCCAACTTGGCCAAGGAAATCAACTGAATCGTCATTTAAGCCAGTTTTCTGGTGCTGCTAATAGTGCATTGTTTAATGCTGCTCAGGGGTCACCAAATACTCAGATGGTAGTTCTTTAACTTAAATTTGCTTTCAAATTTTAATTTCTTTTTTCTGCTTTCTAATCAATGGCAAAGATTTGGGCAGGACAGACCAAATTTAGTAATTTAAAGTTGTGTTGCTGGTGATAAGACCATTTTGTTTTATTTTTCTTGCAAATAGTGTATGCTTTCAAGCTGTAGTAATCTTGGACTTTCCTTAAACAAGATCTTTTAACTTTTTTCTCCGGATGATATATATATATATATATAGCTTTCTGCATTCTTGTGTTTGTAAGCTGTGAGTTGTGTGGTTTTTCTATTATGGTTGCTTCATTGAATATTTTTAAGGTTTTATATTGCTTGGTACCATTTTATTTTTATGCCGCTCCTTTATATGGGAGCTATTGTAATCTTTCAATTAAAAAAATTGACATTTTCTGTTGTTTTTCCTGGACATTAAATTCCTTGCAGAGCACTTATTTTTTAGCTGTTTTTTACTTTAGATCAAATCCTTTTGATGTAAATTCATTATATTGTGCAAGTCCAATGATTTCTGTGATTTTGGGTTTGGTCTAAGATGTAGAGCCTTATAGTATAATTTTCTTGCTTCAGTTTTAACTGGGAAATTCTCAAGCTTTTTTATCTCTAGGTAGTGGTTATGCACCTTTCAGTTCTTTTTCTTAAGGGCTACTCTCTGAAAAATTTATTGTTCAGTTGTTCTAACAACTGTCATGGGCTATTGATTCTCTTTCCATAGTTGAGCTGGGGCTTAATTTGTATGAAAGTTGATAATACATAAAAGCATACTCTTGCAACTGTTTGAGTTGCACAATTGTTACCATGGTATCTGAATGGTTAGAGTAGCAGGTATTGGCTAATTTTGTAGATTTTTCTCAGTCTAGATTTGTTTAGAATAAGTATTAAAATTTACTTCTCATGCTTGACCTTTTAATATTTGACATTATTCTCATGCTCAATTACTGTAACAGGAGTCTTACCACTTGAGCTTAAGTTTTCTTCTTCTCATTAGCTAAATATTCAAAATTTGCTTTACCCATTCAGTTTCTTACTGTATATTTATTCTGCTTGTTGATTCATTAGTATTTATTATCTAGTCCACTGATGTGTTCTTATTTTGCATATTGTTCGAATGGTTTTCCAGTATTTACAATCCTTTTAATTTTGTTATGGTTATTCTCCTTTTATTGTACTCATTAATATTATTTTTCTTATTTTAGATACCCAATATGTCAGCCACCATGCCTTCCCAATCACTTTCACGGATGCAGGTCAGTTATGCCAAGTTTATTAGTAGAACCTGCTCTGTTTACCATAATCTGGTGCTGCTTGTATGAATTTAATCAAATTCAGAGAACTTTTTTTCTTCTTTAAATTAGTGCATTTACCATTTAACTCAGATTCCGAGTCAGAGCACAACTCAAAATTTTTGGACCATAAAATAGAAATGTTTATGGACCTAAGGTTAGCATCACTTATTATATGTTATTTGTAGGTGTTAACTAACGATCTGATTGAAAATTTGACTGTGGTGTAGCAACTATTGTTTGCTGTTCAATGCTTAATCCTGTTTAATGGTGGTGAACATGATTAAAGTTACATAAATTGATTGTTGTACTAGGAGACTAATTTGTTACAGATAATTGGTGTGTTTCTTAAAATTGTGGAGCCACCTCACTTTCTTCTCCACTTGATTGGCTATTTGGTTCCTGACACAAGAAAATTTTTTTAACTTTCACATCTACCAAAGTTACCAACAGTATGTTATGATGTTACCTCTGTTTTTATCTCTCTGCAAGTTGGCTGTTGAACAATGAAATGATTCCGTGGAATTTTCCTGAACAGTATGTTTATTTTGTTTAGAAAGTATGGCTAAGGAAAGGTCCTACACTTGTTAGTTGTCATCTTGTTTTTTGTGCAAAATTGCTTTATACTGTAATATTGTTCCTTATGTTTGTAAATTTTTTATTTGCTGCAACCTGGAAAGAGAGACAAGTCATCAGTCCATCTTTAAGGTCATAGATCTATATATATATATATATATTGTTGTTTTTTAATATATATTTTATTCGCTTATTCTCCCTTATTTTTAATATTACATTACTTGTTGCGCATGGGCACATTATAGCCAGTTTGGTTCTCATGGGTGGGACTCTTGAAAGAATTTTTTATTGCTTGCTTGATTCATTCTCTTTTATTCTGGTGCAGTATGGATTAGCTGGTAACAATCCCCAAAGAAGTCATGCTTCCCAAATGTTGAATGATCAGAGTATGATATATGCCCCTAAACTTCCTTGAATTTTCTCTATAATTCTCTTGAAAAATGGGAAAAAGTGTGGTGCAACCAAATACTTCCTCTATTTATTTTCATAAAGACTACTTCTATGGTTATACTCATTTGGGCTTTTCTGCATGCAGTGTATAATATGGGACCTTCGAACCCGGGTGGTATGATGCCTATGCAGCAGCAGCAACAACAGCAACAAGGTGCATTTGGGAATATGGCTCCAAACGTACAGAATATGCAGTCAAACATGGTAGCACTGCAGAATGCCCAACAAAATCATCCCAACTTCACACAACAGAGGCAGCAAAATCAGCAGTAATGTAGTTTTATTTACCAATAATTTCATGTTGTACAGGACCACCATAAGTTGTTCTACAAGTCATATCTTCAGGGATTATATGGGGCTGTGACTTTCATATGGATGGTATTGAACTTGGCCTTTTAGCATTCAAATGGAATTAAATTGTCAATTCTTGACCATTTATAGATAAAAAAAAAAACTGGTATGAATCTTATATTCTAGTTCTAAATCAACTGTTATCAACTACTGAAATTAGTGTTATTATTATTATCCTCATTGAACCTCCCTCATGATATAGCCATAGCTCTATTCTATGGGTACAAGAATGAAAAAAAAATTTGCCAGAACATTGAATATCATAAATATTTCAAGAATATTGTTGCAAAGTTTCAATCATGCATGTATACTGTCCATATTCCAGTTAGCGTAACTGTGGAGTTGGCTGCTTAGTTCTGCTTTCTTTGATCAAGGATTTGGGAAGACCAAGAGAAACAGCTGAAGCATCTAACCACAAACCAATCCAACCTGTGTTTTCATGGCCACAAAAATCACTCTAGAGTTACTATTATTTAGAAAGGTAAGGAGATACAGACTCCCATACTGGATTCTGCAGATTTCAATGGCTTTGACTGGTTGTTACTTCAAGATGAAGAATGAAAAACAAAAAAAAAAGAGAAAACTACCAGTCAAATGGTTTTTGAGAAGTTGAATTGGAAAGGAAAAGGGGGTCTTCTGGGTTAAAGAAAGGCACAACTTGAATTAAATCCCAAATTCCAATCCAACAAACTTAATTAACCAGGAAATAAAGCTTCAGTAAATGATATCCTAGTAAATGTAACAGAAGAAAAATATGGAGGACTTACAATTCTTTAAGGCAAGAACATGAATCACTGGCTGCCTCGACTGGAGCTCTTCTATCCAAAGAAAATGTAGATGGGGCTTGGGCTGCTGCAGGCGTGGACAAGGTTTCAAGCAAGAGGGGGAGGTTATCAGCAGAGCCATGGCTGGAACCGGGCGGTGAAAAGGGTGGCGAATGCGATAAGGACGATGAAATGGAGTACTTTTGGTTGCCAGGTCCAACGCTTATGGGAAGAGGAGATGGTGGAGTTGGAGGAGAAGATGATGGAGAAATGTATCCATTATTTTTTGTCAAATGGTATTCTTCTAATTCTTCCATGAAAAGCTTGAACATTCTGCTATCTCTTGTGTTTGTGAATTTGCGTTAGCCCATTGAATTTCAATTTGCCGGGAGTTTTTTATTTGAATTACCGGTACAACCTAACGGTCTTTGGCCAACCTACTGGCTATGCTGCACATTTTTCTTGCTATCTTATTTCAGAAGCAAAGTTAAAAGAACGGATCCCTTAAGCTGGTTGCCATAGCCAATTCCCCCATGTCTGCAAAAATATGGTATAATGCATATCAAAGTTCATCTATGACCCAGGGGCTTGGGTCTAATGGTAAGGGTCAGATGTATCCAAGATGATGGTTAAAGTTTAAATTACAATAAAACCAATAATCTAATCAATAAGAGTTGACCGATCGATATTGATAATAGTTCTTGGGTCATTAACAAAAATTTAAAATTCATGAATATAAGTTTATGAACACGAAAACATATCAGGTTTTCATATATGAGATAAATCTATGAAGACTCATGTTTTCACTCTTTTGTAGTTACATTTAAATATAATAAATATAGCAAATAATAAAGGCATATCTTTCAAGACTTTTTAATTTTTTTTTTTCATTTCTTTTGAAGTATGTCCAAAAATGTCATGACATTTATAATCTTTAAAAATAAAACTAATGTCCGTTTTACAATATAAAACTAAGTAAGTTGTGGCATAGTAATCTCTTGAACATTAATTTTTAGAGGTTTTAATATATTCATTAAAACATTGACAATTTTTCAACCATGTTCAGTCAGAAAATCGTATTTTAAAGATCTTATAGTTATGTATTAAAAAAATGGGTCATTATTGTTTCGTATCCATCATAAAATTTTAATATTAAATAAATTGAATTTGATTTAGTTTTAACATTAGTTGTTAATAATTATTCCTATTTTATTCTTTGTTAAGCTTATTCCTTAAATGGGAAATGAAATAATTAATCAAAATGAGATAAGTGTAAAACAAATTAACTATACCATATTAGGATTAATCTAAAATGACCATATTTTTCAGTTTTATCAATTATAATATGATATATATGGTTAATGCCCTAGTATATCTTTTTATTCTAATTTCGCCCTTGAAAATATAAAAACGAAAATTTTGTTGGACAAACAGACTGAAAATATGAAAACTACGCATAAAAAAAATTATATAAAAAAATTATCAAAAATTAGCAACTTAAAAAGGTTGCAAAGTCCCCCCAAAATCATGTAACCCGCAAACCTAGTAAGTTTAGAAAGAAGCAAGCTCCACCCAAATCATGTGACACCCATATCCGAAACGTTTCAAAACTTATAAAATCGCCCCCATGACCTGATTCGTGCTTTGTTGCACAACGCCTTACAATTTAACTTCCTAAATCAAATCATTGACATGGTGCTAAAAATCTGGTTAGCTAGGTCAGACGTGCCTCTTTGATATCCTCTTGTGGCTCTTCTTCCAAATCCGTCACTCATCGCTTCTCTTGTGTTATCGCTCTCAAGGTGCTTTTCTGGCAAGCTCTCAATCTTGGCATTGAGAGCTAGCTAGAAAGGCACCTTGAGAGTGGTAGTGCAAGAAAAGAGGGGAGCAATGGATTTGGAAGAGAGTTGCTAGAGGATATCAGAAAGGCTTTTCTGATCTAGCTAACCAACATTTTGACACAATATTAGCGATTTTCTTTGAGAAGTCGAATCATGCGATGATATGTGACAATGCATAAACCGGGTCATGCAAAGAGATTTTGAAAGTTTTGAAAGGTATCAAGTGTGTGTCACATGATTTTAAAGGAGTTTGTTACTTTTTAAACTTGCTAGATTTTGGGTTACACGATGTAGGGGAGAGTTTGCAACTTTTTAAGGTTACTATTTTTTTTGATAATTTTATTATATAAGTTTTTTGATGTATAATTTTTATATTTTCAGTTCGTTTTTAAAATAAAACTTTCGTTTTCATAGTTTTAAGAGTAAAATTGGTATAAAAAATACAATAGGACATTAACCATATACATTATATTTTAATTAATAAAATCAAAAAGTATGAATATTTTGCTTTAATTCTAATATGATATGGTTAATTTACTTTACACCTAATTAATTTTAGTTAATTATTTCATTTCCCCTTCCTTAACTTCGATATATGATAAACACATTTGACATTAAATAATTTTATTTATTAGATGTAATAAAATACCAAATATATTAATTAAAAAATTTAGTTACTTCTCATGATTAATGATTTGAGCATTGCACAAATACTGCTCTAACTTTTGATTATTCAATATCCATAAATTGAAAGACATTAAAATAATATCATTAAACTCATTTAGTTTATTTATAATTTTTATTCTCATTAATTTATAATTTTTAATTATACCAGTTCCTATATTCCCTTTTAAATAATTTTACATTATTAATTTAATATAATATTCTTAGCACAAAAAAAAAAAAAGAAGATCAAAAACGATAATATATCTGATCATGTTGTCTTATATTACTTGTTAATTGTATGTGAAGTTTGACATTTTTCTCATGGTAGAATCATATGGGTTACTTCAAGAAGATTAAAAAACTGACCGTCATACTGTAAAAATAATTTATTATTATCCTTTTAGATATTGTGATATTTTTTTATAATATTAAGTTATATGCTGATGAAGATGTTCGATACCCTTCGAACTCGCACATATTAAGCAAGTATCACGCGTTGCATGTTACCAATTAAACTAACTTATAATTTATATTTTCTTCGATCTAATCGAAATTCTTTTGCACCACGGGTTTTTGTTTTCTCATTTTTATAGTGGGTTTGGCTGGGATTTTGGTTTTAGGGTTGATAGGATCCAAGGTAAATAAGGAGAGAGGTTAATTTGGGGAAAATTTAAGGATAGAGTGGTTCGGGTCGAGTCTCTCATTTTTGGTACAAATTGTGGAACATATGACTCGTAAAATTTATGTGAATAAATAATGTAAATAAAAAGATTAGAATTAGTGATAAAATTATATTTAATTAAATTTAAAAAAAATATCATTTAATTTAATTTTTTAGTTTTTTAATAATTTTATGTAAAATTAATAAATTTTTTAACAAATTTAGAAAAAAAATAGTCAGTTTGCTTTTTAAAAATGGAAAAAAGAAGTTCAATAAATTTTATAGAAGTATACACCCTAAAGTGACTTCGGGTAGTTTTAAATTTTAACGGTGCGTAAAAGGAAAGTTTAAAAAAAAAAAAAAAGGGGAAAAAAGAAAAGATTCCTATTGGTTATTCACCAAGGCCAGTTTCAAGTCCAGTCGAAACGAGCAAGACAAAAAAAAACAGTACATATGGTAACAGAGTAAAGAGGCTTTAGACTTCGGAAAAATCTCAGACCGAGAAAGAAAGCCAGGAAGTAAAATGGCCGCTACGGACTCGAAGACGGTGCATTCGGCAGCTCTCACTTATTTTTCTATGATTTCTCTTCTTACTCTTTGTCCTCCGTTCGTTATTTTGCTGTAATTTTCTCACTCCTTCAATATTTCTTTTGATCCTTTTTGTTTGATTTTGATTTTAGAAGGTCTGCATGAATCTCTAGATTTTTGTCGAGTTTTGATGTGATTGATTATTCTTGAGAAAGGGAGAGAAATTGTTAGCTGAAGTTTAGATCTTAGGAAGTTTGGATTTTTCTATAATTTCTCTTTTTGAGTTAGTTCTACGAGGAGTGTTGATTAATTCGTGTCCTGAAACTGATTTTATATTATGTTGTTATTATTGAAGTTTTTTTTTTGGAGACGACGGAGAAGAATATTTAATGAGAAAAATAGAAATGCTGACTGACATGGTTGACTTTGTTGACTTCCTGTGATAGCCAGAATAGTTAATGTTGAGAAAACAGTGCCTCTTTTTGCTGTGTGTGAATCTGTGTTTTTCCTGTGTAAAATATAAGAATTTTCCAATAATATTTTGAGGGAATCGGTTGCTTTGCTGGTTGAAGTTTACATATCATCAGATCTCATGATTATTATAATTTTTTTTTTTTTTTTTTGCAATGGTGTTTGAGCTTTTCTATTGGCTTTCAGAGAAATATGAAATGTTTCTTGGTTCGATATTCCTTTGTTTTTCATGTTTTCATTTAAAAATAATGTTAACGATCAGGTTGGTGATCCTTTAATTGAATTTCTGGTAAACTTAGAAAATGAATAGAAAAAAATATTGAAATTTAATTTCTCTATGAACGCATTATGTCATTCTTGCTCTGTTTATTTTTGAGAAAATGAAGAAGAAAGTATGTTTCAATGTGTTTATGTCATCTCTGTTTCGTTGCTTTGAGAATCAAAAAAACACCTTAGATTAAGGAATAAAATTTCAAATATAGATAGAAATGGAGGAATCTTTTTCTGAACTATGTCTTACTTATCTTTTGCCTTTTCTGACTGATTATGTCAAGGAAAAGATTGAGGCAACCATTGAGCAATTACTGGTCAAGCACAGAGTTTTCATGGTTTTATTATATTATCTAGACTTATTTATTCATGTATTGTCTAACCTGAGTGATAGGCTAGTTACTTTTCTCGTAAATTTTAGCTTGATGTATTGAATACAATAATCATACTTAAATTTCACTACTTTTTGCAGATGGTATACAATGGTGCATGCTGATGGGTCTATTATCCAGACCTTTAATTACTTGAGACAACATGGGCTGCAGGGATTTGTAGATATATGGCCAAGACCCACTGTCATCGCTTGGAAAATAATTGCTTGTTTTGCAGCATTTGAGGCTGCTCTTCAGCTTCTTCTGCCTGGAAAAAGGGTTGAGGGCCCAATATCTCCTGCTGGGAACCGACCAGTTTACAAGGTTTCTGTTGCTGGATATTGTCTTCTCCAGAATGTCTTAATATATACTTGTTTGTTGATAATTTGGTGGAGTGTTAGGGTCTTGATTTTCATTAACTCAAAAGCAAAGAAATTTGTTCTACTTAATCATGTTGCCTGCATTTATTTTATGGTTTACATTAGCTATTGTTTTGTTGATTGGTGCAGGCAAATGGTATGGCAGCATATGGAGTGACACTGGTAACCTATCTAAGCCTTTGGTGGTAAGGGATTTGTCTATCAACATCTTTTGATATGAAATTGCAATTTTCTTTAAAACTATAATTGGATGTTGTTAGAAGGGTGTTCTGAGTGGAAGTCTTCCTTTTTTCTGCTTGTAAGTTGATGATCATTGTCAATAAAAACTATGTAATTTTTTAAATTTATTCAGCCAATGTATTCATTGTTGTCATGTGCCAATTTATCAAAGGCTTGAGACAAATTTAAATTTTAAATTCATTGCTCTTGTTTTGACTAGAATTATCATCGGTGCTTGTTAGTTTTTTTAAGGCATCTTTTTTCTTTACAGTGTCTATTAAAAAAATCTTCATGGCACTGTTTATAGATTGCTTGCTAGTTTCTTGAAATTTGGTTCCTTTATCTGTTTGTATGAGTGGTATCTTGTGTTTTTTCTTCATAAATTAGAAGCAAAATTGATGAATAGGTGTCTCACAGTGGGAAAATTATCACATGGACTTGTTCCACTCCGGTTTGTCAGATATCTCATTGAATTTAATTTCAAAATTAAAAAAAAAATTGAGTAATTTAAACCCTACCATTTTATGTTTCAACTAAAACTCTTAATAGATTTTAGTTTGTCTGGTGTTTAACTTCGGTTACTTTGTATATTGTGGTTGCATGGCTATATGGTTAGAAATATGCCGACCAGTTAGTAACTTTTGTTGCCTGCTTTTTACTTACAACTGAGTGCTTTACCTGCTTCTGTTTTTAGTCACCCTGCATTGAATATCATCGAGGGCAATTGTTTTATACTTTTATTGTATTCATTTTCAGGTTTGGCATATTCAATCCCTCAATTGTTTATGATCATTTGGGAGAAATATTTTCAGCACTTATTTTTGGAAGCCTCATCTTTTGTGTTTTCTTATACATTAAAGTAAGGATTTAAATTTAAGCTTACAGTAATTATTTATTCACAGATTACAGTTCTTCAATTTATATCTGACACTGATGCTTTATGTCTACAAGGGTCACTTAGCCCCATCTTCCAGTGATTCTGGTTCATGTGGGAACATAATAATTGATTTCTACTGGGTGAGTATCTTAAGGCTCATGATAACTACATTATGCTTATATAATTATTTTAATTTTTCATATTGCTTTAAATGTTTGGGCAAAATAAGATTATTGCAATAGAGAATTGAGAAGAAGTGTAGTGGTCTCTGAACTTATTAATTAATTAATAATGTGAAATGTGATTAGAGCTCTATAAATTGGTTGGTCAGAGTCAAGCTCAATTAAAGTCTCCTGGCAAGCATCCACTTTAGAAATCTGCTACTTGTTCTGGAAAGAGGTTCCTAGGATCTATTTGAGAACTATTATTTTGTGATCTCAAATAGTTTATGGCATTTATTGTTTCTTTAAATAAGAACCCAGGAAAATCATCTCGTACAGTTACTTTTATGTGGTGCCAAATGCTTTTGGCCATGTAAGCACTAAAGAAAGTAAGGTTAAGCTTGTGTTTATCATCTCTAATTGTGAAAGCATTCAAACCTCAAGTAGAATTATATTCAAACCTTTTTTTTAAACTCAAACCTTTGATTTATGGCCTAGGTTAAAGACCTGTGCGATGTGCTAACATGATTCTATGGAGTTTTAAACTAGAGTCTACATGGGAAGTCTGGTAGCATAATTTTATAATTATTCTGTAAAACAATTAAATCTCTGGAATATGCTACAATTAATAAATTCTGAAATATATATCCACCTGATTGATAGTCTCATGGCATTTAGATGGTGTTTTTACTTGATGCTAGGTCATTGAGTTAACCAACTTCACAATGTTGCAACAAACAAACCTGTAAAATGCCAAGAAACAGACCTGTATATAATCTAAAGGGTAGAAAAAGAATTGTTGCTAGTATTGTGATATTTGTTATGGGCAGTGAATTCTTATCGAGCACTTATGTGCAGTCCAGGCCAAGTACTTATTATCTAGGTTAATTCTCTTGTGACAGGGTATGGAACTTTATCCTCGAATTGGTAAGAGCTTTGACATCAAAGTATTCACAAACTGCAGATTTGGTATGATGTCTTGGGCAGTTCTTGCTCTGACCTACTGTATTAAGCAGGTACAAGCACTTAATATTTCTTCATCTAAATGTTAAATTAACTTGTCACTTAAGTTCTCTTGTTCTAAAAACTAGTAGCATGATGTGGGAAATTCTTTCTAGGCTCACATACAGGGTATTGTCATAGGTATTAGCCTGATTGTGATCCTAAACTAATTTATAAAATTCAGGCTTTGAGATTCCAAGTCAAGTCAATAAATTATCTAAAAATTGGCACAAACTTTTAAAGCATTTCTCTGTGTTAGTACCTCATACATAGTCCTACTTTTTTTTCCTTTGGAAACATTGAGTTGTGTGTTACTGTGAGAAAAGCAATGGATCAAGTTTCAACTGTTGCAAAAAGAATCCATCTAAGTAGGCTGTAAGGCTTAACAACCGCATATGTTTGTTAATGTTGAAACGCCTGGCATGCCTTAATGATGTGCCTTCTTGGCTGGCTTGGAAGCAAACAAGCTCCAAAATCTCATTGCTTTCTATTTTAAATTGTTACATGTCATCTAATATGATTAATCTTACAGAACCCATTTTTCAACCAAAACAAAAATTTTACCCTCCTTTACTTTTACATGGAATACTAGAAAGGTGGTTTAAGAATTAAATCACCCTTGTTAAAATCTTAGGGGGATCAGTTTAATTAGATTTTGTGCATATGGAAGGGCGGAGTGGACTGACAGGTAAAAAATGTAACAATCAAAAGAGTGGTTATTTCAGCTGGGTTTTACAAAGATTTCGATTGAAATGTTTGATAATGGAGTATAGAAGTCATGGGATCACTTAGTCCTCGTAAACCTAAAGTTACTATGTTCAGAGCAATGCCTATGCGGGTGGTTACCTAATTACAGCCAACATGAATTGCTGTTTAGGGACCTTGATAGCTTGTCTTCTTATCTTCAACTCACTTCCAACACAAGATAATTCTTACGATAATCAGTGCTTTTTTGTCCATCAACTAATCATGGTCGAAGAGTTTTCTGCTTGCTAGTATTAGAATTTTATGGTGGTGATTTTGATCATGAACATTATCATCTTTTCTTTTAACATCTTCTGTTGTTATTTTGCCAGTATGAACAGAATGGGAGAGTTGCTGATTCCATGGTTGTCAATACAATATTGATGCTGGTTTATGTTACAAAGTTTTTTTGGTGGGAAGCTGGGTACTGGAACACTATGGACATTGCACATGATCGAGGTTTACATATGCTCTATTGCTCTTTATTCTTCTTATCCTGGTTTCATATTTATGGTTGTTTTAATCATTGAATAGGAGTTGAAGCTTGTATACAACCTAGAATGACCATGGAATTTGATGAAAAATGCTTACCTACGTGTTTGAAGATTTAAACATAAAAAGATAGAAAAAAGAACCTGTAGTTAATAATTTTCTGGGTGGATTTTGATGGTAACATCCTGTTGTTATGGACTTTATATGCATGATTATTTGTTTTGTATTCAAACAATCTCACAACTTTTTATGAAAAGCTATAGCTTTTAATCTTGTGTTCTTTTGAGTTCATTTTTATCTTGATTCAAACGTCTACTCTATTAACTCAGAAGTGAATAGGTTGAAAATAGGAAATTTATGTATTTCAGTAATTAAAATAATTGTTGGCCTTTGTTATGATAATTATTGTGAAGAATTATCTGGGTTTTCTATTGTTTAACTTCCCATATCTTCTTATTGCTTCACATATGTTCACACTGTTAGTGAAAGAAGTAATATTAGGAGTGTTCCCAGGTACTATTGCTTATAGGAAAAATATGCATTATGTATCAGCGTTGTTATATATTTTTGTTTAAAGTATTAAAAGATCATCTATGCCCTTTTCTTTTAGGAGTTTATTGTATCTTTCTGATCTTCCTTAATTTTCCAACAGCTGGTTTTTATATTTGTTGGGGATGCTTGGTGTGGGTTCCATCTATATATACTTCCCCTGGCATGTACCTAGTTAATCATCCTGTGCATCTTGGAATTCAGGTAATAAGTTTTCAAGTTTTTGTTGGCTTGCCAAACGTATTAGACTTATGATTTACAAGCAGTGTTGTCTAGCCATCTTTTACATGTTTTCTCAATTTGGTTCTTATTTTGAGGACGTGGGATAAAATATATTAAAACGTTCATCTCCCTTTAATTTATCATATATATGCCCTGGGGATGGATTGAAGGGAAATTTATGTGCTGAAAACTTGGCTGTGAATTTGAGCATTTGACCAAATAATAGGTACAAAAGTTAGCTACTTTTTCTTGGTATGGACAAAATATATAAAGCATAAATTGGTAAATATATGAATTTGAAGGAACAATTGAAGTTCTAATGGTTTCAATCAGCAAAGATACAGTATTGAGTTTGGCAATGTTTCCAAAGTTGGATCTGAGTTTGAGTACCATGCCTTTGCCAATATTTGGGCCTAGTTGGATTAGCATGATTACTTATATTTTAGCAGTTAAAGAATTCCAATTTATATGTATATATTATTTTTGCTAATAATATTTATTCCCTTTTCCAGCTTGCACTTTTTATTCTTGCGGTAGGCCTTCTTTGCATATACAACAACCATTACTGCAAAAGGCAGTTAAAAAATTCCAATTTACATATACTTATTAGTATTGCTAATAATATTCATTCCCTTTTCCAGCTTGCAGTTTTTATTTTAGTGGCAGGCCTTCTTTGCATTTACATCAACTATGACTGTGATAGGCAAAGGCAAGAATTCCGTAGAACAAATGGCAAATGCTTGGTTTGGGGCAAGGCACCTTCAAAGGTGATTAGCTTCTTGGAACTTAATTTATTATTCCCATTATACGCAAGATGTTCTGCTTATGTAGTCTTCACATTTCTAATTAGTTTGTAGATATATATATTTTACATATTTTTCAAGCTTCACATTTATTTTTGGACAGAATCAGTCATAAATATAGTTTGATACATTTACAGATTGTAGCCACATACCAGACAAGATCTGGGGAAACAAAAACAAGCCTTCTTTTGACCTCAGGATGGTGAGTTGTCTTTATACTGTATCATGAATGCTATGCATAGCTCTGTGTATGAAGTAGTTGTTTCTCTTGTAAGCATAAATTTATTGTACATGGGGTGGAGATCACCTCTTAGTTTATCCCAGTCAATTAGTCTCATTGCCTTCTAAAAGATCGAATACATGACTTCACAAATGAAAAATATCGAGTCTTTTATAAGTCAATCTTTTTAGGTACATAAATATTTAGGAGTATATATGAAAGCACAGGTAATAGGTAGCCCAGCTTAAGAGGGTTGCAGTTTTTTGCATGGTATGTATTGGGTCCTATGCTGTAGTTTCAGATATGAGCTTGGAATGTGGCCTTATAGCATAGTTGACTTACCTTGCTTTTTGCAGGTGGGGCTTATCTCGTCATTTCCATTATGTACCTGAAATATTGGCTGCCTTTTTCTGGACTCTACCAGCTCTGTTCAATCACGTAAGCTTTAGCAATTTTTTAGTAACTCTAGTGCTTGAATAATAAGAAGCACCTTTTAGCAGAAATCACTGGCTTTTTCTGTTCTGCTGCAGTTTTTACCTTACTTCTACGTAGTGTTCCTTACAATACTTCTTTTTGACCGAGCCAAAAGGGATGATGACAGATGTCGATCCAAGTAAGCTGATGCTAATCTACAAGCTTACAATTATAATATGCCGTCTCACTGACACAACGATTTGGTGGAAAGTTGAATGATATATTGACAAGATCATGCTTGCAGGTATGGAAAGTACTGGAAATTATACTGCGATAAGGTTCGCTATCGGGTCATTCCTGGAATCTACTGAGACATCTCCGATGATCACTTTGCAGCTATGAATCATCTTGAATTTCCTTGGCCCACTTTTATCCTATAATCTGACAATATCTCCTAATTTTTGACTCTTGCTACTCTCTTTTGAGATGTTTCAGTTTTGAATTATGTGGGAGGAAATCGTTGTATTATGCATATGAAGTGTGCCTTATTCCTGCTTTGTCTCTGCAGTTTTCATGTGTGTGAAATGTGCTTATGTGTATTATAGGTTATAGAATAAAATCTCTTTCACCGTAGAGATAAAAAATTAGGTATTAGGAGGAAATTAAGAAGTAATTGAATTCAATTAGGGAGTTTAACATAAACGCCATTCTGCGTGAAGTTGAGCGGACAGCTAGTTAGGATTGCACTATATTATTCGTTTTTGTAGGTGTGCCAAACTCTGAAGAAACAGAAATTATTTTGGGTCCAAAATAAAAACCAGAACTAACTATTTTTTTATTTTATCTTATTAAGAACCCTAATCAAACAAAAGAAAATGAAAATAACTATTGTAATTTGTCTGTCTATTTGCTTGATTAAGTTTTTTATTTTTTGATTTTAAGGTTGACAACTAATCATTTTAGTATAATTTGAATAGAATATAGTTGTTTTTCTTATATATAATAATAGAGAGTAAAATGTTCGTTTAACCTTTTTTCTGAGAAAATCCAATGGAGCAATTCAGAAACTTAACCTAGTTAGAATTTTTTCCATTTTTTCAGGGGTAGCAAGGGAGCATCCTATTTCGTTCTATTTTGGCCAAAGAACTTATTCCCACCTATAGTTTGAGGCGGGGATAAGGTTCCATCCTCTAACTTTTAAAAGTTTAGATTCTTATATTTGGATCAAATTTAATAATAAATATAATAGTAAACAGTATTAATCTAGGGGTGTTTTTGTTTTTTTAAAATTCAAAATTTATAAAATAATAAAATAAATTTTATATAAATATAAAATTTTAAAAAAATTTAAAATTATATTAAATAAATTTAAAATTAAAAAAATAAACTAGCCACCGTCGCTGATGCTAGCGGTGGTGGCCGTCAGGTGGTCGTCTCCAGCCATCTGGTTCCAGGGAATACCAAACTTGGCCTCTCTGTTCGGTGGAGGTGGTCTGATTTGACCACAAAAAACTGTCGGTGTTAGTCCTAATGATCGTTTTTTACTATTTTTTTCGACGGAGGAGGCTAGATCTAGTCTCCTCCTCCAAAACTGGAGGTGATCAAATTTGGCCGTCTCCACCCAACGGGTAAGTCAGACTTTCTTTGGAACCAAGTGGTCGGAGACTGTCACCTGGTATCATTATCAACGGTCATAGCTGTCGGCATCGACGACAGTGGTTATTTTATTTTTTTAATATATATTTTAAATTTTTTATATTTAAAAATTATTTTATAATTTTAATATAAATTTTTATTTATTAAAAGATATTTCAATCATTTTATTTGAAAAATTATAAAATATGTTTGAATTTTAGTTTAAGGGTGGGAATAAGGGTTTTGGCCTTCCCTTTTTTACATCTTAATTTTAAAAATATATATATATTCCCTCTTCTAAATCTAACTTTTAAATTGTGAGGTCCAACATAATTAAGTAAAAATTGAGGGCGAGGTTAGGCATTTTTTCTCTTCTTTGGGGTTGTTTTGTAATAAAATTTCATTCTCTCCATCCGGTTTCAAAAGACGTCAGATTGGAACCTCAAAGTTCTGTTCTTGGGCGCATTCGAAACCGAAGCGAGGAGAGTCTTCGCTATTTCGGGTACAAAGTTTCGTAATTTTTCGTTTCAGTTTAGGCTTTTGTGTTTTTTCTGTGTTATCATTCTTTGAAGAGGTATTAAATTTTGTCTAGGGCTTCTGTTTTATGTTAAGTTTGTGTATTTATGATTATCTCAATCTAGGTTTGAGATTTAATTGAAAAGATAGCGTTGATGCTCAAAAGGTTTTAAATTTAAGCTTTGTTGAGTAGAGATCGTAGTTTGTAGTTAAACTAGGGGTTTTATGCATAGTCTGAGAATTGTAGACATAAAGTTGCGAGGTTTAGCGATTTATCAGTTTTTAAATCTAGTTTGACAGGGAAAATGTCATCATATGATAATGTTGTAACTGGGAAACTGAAGCTTAAAGGAAAAGCCTTGGATGTGAAAGCTGGCGGCGTGAGGAAGAAAAAGAAACATAAGAAGAATAATGATGAAATTACCAAAGCCGGAGATAATGGCGTTGAAGCAGGTTTGTTATCTTTTCCTTTATTGTGGCATGTAATTGGTGTAGGAGGTAGTTTAATAATACAAATCTTACTGTACTATTGTTTGTGTATAAGCTGTGAAAATGAGTTTTTGCTGTCGTTTTCTTAAAACTGGTTGAATTCATTTCATAAGATTTGTATTCCTTTCTTTTTGCACACGTCAACCTAGGGGTGGAGAGAGTCTCACGTTGTATATTTTTAAAGTTGTGTTGATTAGCCTGTCCTTATGCCATTTTTGTTCATTGGTAGTGATAAGGGGGTGTGGGATATGAATTTTGTCCCATGTGTTAGGAGAAGAAATTATTAACTATTTTACTTGAATTTTTTTATTATTTTCTGGGTCAGCATCAATATGGAAGATGCTCTTCCTTTTGTAGCTTATCTAATGGGTCAGATGGTCCAGTGGACAAGTTTGAAGCTCTTTCTGCAGCAAGTAATCTCTTATGTATGTCACATAAAAGTCAATGTATTAAAAATCTCAAGTGTTCCTTGTACATATTCTGAGGCATCAGCGTTTCTAGTGCTGCTGAAATTGATGGTTATTCTGCTTGCCAGTGTTTGTGCCACTATTCCCTTTTTCATCCAATGTTTATTTTAGTGGCAGATGAATGTAGGTTGTAAAATATAAGAGGGGAAGTTGTTCTAAGTCTTAGCATAAGCTCTGCATAAACATAGTTCTGATTCTTGTGTGAAACTTCTTTTGAATGGCTTTAGAAATTAGAACAGTGATTGCACACCTACCTTTTGCAGTGAAGTCAATATAACAGTCTTGTACGACCAGTAGAATATTAGCTGCAATGAGCTGGATGACAATAGAGCTGTTCCATTCATTGTTGGGGCTGGTAGACGTTTTATTTGATCAAACATTGTGTCAACAACCTCAAAATCGCAACTTTTGAGTCTTCAATGAAAGTACCTTTGTTTTACTTAGAACACTGTGACAAGAGTGATCTAGCATTCTCCTACACTTTGAAGTAATGTGCTCTTCCTCTTGCAACCAAGACCTTGTTTATTTTAATTGGGTGGAGGAAACTTAACCTATTACCAATCTCCATTACAGTTATAAGACTAGAATTTGCCTATTTTGGAATTACTAACTTATCACATCTAAACTCCTCTTTTGTCTTGTTCCAAAATCTGGTTTGTCTGAATGTGCTATGTCTGTGGCAAGATAACAGCTGAAGTTTTCTAAGTTAGATCAACACTTTGTCCTTATGTGTTGGTTCAAATGGTATGAGTGTGAGGTGGATTGGGGTTTGTTGTAGATTCCCAATAATTAAGAAGTTAAATAATGGAACACCTATCAAAAAGAAAGAAAAAATTTTAAGGACTGTGTGGCGGATGTATGCTTTTATTAAGAAATTTATCCCAAAGAGTGAGTTTGATTATTTGAAATTGGGTTTTGTTACATGAACTCTATAGTTGCCCATTCACTACTTTTAAAGCAAGGAATGCCATTGCAGTTGATGTAATTAACTTTTCATTAATATTTTGTATGCAATTATAATGGATGTACAAAAGTTTGAAGCCAAAACTTTTGGCAACTTCATTGCCTTACATAGACATTTTGGTTAGTATAACTTCCAAGTAGGATCTAGTTTGTTTCTATCTTCCCATCATTATTGTTACAACCCATGACTGTTCTATGAATTTCAGTGGTCTGCTATTTACTGTAGGTGGAAGCGCAGAAGTTTTAACTGATCCTTGTGAGAAAGAGGTAGTAGATCCTAACTCACTAAGCGGAGAAGAGAAAGCTGCTCCTTATGACGACCATCTCACACCTGCAGAGAGACGATACATCGAGCAGCGAGGGAAACTTGATATTAATAGGTTGGCCAGAGAAGCAAATAAATCTCATCGTGATCGAATCCAAGATTTCAACCAGTACCTGGCGAACATGAGTGAGCATTACGACATCCCTAAAGTTGGCCCTGGTTAACTCAAACAAACCATGGGGTACCATTTCCAAACTATCATTCTTCTGTACTTTTTTGTTGAAGTAGTATTGTTAGTATACTGCCACTTTAATATCTCTGGGTGTTTATTGGCATATTGCAGATGATGCAGTCCCTTTGTTCTTGCTGTTCTAGAGTTTAATTGAAATATTCTGCTCTTTGTTTTGTTTTAAAAAATAAAACAAAAAATGATCTCAATCTTTGACCCCATTTAATAAGTTTAGAAACTGTCCATCTAAATCCAAACCTATCGAAAATCTATCAGAAGTGTCATCTATTCAAACTTAAACTAATTAGAATTGTTAAGTAGGATAATTTAACCATTTTATAGGATTTAAAACCGACAACTTAATCTATCAGGAGTTAGTTTTAACATTTGTTAAATTTTGATAATATAGTAGTTTTGGAAAATGAAAAAAATAGAAATATTATAGTAATTTTATTTTTTTGGCATCGTTAAGATTTATTTCCTTAAAAGAAGCTTTATTTTGGGGGAGAAAAATATGTAAAAGATTTTGAAAGACAAATCTTATATGGACAAACATAAACCACTCTGTAAAATAAAAATTAAATGAGCTTTTTGTTATATTAAGAGCAGAATCTCTTGTCTTATTAAATATAATTTCCAAATCAAATCCCAAAGATTTAGTCAAATCAATACTGCTTGTTCTCTCTTCCAAAAGTTCTTCAGTTTGGTTTCTTGGAGAGATTTTTATCCTCAATTACATTATAACTAAATTTGCTAATTTTGTCCACCCAAAGACCTTCACAACACAAGCAATTGCCTCAATCAGAAACAATGTCGAAAGCACGGATAGCTTTGTCATCAGCAGCTTCACTTGCTGCACCGCCAGTACTAATTCGGAGTACAGCCAAAGAGACTTTACCATCGGAAATTGAAAACTACTTCTACTCCAGCAGCTTCCACAAGGTCTCGCGCTGTATGTCTTTGAATCTCACTATTGTTATAGAGGAGTTCCAGGGACTTGCCATGAATCAAGTGTTTGAGGCAGCTCATCTGTACTTGGGCGTTACAACGACTGCCGCTTCAACTAAGAGATTCATTTATAACAATGTAAAGATGAAATGGAGATTAATCTCTGTACAAGTTCAAGCGGCTGCAGCGTATAGGAATTGTTATTTGGGGGATTATGATTCGTCCCTGCAATCAGAAGTCAGACATTACGAGTTGGGTTTTCACAAGGAACACAAAGATATGGTGCTGAATATGTACTTGCCATACATTTTGGCGAAGGCAGATGCAGTTAAAAGAGAGAGCAATATGATTAAGCTTCACACGGTCAGCTACGATAGATGGGATGCCAACGACACCCTTCTTAAACATCCAATGACCTTCAAGACCCTTGCTCTGGATTCAGAGCTGCAGAAGGATCTCATGGAAGATCTTGAGAACTTTATGAACGGGAAGGAATACTATAAAAGAATTTGGTGAGCCTGGAAACGTGGATACTTACTGTATGGATCTCCAGGCATGGGAAAGTCAAGCTTGCTTGCAGCCATGGCTAATCGCTTAAAGTTTAACATCTTCGATCTTTGCTGGTTAGCATGCCGAGCCAGTCAATGCTTGTCATAGAGGATATTGATTGCTCTATCAAGCTACAAAATCGGGAATCAGAGGATGCATCAGAGAATCGATCAGAAAAACAAGGAGATAACAAGGTTAGTGCTATAGAAAGAAACTCACTTTCGAATTCTAGTTTGTTATCTGATCTGCTGATTAACATTTTCTCTTGGCATTTTCTGGCAGGTGACACTCTCAGGCCTCCTCGATTTTATTGATGGGCTGTGGTCATGTTGTGGTGAAAAACTTACAATTATTTTTACAACCAATCACAAGGAAAAACTAGACCCAGCAGGCATTGCTGAGACCTGGGCTGATGGATATGCATATTCCAATGTCATGCTGCAACGCATCTGTGATAAGCGAACTTGTCTTCAACTACCTGTGGATTAGCAATCACCATCTTTTTGAGCAAATTCAAGAACTCGTAATGCAGGTAGAGGTTACTCCATCAGAAGTAGCAGGGGAGTTGATGAAGGGGAAAGGGCGGTGGTGGTGATGTCTCCATGGAAGGCCTTGTCAAGTTTCTTCAAGCAAAGAAGACCGAACAAGATAAAAGCAAAACGGGAACATGAAATGGATGAGTTTAGCGATGCAATAGAAAAAAATTTCACAAGATTACCGACAGACAGACAGCCTAGCCATGTGACAACATGAATGAAGGGTATAAAGCCTACTCCTACATACCAGGAGAGCCTTCACCAGGAACAAGAAATCAGAGGTTTAAGGACAGGAAAAGGCAGGGTTGCTAATGAATTTGCAAACTTGTATCAGGAGTTTCTTCTTTTCCTTACTAGAATGATATAGTATTTTTCCGAAATTTTGGGGGTAAGTTACGGTTTTAAATAATTATTGTATTTGATTGAGTTGATAAAAAAAAATATTATAATAGTATAATCAGATGACCTTTTATTATAATCATTTTTTTATCTAACTAATCAAAAAAGATAATATAAATAATAAAAAATAAATTATTTTATAACTTTTAAATAAGCATACTTATAAAATAAATTTAAAAATAAATATAAATTGATAAAATTTTTGTTAATTTTTAATAATTTTTGCAAGAGATTATTATGTCAATGATAAATTAATTATTTTATGATTCTATTTAAAATTTAGTAGGCCTTGAATAAGGCCACACTTAATCCATTGGCAGGTGAAATAGAAAAAGTTATACAGTATTTTTTCACAAAAAAATATACTGATTAACTCATAAATTAAAAAATATAAAAATTCAATTTTAGTTTGAGTACATCGTGACTATAAAATAAACCCTTAACACAGATTTAAAATATAAAAATTCTATTAAATTAACAAGTGGGATCTCATAAATTTATCATATAAAACAGAATTAAAAGATGTTACAAATTCCCAACTAAAATGAACTCGCATAGGTGTCATTTATTTCCTAGTTCTTTCCTTTTCAACTGCTTCCATTAAATTTCCATTTAGACTTCAATTATAATTTTTTTTTTTTGGGTCAAGAGAAATCTCTCATCTTGCGGTCTTACGCAATTCAATTAAGTTACACTCTTTTTGAACATCAGTAGAGTACAGAAAAAGCCTGTCTAGAAGCCAACACTTTGCTGTCCAAGCTACCCTTTGATCCAATTATTTATTTATCTCCAGAACCTAATTTCTGACTTTGAACCCAAAGAGCCAAGAGGAGATAGCTTCTTCGAAATTCATGATTTGACAACTATCAAAGGCTGAGTCTTTTCAAGTGTATAATCTAACCGAAGTCCCCTGTAAATGTACCATCCTTGAAGGTGTTTCAGCAAAGTCTGGTGTCAGCGCATGCCTCCTTTGATGACCTTGACTCTTGGCGATGAAGGAAAAGAATTGTCAGACGAGTGCGAAAATTCCATAAAAACTTGTTTTAACCGCTCTATAAACTCCATCAACCACTCACCCTGTAATAGAAGCAAGAGGGTTTTGCAAGATTTTCCATCTCCATTCTTCATAATCATCCCAAAACAAAACAAAAATGCCCCAAGCTAAGAAAGTTTTGTCTACAGCAGCCTCGCTGGCTGCATCGGCTATGCTTGTTCGGAGCATTGCCAAAGATTTTCTACCTACTGAAGTTCTAAACTACTTCTACTCAACCCTACGTTGTGTTTCTGATTCCATGTCTTCTCAACTCACCATTGTTATAGAAGAGTTCCAAGGAATCTCCACAAACCAGCTCTTTGAGGCGGCTCATTTGTACCTGGGTATCAGGTCAACCAACACCTCTACCAAGAGACTAAGGGCCGGCAAAACCGAGAAAGACAGCATTATAGAAATAACTCTGGATAGAAATGAAGAGATCTTTGATTTTTATGAAAAGGTAAAGCTGCAATGGAGATTAGTTTGCACACAAGTTCCAGCGTCATCATCGGAACATAGGAATCCAAAACTGGGAGACTATAACACGTCGCTGCGATCAGAAGTTAGACAGTATGAGTTGTGTTTTCACAAGAAACACAAAGATATGATATTGAATTCCTACTTGCCTCATGTTTTAGAGAAGGCAAAGGCAATAAAAAGAGAGAGCAATATGGTTAAGCTTCACACGGTTGTTTATGGTCGTTGGGATGTAAACCAGGTCGTGCTTAAACACCCAATGACCTTCAACACGCTTGCTCTGGATTTAGAGCTCAAGAAGACTCTCATGGAAGATCTGGACAACTTCATGAATGGAAAGGACTACTACAGAAGAATTGGAAAAACCTGGAAACGAGGGTACTTACTGTATGGACCTCCAGGCACAGGCAAGTCAAGCTTGATTGCAGCCATGGCAAATCACTTAAAATTTGACATTTATGACTTGGATTTATCGGAAATCCAATGCAATTCTAGTCTTCGATTTCTGTTGCTTACCATGCCAAGTCGATCAATGCTAGTCATAGAGGACATTGACTGCTCTATCAACCTGAAAAATCGTGAATCAGAGGATGGATCGCGGAATCAAGGAGGAGAGAACAAGGTTAGTACTACCATTAAAGAATATTCATAGCCCGTACATGTTATAAGAAAGAACTAATATTTTGTCTTGACATTTTCTGACAGATGACACTCTCAGGACTTCTCAACTTCATCGATGGATTATGGTCATGCTGTGGTGATGAGCGCATCATTATTTTCACAACCAATCATAAAGAAAGACTAGACCCTGCATTGCTGAGACCTGGTCGCATGGACATGCATATCAACATGTCATACTGCACCACTTCAGTGTTCAAGCAGCTTGCCTTCAATTATCTGGGAATAACCCATCATCCTCTTTTTAAGCAAATTGAAGAGCTAGTAATGGAGGTGGAGGTTACTCCTGCAGAAGTAGCAGGGGAGCTGATGAAGAATACTGATGCCAACATCTCCCTTCAAGGCCTTGTCAAGCTTTTTCATGCAAAGATGACCCAACAAGATAAGTAAGATCTGCAAGTGTAAGACCAGCTTGGGATTGGGCACCTGCAGTGTGAGCCACTTGTTCTGACACTAGCTTCTCCTACAATTCATATTTTTTAGTTGTAACATGAACTGCCTTATGTTGAGAATTCAATCAACCAGTTTCCCTGATAACACCATCACACACAACTCTGCTAATAATCATAGTTATGTTTGAAAATTCATAGTCTGGGAAATAAGCTATATCAGCCACATAATTCAGCTGTATGATTCAGTTTCAATCATATGATACTTGTTCCAACTTGCATGCTCAAATCAAACACTAACTTAGTTTCAACCATGGACTGGCATTCCACACATTCAACTGCTGCAATCTCTTGACCGCATCAAATATCCACTAGACAGAATTTGTTCTCCTATTATCGGAATTGTGAATTAAAAATTTCGTTCAATTAAATCTAGAAGATGTTTGAACATTCTTGACCATATTCAAAATTTTCCTACCAATGAACTGTAATATTTTGAAATTTGGGTTCTGAGTTGAGATGGCTGTTTGATGAAAAAGTGTTTTGATTGGTATTTTTAGGGATTATGTGATACTTTACAAGGTAAGCATAATGCTTGATGGGGCTACTTTCATGTTTTTCAGAAAAGGGGCAATTATTTTTATATAAGGGTTAAAATAATATTAGGACTCTTAAAAATTTGTGTTTATATTATAAAATAGGGTTTAGGTTAATTTATTTTTCTTTTAAAATAAGTGCGTTTAACCTTCTATTTAATATAACATTTACATTCAAAGTTTCAAATTTTTTTTTTTTTTTTCTAAAGATTAGCATTTAAATCAAAAAAGAAGTTTACTTTGTATATTGTTAGTTTTGAGCTTGGGACAAAAAGATTTTTTCCATCATATCACTTTAAAATGTAATTGACAATTTGAAATTACAAATACATGATGATGAAAATTTATAGAAAACTTATCGAGCGTTAAAAGAGGCTATTTTGCACAATCTATTTTGAAGCCTTCATAGATTTGAAGAAGCATAGATTTAGTTTAGTGTAGTTTTCATCTATTTTGTGTTGCTCCATCAAATAATCCAAAGGATCTGGCTATAAAGTTATGCTTTAAACTAAACAAAATTAAAATTCATTTCGACCTATTAGAAGTAGTTTCAATTAAGCCCTTATATAAATCCAATCACACGAAAAGGCATTGATATCCATCAATGGGTGAGTCGACTCCATATTGTCCTATTGATCTACTGGGAATGTTCTTTGGTTAGTATAACAATGTTGATAAAAATAACATGTGTGACATCCTCCTCTTATGCATTCACCCATGGACATATTTCTTAACAGTTAATAACAACTCTTAAGTCAAGGACTTGCTCAAGATCCTTCAAATCAATTCCAACTTTCATAATATACTCTTTCTCTTCACACTGATTAAGACGATTACAACATTCTTAAGATCACAACACAATTGTGGAACATTCTTATTATTTGAAAATAGTGAATGATATTGTTCATCTTTTGATGCAATAGAAAGTCTAGCAATATATTGTTCTTTGGATTTTGCCCTTTTTTTTTCTTACAACTCACCTTTACATAAGAAATGGTCGCTTTTATCATTTTCGAAGCTAACATTATAATACATTAGACGTTGTAATTAGTTTGAATCTCGTACGATAACTTATTTATGAAATTTTAAACCTTAATGGTTATGTGTATGCACTTTGACTTTAGGTTTATACCCAAACGAAAGCTCAATTCCATCGTTAATTCTCAATGCTGTCGTATTTTGTTTTACAATGATCAATCTCTATTTTCTACTAACATATGTCATCTATTAAGGCTTATTGCCCTTTGTATCCAACTAAAGACATCATTTCAAACATTTTGATCAATCATGCAGCCGTTGATCTATTCATATAGAGCGAAAACTGTTGAAAATCCTAGCGAATATGAAAGTAGACACAATGAGCTTTTTGGTTCTCTTGGCCATATTCATATATTCCTGAAGCATTATTAAAATTGTATACTCCCCTTACTTGGTTAATCTAATTTAAAATTTTAAGAATAAAAATAATTTTCTTCTAATTAACTTATAAAAGCATGAATTTCAAATACAATACCTTAATGTCCACTTCTAAGATCCTACGGCCACCTCATAATTAGAAACCTTACAAAATTGCACGAAGGAGGAGCAGACTTTCCATAAATAGAGGACCCATTTAGAAGGAAATTCCGTGACTTTGGTTTTTACAACACAAACAAAAGAGGAAGAAGCAGATCTTGTACATGCACATGTAAATTTTCAAAACCCTCATTACAGTAACAGCCGTTTTGGTGCAACTACACACACCACAGCTGAATGCGATTCAACGTTAAGTTTCAAATTTCTAGACTGCCAATTATAAGCTCAATAAATAGTTGCCAATACTAGACTTAATGAAGCATATGCACTCATATTTCTGCAGCAAATTCATCAATAGAACGGCGAAGTCAAAATGCAAAAATTATTGCCACCAAACTATACTGAAATTTTCTATGAAATAATTTCTGTCAGTTCTGCTTTTATTGCATTAAGGAAAAGGAGATGAAGAAAGTGAATTTCTCGCACCGTAAAGTGACACATGGAGCCAGACCCACCGAATTTTGAATTGGTGTATGGTGAAATATTGGGAAACCAAGTATTGTAGGTGCAGGGTCGGAGCTGCCACTGGGATTATGAAAAACTGAATCTGAAACTTCAAATCATCGAGTTTCATCCTCTAGAGCACGGAAACCAGCAGTAAGATCCTCATGCAGCTTATTGAATTTTTCAACAAGGGCTGCTTCTCCTTCTGCTGGGTCCTCAAACTTCTGGGAACTGCAATATCAATATTTTTGCAGATTAAGACATGTTATCCTTGAAGCAGCATCAAATAATGTTCTTTCACGTATTTATATTTATACTTTATTAGTACAAATTACTCACACTAATCGGTAAAATAGATCCCCCAGCCGGTGCTTGATAAGGCTGTAACTTATCTTCTGACCATCCATACCAGCTCCTTTCTCTACGGCCTATAAATAAATTCAATTTCAAGAACATAAAAGGGCATAGCCAATTTAAAAACCTCTTTGTCAATCAGTTTCACAGCTATTGCATTAAAAATCAGCTAAAGCTACAGAACCTGATAAAAAATAATGGAGACCACTCAACCTATTCATCTCATTCCAATAATACAAGCACAAAAAGAGATAAACAGTACAGTTAAAGATTAAGGAGCCTTCACATTTCCATCCTCTCCCTAAATTCCTTCAAATGACCAAAAGGATGATAACAGACTAGGAAAAAGAAATTTCAATCAACTCAAATTCCGACATATCAGAATTAAAATGGAGGATCCAGATCCATGAAGGAAAAAGCAGTAGATCAAGAGTTAAGAAGCAGCAGGTGGATACTTTACCTGATTGGCCAAATTATAGAAATGGATTATGTTGCGCATCATCCAAACAGACTTATAGAAAGGACAGAATTTATCATATCTGTTACAGCCACAAAAGAAAAAAATAAGATTATGTGCAGGAGTTATTATAGTAAGATAAACCTAACATGTTTATAACAATGAAATGATCACCAGGGCAGATCTACAAAGCTTAAATACTGCAGGACTTACGGAGTAAATGCATTTTGAGCAAGGTAGTCTTCTCTCAAAAGCTTAGCAGTCTCTAGGGTAATCTTATCTCCTTCAGCCAAAGCATCCTTTCCCACTAGCTGCAGAGATTAAAACAGCAATTGATATCAGTGATAAAATTGGAAGCCACTGAAATTTACTGCACATAAATTCCAAGAGTAGATGACAAAACAGGAAAAATGTAAAATCCATTTGGTTACTTCCACAAAAAAAGTGGAGCACAACAAAGCAATGTGATCACTCTGTAAACTTGTTTCTATATCAATTGTGTTGCAAAAGCAGAAAAGAAGGCAACACTAAGCCATATCTATTGCTCCTAAACCCACTTTCTATAGCTGAGAAGATCTCTCTCTTATTACTTGAAACAGCTAACCTAACATCCATTTCATCTGAGAAAACAAGAGTTATGCCATCAAAGATATAAGGGCTAAAGAAACATACTTGCACAATTTCATTCAAGTCATCTTCTCTCTGCAGCACTTCTCGGGCCTTTGTCCTGATGTTAATAAAATCAGGATCAAATTGCTCATAGAAAGACTCCAATGCCTGAAAAGTTAACAGCAACAAGCTAATAAATATATAGGACCAATAGCACTGGCAAAAAAGGCGGCAGAAACTGCCAAAAAAGGGTAATGAATATTCAGTAAGTCAGAAAAGAAGACACAGATTTAAAAACATACTGTTGAATACTTAGAGTAAGAAATAAGCCAGTTGACAGAGGGGAAATGCTTTCTCTGGGCAAGTTTCTTGTCCAGACCCCAGAAAACCTACATAAAGAAATTAAACTTAGTGAAGAACAAACAAAAGGCAAGTTCATTCAGTAACGAAAAGCACCACTAACCATTGATAATATAGTATAGAATTCAGTCCAATAATCAATATTATCTGTGAAATTTAAGCATTTAGTGATATCAGTTTGTGGATAATAGACATATGAGGAAGCAGTGGACACTTTCCGATGCAGATTTGAGAGGCACGAGTCGTTCTTGCATATGAATAAGTATTATACAAATAGTATAAATAAAATTATATTTACCTGAACAATACTGAGGGTTGCAGAGGTCACAGGGTCGGAAAAATCTCCACCAGGAGGAGAAACAGCACCAACAATTGTGACACTCCCAGTACGTTCTGGTCCACCAAGACATTTTACCTTTCCAGCACGTTCATAGAATGAGGCCAAACGTGCTGCCAAATAAGCAGGATATCCACTATCAGCAGGCATTTCTGCCTGCAAGAGAAAGCAAGAGAACTCCCATTAGAATGAGCTAAAGTCATAATACATAGTCCAAAATGTCAAACAAAAAGAATGCCAATAGAATTTGAGATCAACATATAGTAGATAGATGACTTCAATGCTTAAACTCAACCAAAGTAACAAAAAAAGTTTATATCCAACCAAAATTTCTAGATATAATGGAAGTACAGAACATTATGTGCCACTTTACATGTTGACTGGATAGGTGGAAATGCCAAAAAGATGTTTTCACCTTGGATTCTCACTGATATGAGATCTTCATAATTAACAAAGATCAAATATTCTACTTCGTACACTACCCAATCAAAATATATCTTTACAAATTCTTTTAGCAGGAACTTCAAATATCTCTACAAAGCCTGTAATTTATAATTTCACTATATACCTTCAAGATGAAAATAAGATATCTAACCCATTGAAAACTGACATTACTATGACAGATATATAAAAGCTACTCATGAATTAATGACAGAAAGACTCCATTGTTATCTGGATTCAAGAGAATGAAAATTTTGAGCATTGTTTTTTCTTAAGATTTTAGAGCTAGCAGACACAATAATTACTGTTCTCTCAGAAAGCAGTAAGCTTCCCCGCTCAGTTTAATTAGATTGCACTATTACAGCCAATGACATTACCATCATGATGTTAGAGGATGGTGAATTCTCTAATGAATAATATTCTAGCTTCTCACTGAACTTGAATGACGATTGTACTTCCACCAAGCATCACTGGGAAAGGGTAAAATCAATATACCCATATAAGCAGCCAACCATTGTTGCACCATTGCCATGTAATTTTGACACTTACCATCCACGACACTGGCAATGTTTCCACATATAACACTCATGATTATAGGAAAAACTATTTTATGTCCTTAACTAGTCACTAGAAAAAGCTTCAAACCAACAAGAGACTAACCAAACGCCCGGAAATTTCACGCAATGCTTCTGCCCAACGAGAAGTTGAATCAGCCATCATACTAACGTTGTATCCCATATCTCTGAAGTACTCAGCTATGGTGATTCCTGTCGTTGACAATAACAGATGAAACAGTATCAACAAAATGCACATCGGACAAGGTTAACTCAAGTATCAAAATCTACTGACGTGTCGATCATAGAAACAGCTATAACAAAGCTACTCTTGATTATCAAATATGAAACAAGTAACTCCTATTTCTGAATACTCTTCAACTACGTAAGAATGCATCACAATTTAGTGAATGACTGGCTAGATAGCCTTTACCTGTATAAATTGAAGCCTCACGGGCAGCCACAGGCATATTAGAGGTGTTGGCAACAAGTGTTGTGCGCTTCATAACAGATTCTTCACGGCCATCAGGCAATGTCATTGTCAATTGCGGAAAATCCATAAGGACCTAAATGATTGTCACCTTGGTTCAAAATTCCACAAAAAATCATAAATGAATAAGTTATAATCAAACTGATAGAAGCACGTACCTCTGCCATTTCATTTCCTCGCTCCCCACACCCAACATAAACAACTGTATCAGAGTTGGAATACTGCACAAAACAAAAAAAATTCACATAAACTATAAATTGGTTCCTCAGAAAAGAATATCAATTATTAAATCATTATCCAGTACATAGGTATCAAAACATCACAGAAATGTAGATATGCCAAATCACCTTAGAAAGAGCTTGACTAATAACAGTTTTCCCACAACCAAAAGCCCCAGGAATGGCACAAGTCCCACCAAGAACTGAAGGGAAAAGGGCATCAAGAACACGCTGAGAAGGAAAAAGTTGTCATTAATGCTCATCATAAAAAAAAAAACAGTCATAGAGAAAGCAATCACTAAGTTTACTCCATGAAACACTTACCTGCCCTGTAAGCAGCGGGGTATCAGCAGCAAGCTTTGACGCAACTGGCCTTGGTGTACGTACAGGCCAAGTCTGCAAATGATTGAACACAAATAAAGAATTTTGAATTTACTAATTTTGTACTACATGAAATTAGGCTCTGGTATTGCAAACAAAAGAACAAAGTTCCATACTTGGAGCATAGTGAACTTCTTCTTGACCCCTTGAAATTCAAGCTCTAGTACGGTATCCTGAAAATTTAGATAAGTCAAGAGTATGTCTTCATACAAATAATCAACGATTAATTACAACTTCTAAAACTGTAAATTTTACAAGTTTTGAGAGGAAAACAAAAGCCTCAAAGCATCCTATTAAGTTTCAGACAATGTTAGGCATTTCCAAATTTAGCATACAGCACAATTCCATGGTAAGTCAACAAAAAGCAATAATCAACTTTAGCATTATGCTGGGTAACCATAAATGAAAAGAAAAGGTTGTTAAGAGGCTGCGAGCTACATTCCAAATCAATTCGACTTTCAGGTACATCTAAAATTTTATTTACATGATATCTGATCTAGAGGTCCTGACATAGGATGCAGATCCCTGTCATTTCTCCCCTCTCTCTGTTTTTTATTTCCCCTTTTTTCTCTCTTATCTAAAATGAATAAAAAAAGAATAGCTTACTTCTCATTTACACTCGCTATGTAGCTTATACAACGTTTACTGAACTACATGCCTTTCCAGGTCATTTATCAGGCCAGTTTTTGCCATATGTACTCTAATCATATTTTGCATGAGTCAGCAACTTTAACAAACAAGGCAAAGTCAGTAAGATAGGAGTGTCCTCATATCATTTTGTGGGTAAGTAGATTTCATTAGTACATTGTCTAAATTATCTAGCAGAGACATTCAAGCAAAGTTACTAAAATCAACTTGAAAATCATTCTCCAACAGGTACAATACCTCCCAACATATGTATACCAACTAATTCAGCTAAGTCTAACAGCATACATTCAAAATCTATAGCATATATTAAAGGAAATATGGATTAAGCATATCTAGATTTTAAGATAGGCATACACTTTGCTATAAATGGACTGGAAAAAAAAAAAAAAGAAGTTAAAATATAAACCTTCAATGAATATTGCCCAGGGGATGCAATGTAAGTGACTTTTCCCATGGCATCAGGAGGAAGTGCAACATGGTGCTGCATCAGACTATTCTCAAAGACAGTCTACATCAAACGATATTCATGCATAAGACTCAGATGAATCTTCTTGCAAATAATTAAACAACTGATACTTTTTCCACAATGACTACTATAGAATAAAATTCAGTGCTAATAAACTTACAGCATATAAGTCTCCACCAGTTAGAAGATCTCCCTCGCCTGAAATTAGTAAATAATATAGAATTTGATCATATCAAGGCACAAAAATACAAATTCTATGAAAAAAGACAATAATTGCCAAAAAAATGAAACACCGGTAATTAATTTTTCTTCAATTACCTATCTTTTTCGGCTGAAATTCCCACAGTATATCTTTATCCAGGGCAGGGACAGCAACACCACGAGGGATGTAGACATCTCCGGATCTCTTTGCAATAGTTTTCAACGGTCTCTATTTTGATTAAATAGAAAAAAATTATTATAAACAACAAATAGACAAGAAATGTTGCTTCTGACTCTGCAATAATAACATTTAAAGGAAAATAACAGCTGTTTAGCACCAAACCTGAATTCCATCAAATATATTTCCCAATATTCCAGGTCCCAATTCAACTGAAAGAGGCTGTAACATCAAAATATATATGTAAGCTTAAGCAGTCAACTCATACTGCAAAAAAAAAACTCAAACAAAAAATGTTTGGATTACCTTGTGTGTCCGTAGAACAGGGTCATTCACCATCAAGCCAGCAGTTTCTTCATAAACTAAAATAGAAAATCATAACAAAGTTCTTGTTAATTTCAATGCCAAATTGACTTAAATAACAGACGATACCAACTAAAATTCACATGACTTCAACAAAGAAGAAATCATAACAATACTAAAATCAAAAGAAGAAACCTTGGATTGTTGCAGAATCTCCTTCCAACCTAATGATTTCACCAATCAAATTGTCATGTCCAACACGTACTAATTCATACATAGCGGCACCAGCCATGCCATCAGCAACCACCACAGGTCCTGATACCTGTTCAACAGTATTTATGAGAGCAATAACATGTGAAAAGTACAAAAAATCTTTAAACCATGGTAATAAGCAAAAACAAGTTACCGAAGGAATGACATTGAAATAACGTTAAAAAGCCAGACTTTGCACAAGGCCAGAAATGAATCTCTACAAATTCTTTAAAGAGTTCCAAGAGTAGCTTCTGATGATAAATTGAAAGATTATGAATTTAACTTTAAGAAACTGAATTAACAGAAACCGCTGTAAACGTTTTATGTTATTCAGAAAGATTCATAAACTAAAACATACAAACCTACAAAAATTCAAAGTGCACCTCATTAATCATGTTTCACCGCATACACTTTTTAAACACTCATACTATCAATAATATTTCAAAATAAAATTTAACAAACCGAAAATGACTGAAAATAAAAAATATTTTTATGAAACCATTAGAAAACTCTAATGAATTAACACGCGGCAAAAAGAAAATCAGATCAAAGTAACCAAGGTAACAAAAATGAACTAATCTAATTACTCCAATTTTAACTTGGAATACATCAGTCAAACACTATCCAAACACCAATTACTATTAAACAACAGATAAAACTCAATCAAAATAAAATTGAGTTTAAAAAAAAAAGCAAGAAATTAGTTAAAATTTAGCTTCCAAAAACCAAAACAAACAGATCGTAAAAGACTGAATTTCATTTCCTTACCTTGCGAACGTATCCATACTCACTCTCCTTCTCTGAATCTTCAAAAGTGGTCAATCGTGCTCCGTATACCGACGGCATTTTCCCGATGAATCAAAACGACGTCGAATCGTGCTTGATTCGGAGAAAACTTGAGATATGGTCGGCAAACAGAACGCAAATGAAATTTAGATAAAGTAGATCAATCAAATTCAGCGGGCTAAATTTTGAATCGAGGAAATTCGCAGATGGAGAAAAGAGAGTGTGATTGTGAATTATGATTCTGAAGTAACAGATACCAGGCTCCTAAATCGCAATGGAATTTTATTGCCAGAGAGTGAATGATCATGTGCTTGAGGCTGCATTGTGGTTTCCTGGTCGTGCTCTATCATAATTTCGCCGCGTGTAAGGGACCCACTTGTATAATTGGTGCCACAAACGAATAATTGAAAGAAGTATTTGTACTGGAAAGTTTAAAAATATATATTTTTATAATTTATTATAATCCCGTGAATTTATATAAAATAACGGCTAAAGAAAATATTTCTATTCAAAGTTGCATTGAAAGACATTTTTATTTTTCATTTATTCATTAATTTTGATCATTAAAAAAATATTTTTATTGTTTGAATAAAAAATTTTAACAAATAATAAAATAAATTTTAAAAAATATAAGATATTTTTAAATATTATAAAAATATATAAAACAATTAAAAATAATCACTACTATCGATATTGATGATAATGATCATAGATAATAGAATTAGACGATTGGACATGATCATTTGGTTAGTCATTCTATTTGATGAAAGTGTCAGATTAATCGTCTCTTATTTTGGAGAAGGTAATTAAATATAGTTATTTTTATAAACGAACGCGATAAAAAATGGTCGATTTTGACCTTATTAGTTATTTTTAACCATGATTATTAGTGAAAGAGTCTAAATTTGATTATTCCTAAAACCAAATGGTCATTTTTTATTATTTAATTATTTTAGTGATAATTATTGCTATCAATAATATTGGTAATGGTAATAATTGTTTTTATAATTTTTTAAAATTTAAATATTTTTAAAATGTTTTAATATTTTTATATTTAAATTATATATTTTTAATAAAAATATTTTAATTATTCTATTAAAATATTAATAAAATTAAATAAAAAACTATCAAAAATTAGATATTTGAATTTATAAAAATTGATGGGTGGAAATTTGTCAGTGAATCCTTGGGCACGAACATGTCGTTTGCCCTAAAATAAAATGGACGGTTGGCTTCCCGCCGAAAAAGGAAGTTTACGTAGCACGTGTCTGAACCAAATCTGTCACTACCTCCATTATTATCAATAAATAAATTAGTCCGGATGACTATTTGGCACCCTAACTTTAATGAAAAAATTTTTATGTTTTACGTATAAATAATTCATTTATTCAACCCTATTCATTTCTATTAATCAATACTATAAACCGTTACTTAACTCCCCACCTTCCTCAACCACTCACTCAAGCTTCAACTCTAGCAATTCCCCTACCATATTTGGAACTCTAATATAGATCTCTCAAATGCCTTCTCCATTTCCAATTTTTCATTTACTTCTTTCATTGTCGAACACATTATCATTCTTTATCACATGGTTGTAAATCTTCATTCTATTGTTATTAATGTCTCTAGTGTTCATTATCTTCCCATTGAGTATGTCTCCAACTATAAAGTTGATCTCATCTAGCAACATATTTGAAAATTCGATCTCACTTTGATGTATTTTAAAAAAATCACGAAGACTGTAACCAAGTTTGATATTAAGAAAATTTTTTACTTGGGAAAAAGGAAACTGTTGTTAGATATAAATATTACAACATGCCAAATTGTTAAATAAGTTCTTGATGTCGATAGTAGAGATCGAAATAAAAAGGTTTCAAAGGTGTTTGGGTGTTAGTGGTGGAGACTTACTTTTAGGCAATGAAAAGATGTGTTGAGATTGCCATAGGTGTGGTTTTGGGATTGTCCACATTAAAACAAAAGTTGTTGTCAAAGTATCCATAGGATGGTAGGAGATTATGAGGATGGCAGTAGTGAGTAGGGACCAAAGTAAAGGCCATGGTAGTAGCAAAGTTCGTTTATGATGAGAAAATATTGACTTTTTTTTTATAACAACATAATCAAAGAGAGAACCGTTAAATGTATAGTTTTGTGGAATTGGTAATTTGAGGTTTTAAAAAGGGAAATGTACAAATAATAGAGTTGAGTTTTTTAAATTTAAATTATGAAAATTCGTCGTTTTATCGAAGTTCAGGTTAAAATAGTCATTCAACTTGTGAAAAATAATCATATTTAAAGTATTTTTTAATAATAATAATAATAATATATAAATAAATTCCAATGAATTAAATATTTTATTAGGATAATTAATTAATAAAGGCGTATTTGAAGGGGTGGACACGATTTTAGCTAACGCTCTAAAGGTTATATGAAAGTAGTCATTAGAATAAAATTGGATGAATTTTTTTAATATATAAAAAAAGATTTTGACCACAGTTAACCCATATTCAAATTAAAAACTTGACAAATGTAAAAAAAAAAGGAAAAGAGAAAGGACTAAAATCACTCATTATCAATGATTTTTTTAAAACAAAATAGGTGTAAAGGTTAGTATAGAGTATTTATTGTTTTTATTTTACAGATTTGTTGTGTTTGTTTAAGTGTTTATGGGTTTTTAACGCTTTAATGTTTCAATTATGGGTTTGTTAATCCCACTAAAAGTTTTCCTAAATGACACAATCCCACATATAAACTTTCAAAAAGTTAAACTCTCACCTATGAACTAATTTTCTTTCAATTTAGTTAATATTTTTTATGAAATAACCAAATTAACGTCAACCAAAAAAAAAAATATTTAATGTAAAATAATATTACATAATAATAAAAAATTGAAAAAAATAAAAATTGAAAAAAGTTGTTACTATCATTGACAATATTACTAATAATTGTGACAATTGAAAACATAATCAGATGATCGAAAATAACCACCTAGTATCATTAGCAACCAGATCTAATTACTTCTATCATTAAGACGACGAGATCTAACTTCCAATCATATCAAATTATCATTTTCGACCATCTAGATAAGTTTTCAACTACTTTTGTCATTAGTAATGATATTTTTTTCAATTTTTTAATTTTTTTAATAGTTTTATTAATTTTTAAAATTTTTTATTATTATATAAATATTATTTTATATTTTAATTATTTATATAAAAGTAATGTATTATTTCGACAAAAGTGCCCCTTTAATGATTATCATTTAATGATTAAATTTAATCACTGACTTTAATTAAAATGTGAGTTGATTTTTTTAAAGTTTGTAGGTGGGATTTGTCATTTAGAGAAACCTTGGGCGGGATTAGTTCTTTGGCCTTAGTTTTATTGATTAGTATAATATTTTTTTAAAGTTAATATGAAAGTCAATTTAAGAAAGGTCAAGGTTTATTTTTTGTTGGGATTGATGCAATTATAGGGTTGACTAATTGTGGATTAGTCACGATTTTATTCACTAATAACATAAAAAATAATTTATAAATCACATACAGTAAGAATTAATTATCAAGATTTAAGGTTGGATAATAAAATTGGGATTAAGTTATAAGTATAAAATACTCTTTCCATATCAAGAATCTATCGATTCTAGTTATAGAGATTAAGAGCACTTGTTTTGCTCACTGGATGAGAGTTCACTAGAGCTATGTGTTGATGAATGCCTATTTTATAATATTTGAACAATTATTATATGTGAACTGTAAATTAAAATGTTATGTTGATCCAACTTTCGTTGTTTATTTTTTAAACTTTATTGAACAAATTATTCTTTGAAAAACTCTTACATATGCACCACTGATCCATCCTTAAGGTCGTTAGCATGTTTCTAGAGTTCCATTTCGCTTCTCCATCATTCATGATGACTTGATGCCCTATATGGACGAGTAGGTGTTTTCTAATGCTTCAAAAGGCTAGCAAAAGAACTCATTGTAAAGAGAAGGAGTTGCCAACATCGGTATGGTTTTTTTCATTTATAATTACGCTTCGATTCATAACCTTGATTTAGGGTTTCTAATTTTGTGCTTTTGAATCAAAGATTTAAATTATTTTGTTGTGTATATGTTCAATTGATGCACAAATCATCAACACATTTTTGGGTTTGGCACTAAAATTAGTTGTTTTGAGCTACTTTTGTTAAAATTGTGAACGTGCATTCGACGATCTGGTTAACAAAAATTATCGAAAAATATCGAATATGTCGCATCAAAGTTGGTTGTGTGACATACAAAATGGGTTATGTGAAGGGATTTATAAAAGGGATTTTGTAAGTTTTAAAAAATTTTGAGTCTGTGTATCACACACGATTTAAAGGGAAGTTTACTATCTTTAAACTTGTTAATTTTTTTTATATAAATTTTAATTTGTTAATTCCTTTTATATAAATTTTATGATGCGAAGTTTTTATATTCAGTCATTTTTTGAATAAAACTTTACTATTTGAACTTGTTACTTTTTTTTATATAAGTTTTATAACGTATAGTTTTTATATCCAATTCATTTTTCGAATAAATTTTTTGTTCTCATATTTTCAAAGATAAATTTGGTATCAAAAATATCATAATTAATGAAATTGAAAAATATGATCATTTTGACTTAATCTTAACATATTATGATTAATTTACCATATACTTATTTAGTTTTGATTAATTATTTTATTTTTCTTATAAATAATTAGTTATATTTTAGAGGAAATTATGTATAAATTCTCCTCCAAAGCTCAATCACAGGGGGGATATCTGTTATTTCCTAAACCTTTTGGAGTCATTAAAAACTGAGAATAAAATATTAAATCCAGGGCTCTGAGCAAGGGCAACTCCCTAAAATAAGCAAGAAGAAGCCATGGCAATGTATTTACTTTTAAAAAAAGCCATGGCTATGCAGCTCCGTCTTCTGGCCAAGTTGCCAGTTACTTCTTCACTCCGGCTCAGCCACTTGACCTTCTCTTTCTCCTTTTGTACGGACTCAGCAAACAGCAACGACTTTTTCCTAGAACAACGCAATGAACAAGTTCGCAAACTCCAATTTCTCCTCCAACAAAACCGCACTGAAACCGCTCAAAATCTCCTCGAATCCCTCGTCTCAAAAGATTCCCCCTTCTCTTCGCCCACTGAACTCTTCTCTCTTTTCTCTGTTTCTTCGCCCTCCTTAAAATCCATTTTCTCCGATATGTTATTGTCTGTTTTATCCTCCGCTAAAATGCCCTTTCAAGCTACGCAATTTTACTATACTATTCGAGAAGACGGTCTCGTTCCTTCTTTGGCTTCTCTCAGTGTTTTGCTTGAATGTTTGGTGAACTGTAATCAATTTGATAAGACTCTTGAATTATTTCAGGAGATTGTAGGGTCGGGTTTTCGACCCGATAGGTTTACTTATGGTAAAGCTGTTCAAGCCGCGGTGAAATTGGGTGATTTGGATAGGGGTTTTGAGATTGTTAACTCTATGAAGGGGAGAGGAGTAAGTCCCAATGTATTTATTTATAATGTTTTGATAAGTGGGTTGTGTAAACAGAAGAAAATGCGGGACGCGGAGAAGCTGTTTGATGAAATGTGTAGCAGCAAATTGGTGGCGACAAGGGTTACATATAATATGTTGGTTGATGGGTACTGTAAAGTTGGGGAATTGGAGAAGGCTTTTGGATTGAGAGAAAGGATGAAGACTGAAAATGTGGAGGCGAATTTGGTTACTTACAATTCTTTACTTAGTGGCCTTTGTAGAGCAAAGAAAATGGAAGAGGCGAAAATGGTTTTCAAGGAAATGAAAGATCACGGCTTTGTGCCTGACGGTTATAGTTTTAGTATCCTTTTTGAGGGGTTTTCAAGGTGTTGTGATGGAGAGGGTGTAATGGCTTTGTATGAAGAAGTGTGTGGAACAGGTGTTAGGATTAATAGTTATACTTGTAGCATTTTGTTGAATGCACTATGTAAAGAAGGGAAGATTGAAAAGGCAGAGGAACTTTTGGAGAAGGAAATGGAAAATGGGCTTGTTCCAAATGAGGTTATGTTTAATACGATTTTGAATGGGCATTGTCAAAGGGGCGACATCAACAGAGCTATTTTGACTTTTCAACTGATGGAAAATCGTGGGTTGAGACCGAATTGCATTACTTTCAATTCTTTGATTGACAAGTTTTGTGAAATGAAAAAGATGGATATGGCAGAGAGATGGGTGAAGAAAATGGTGGACAAGGGTGTTTCTCCAAATTTGGAGACACATAACACCCTGATTAATGGCTATGGGCGGATGTGCCTTTTTGATAAGTGCTTCCAGATTCTTGAAGAAATGGAAAATCATGGGTTAAAGCCAAACGTTGTAAGCTATGGTTCTCTCATAAATTGCATGTGCAAGGATGGGAAGCTTCTCGAAGCTGAAATAGTCCTCAAAGATATGGAAGGCAGAGGGATATTTCCTAATGCTCAGATATATAATATGCTTATTGATGGTAGCTGCACCGCCGGGAGGATTAAAGATGCTTTCAGATTTCTTGATGAGATGGTGGAAAGTAAAGTGGGTCCAACACTGGTAACTTATAATGCCCTAATTAATGGCCTTTGCAAAAAGGGAAGGTTAATGGAAGCTGAAGACTTGCTTCTCCAAATAACTAAAAGCGGCCTTAGTCCAGATGTGATTACATATAACTCACTGATCTCAGGGTATTCTAATACAGGAAATGCTCAGAAATGTCTTGAGCTATACGAAAATATGAAGAAGTTGGGCATTGAACCTACTCTAAAGACTTATCATCCTCTTATTAGTGGTTGTAGCAAAGAGGGAATTGTAGCTGTAGAGAAACTATTAAGCGAATTGTCACAGTCTAATTTGGCTCTCGATCTACCTGTGTATAATGCACTCATTCACTGTTATGCACAGCATCGAGATCTTCAAAAGGCATGTGCATTGCATAGTAGAATGCTGGATCAAGGAATTCGTCCTGACAAGATGACTTATAATAGTCTGATTTTTGGGTTCTTAACAGAGGGAAAAGTATCCGAAGTGAAAGATCTTGTCAATCACATGAAGGCTGAAGGATTGATCCCTAAAGCTGACACATACAGTATACTGATCAAGGGATATTGCGAACTTAAGGATTTTGGTGGAGCATACATTTGGTGCAGAGAGATGCTTGAGAATGGTTTCCTCCCCAGTTTTGGTATATGTAATGAACTTACTACTGGTCTTAAACAGGATGGGAGGCTTGACGAAGTCCAGTTTATATGCTCTGAAATGAAAGCTAAAGGAATGGATCTTTTTGTTGCTGACAAAATGTAGAGTGATACCTGGTGTGATTTAATATTCATGACCTTCATTTATTAAGCTCTCAAGGAAAACAGGAAATGCATCTGTGGATAAAGCACTTTGATTACTTGGCAATGCTTGATGCTTATGCCTAACCTGGGCCTGATTTTATCTGGTGCACTATCTCTCTTGTTCTCAATCCAGAATTTTTTCTGTTTCTGACCAAGTATTTTGTGTCACCAAAATCATTTAAATTGTTTATATGGTTGCACATACCTGAATCAATGTTTAGTCATCATCAATTCTTTCTTTTCTTTTTCAGGTTTGTATGATAAATATGTACTGCACCAGTCAGTGTATCAACGGCAAAGTGTCCAATCTCATGTATCTATCATGTCCAAGCATTGGTGTGTTTCTCCATTTTTGTCATGTTTTATAGATGTTTATTTATTGTGTTTCTCTAGCTAATCCATTTTTGTCACCATTTTTGTCATGTATCTGTCTTGTTCAATTGTGTAGGTTGGAAGTGCTTGACATGCTGCTGGAAATGGAAATGATGAATTTATTTTATTTAGCGTGTGAAAAATGAATTAGAATGATCCATTAATATATTATTTGACTTGATGATATTGTCTAATGATAGTTGTTAATTCATTGTGACAATCAGCAAACACGGCTTCGACCTTACCTATGAAGGGGCCAGGAAAATCTGAATCCTTAATGAGCCAATTCATTTGGTGGCTGTTGCACTACTATATTTGCTGAAGAAGCTGCCAGGCCTCTTAATTGTATTCTGTAGGAATTGTTAGATAAGACATCTACTTAGGATCTTTCGCACAAAATTATTAGAATTTATCAGGGCAATTCAAGTTTGAACTCAAATTCAGGGATTTTTGGATTGTCAAACTTACGAGTTTAAAAAAATTCGATTTAAATAAATTAAATTTCACGCATACACTAACATTAGCATATTTTACCATTGGCCCCTTAGCTTCTACATTTGCAGATTCATCTCAAAATATTATATTAAAAAGTCATCCACCCTTTATATTTTTAAATTTTTAGAGAAGAGTGTAAAATTTTGTAAAATTATATTAAATTAAGTTGTTTGACAATATTGGTATAGTCCTCTACCTCTTAGGTTTATTTTGTATGCCCTAAAAATGGTTTTTTAATTAATAAGCCAAATCATTAGTTATTTACTTACCCTTCTTTGAAAAAATTAAATAAGTAACTTCTTAACAAATTTGAAAATATTTTCTGGTATGTAAATCAATTTCATTAGTATAAACCCTTACATGGAAGAGAAAAAGATCATTTTGCCTCAACATACTTAAAAAAAACAAAAATCCAACACTAAGAAAGGCAAGTCTTTATTCATCCTATTATGGCTAGAAAGTTTGGTCCTTTAGTGAAATGGCACAAGGTTTTATCCCATCCCTGTCCATAAGTTCTACTCTATGGTTATGGCTTCTTTGATTTAGTATAAAATTTGTGAAAGCCTTCTGAGAGGTGGATGATGTATTAAAGCTCCATCAATTCAAATGCAAATAGAACAATAGATCTCTATGTAAGTAATTGATTTTAGTGAGGGTTTTATAATATTATATATGTTCGTGGGATAACAAGATATGAAGATATCAAATTGTTACTTCTCTTTCATTCAAATGATCTAACAAATTTCCCATTAAAAAGGCCAAACTTCCAAAATTTTCTATTAAAAAAATAAAATTTCACTATTTTCTATTGAAATTTTCCAGTTAATTATCTTGCTTTTAAAACAAATAATCTTAATTGTAATTGTTTGATATCTTCAATAAAAAATATCTCTCAATGAAAAAATTTGAGAATTCATTATCTTTAATAACAAAAAAAAAAAAACAAATAATTCAAGTCCCCTTCATTTTTCTTCTAGCTTTTAGTTTTGTTTTACTTGTGTCTTATGATACGAAGAGAAAGATAAAGGGAAGTGCTCATAGCTTTTATGTTTGATATTTATGTTAATGGAGGTGTTTTAGTGTCTGGTGAAGTATAGTGGCCGGTGGCGAGTTGATAGTGCAGGGGAAGGAAACGTGGGAAGGGTGGTGGGGGGCCTTTTTGTGATTTTTTTAATGGTTTGGGGGCTTTGAAAAGTCGTGTACTTGTTTGTATTAGTGAAATTGACAGACAGACAGGCGGGAAAACGAACTTTCCAAATTTAAAGGGAGAAAAATGTTCTTCTAAAACCTTTCGGGTGAAAAATAGTGATTCGGCCATATGCTTCGACAAATAAATGAAGGCCTCTGGTGGTTACATCGATGATCAAAAACAGTCACTTCAGCTCCGCTTGTATTCAGACTTTAAGTTTCAGCTCAAAACACCTACAAGCGCTATTTTAATTCTCTAATCTCCCTCAGGTATATCATATTTTTTTCTTTTTCTTCATTTCTTCTTTTTCAGTTGTTGTTCCTATGTGGGTTTGAGTTAATTTTATGTGCTTTTACTTTACCTTTGATTCTTTTTGTTATCTGCGTTCTGTTCTGTTCTCTTCATGATATAACACTGCCGTTAGTTAGCAGAAGATGGGAAAAAAGAAAGAAAAACCCTTTTTAATTATAAAATCTAGTTGAATTGAATTGTTTTTTTTTTTTATTTTTGCTTTCGTTTGGATTATTTTGGGTGTTTTTGGTGGCCATCTGAGTAGTTTTGAGTTCTTTTTTATGAACTAAAACATGGTTTTAATGTATGATTCTGAGTGTGATTGTGGTGGATTATGAAGTCTATTAGCTTCTCCTTAACTTGATAAGCTCTTTTATCAGTGGCTACTTTTGTTGGGCTTAATTGTTTTCTTCGATGTGAAACTACTCGGAAGTGCTAATAGTAGGTTGTTGAATTTCAATGAAAATGAGATATGAAAGTTGGTATTTTAGATATTGTGTGAATCTGTATATGATATATCTGAAGTTCAACTGTTTAGTATTGCATACTCCTGTCTTCCATTTTCCTTTCTATCTTTTAATTCTTGTATTTTTGGCCATGTTGTGCTAATGTGTTCTATTTTCGTAACTTTTGGGGATCCGAAGCGTTCTTCTTGAACAATTACGTTTGTACTTGTTGCTTCATTGCTTCTCTTTAAGCGATAGAACCCCTGTAGGCTACACTTGCTCATTTTATAGACATCGGTGTAATCTTTAATCTCTCAGTATTGCTTTTATTTTAATTTTAAGTTAATGGAAATTGACATTCCTATCTCATATGGTTATAAGAACAACTCTATCATCTGAGTGGGACAAGTATGGAAAATGTTGTAAACTTGACACTGAGAAGATTTGTGACATCTTATATATGAGCCAACTTGTCACTAAAATCATTCAAAATTCTGTAGTTTTGATGAATGAATGTATTCTTAGCAACTTTGTCATGGACTACTTGTTTAAGTCCAAATTTTGGAGGTCGTTATTTCAGGTTGATTGTTAGTTGAGAAGGGTATTTTAATGGGAAATTAATTTAAATAATTAATTTTATTAAATAAAATACAATTATATTTACTTTATCCATACAAAACTACTCTCTTTTTATGCACGTACCCATACATGCGTGATACACACATTACGCATAAAATTTAAAATCATTAACTTTTTGCATTCTCATGCATACCATGGTACGCATATAATGTGTAATATGCATACATAAGAAATGACAATTTTTTGCATCCCCTCATCTTCAACCCTCGTCACCACGGGTGAACAACGTATTACAGTAAATCAAGCATACTGGCAAGGGTTTCATTTATTTTCGACCACTAAATGATTATGTTCAATTCCAACCACCTTTCTCCACATTATTTAGGCTTGTTGCACAATATTTCAACTAAAAATATCATCAAATTTCATGCATATTGTTCAAATTTGGACGAATATTTTTAATCGTTAAACATACCTGTTTTCATGCCAAAATCCGTACCAAATATCAAATTTTTTTACACTATAACATGTAAAATGTAAAATACAGCTATCTACCATCTTTTGTTGCCATTTACATTATCAGAATATTCCCCAAAACACTGAAAATCTCCAGCGATGTAGAAATCCTTCTCTATGTGCATATTCAGTTTGTAAGCATACATTTTGACATCTACATGTATCTTTTATGTGCATCTTAATTAGAAAATTAGTGATTTCGAGTTTCACGTATACCGTGCATACAACACGCAGAGAGATACGTGCAAAAATTGGAGTAATTTTGTAAAAGCAGGAAAAAAGTGAATAAAACTGTATTTTACTTACTTTTTTATTATTCAATTTAATTTCCGTTATTTTAATTGCATTCACTGATAGTTGTTCATCCCAAGGTAGTTATGGAAAGCAAAAAACCAGATGAATTTTTTCATGCAAGTTCAAATAGAGAAAGTGCACTGCTGTTATGCTGCAAACTGAATACTTTGAAGTTAGTGATTGCCAGATATTTCTTTAAATGCAGAATTGAGGCCTTATACAACTTTAAAATGATACATTACTTGCTTAATCAGTTGCTGGAATTTGTATAAATTCTCCATGCCTCTTGTATATACTATTTTCTTTTTATTGTTTTTCATAAACAAGATATCCTGGTTGGATTAACAATTGATATGTGATATGTCAAAATTTTCTCCTACATCATGTAATAAGGTAATGCAGTTTTCTCCACTTGAACTTGCACTAGAAAATTTATCTGGCTTTTTTTTCAAACTAAAAATCTTCTTTTTTTGATCTTGTATTCATTTTATACATGTTTTGGTTATTTTCTTTCCTTTACGTTTAAAAAATATTTAATTTTGATCAAGCATGTCAGTTCTTGCTTTGCAGAATTGTAATGACAAGTAATGATGATAATGACTCTTTAGCATCAGCGAATAACTCATTTGGAAATCTTCCTGATCATATCCTGATAGAAATTTTCATCCGAGTTCCTGTGTCTGACTGGGCACAAATATCTTGTGTTAAGAAGCAGTGGGCCAGTCTGTTTCGTGGAGAATGCTTGTGGCAAGCTGCTCTAGCTAGGGCTTTTCCTTTGGCTAGCCAATCTAAGAGGTGGCCTGGACCAATTCCTCAAGGATTGAGTAGGAGGTAAATAACTGAACGTTCCTCTCCTTCATTACCTAGAGTATGCTTTTCTTTTTTACATCTCTGTCTTATTTTTGGTAACCCATTCTCTTCCTCTTTTATTAGTTAGTTTCTTGGAGGAATCATTTTGCTAAAGTATTTCTAAATGGGCATGATTTGCACTTATTATTCCAAATGAGTGTCAAAAAATCTCAGTAAAGATAAGTAACTGATCAAGAGTATATGCTTTTTTTTTTTTTTTTTTGTATAATAATCAGTCTAGGATTGAGTTTAGCAACTTTTCTGGTGTAAATAAAGCTTTTATCTGACATACTATTGTTAGATCTTAAATGTTATTGTTGAATCCTTGTGGTTTAATGTAAATTGTTGGATTTAGTAGTAACAATATCAGAGTTAATTTGATCAAGTGTGTGATATGGACCTAAAAAAAAATTTTATTAATATTAAAAGAAAATGATGTTGTTAACAAGAGGTGTCAACTCCTCCCAAGACAAATAGAGGTCTTTTTCCTGCCAATCAGTTAAAAGCTGCCTAAAATACCCAAATAACAATAATCTTTTCTCCCTTCTCCTCAACCCAATTACCTTTATTTATTCTACTAATATCCTAAATTTAAAATTCAAATATTATCCAAATCAAGTACTTTATCCTAATCAAATCTTTTATTCAAATCAAATTTATTATTTTAATTATTATATTACAATAATTATTATTATTGAATCTTAATAGTACCTGTCCTTTTGAAAACCACCTTGTCCTTAAGGTGGGAAAATTGGAAATTCTCTTTTTCATCTTAAAATTTTTTCCTATCCAATTTGAATTGGATGACTTGCATGTGAGAGAGAATGTTATAGTGATTATGTTTGTTATCGTATTTGATTTGGATGACTTGCATGAGAGAGAGTATGTTAGAGCATATGAACTATTATCTGGCCTTTAATTATCAATGTAAACTTTTCTAGTTAGTGATAATTTAATAACTCAAATCAGCATTACCACAAGTAATGATTTCTCCCTTTAGTTTTGTAACTTGGCTTTTCTATTCAGTAGGATTTGTTCCAAGCTTTCTATAACTTGTTCTTTGGATTATTTATTGCATGCATGAAGTGACTTTTGTGTAACAAAACATAAAAGCACATGTTGTATGTCTCGTTTTGAGTATTCCAAACTCTGTGTGAAGGAATGCACGCACTCTCGAATGTTTTTGTTTGTTTAGTATCATCTTTTTTCATGTTTTAACAATTGAACTATTGTTTTGTGAGATTAGCGTAGTCTAAGTTTGGATTACTGTTCTCAGGAGATACCAAGCTTTGCATGTTGCCAAAGACATTTTTTCCATGGATGGTGAGGTAGATGAGATTGTGGGCCACTGTTACCTGTTTTTGAAAGAACAACTTGAACTCTCAACTATGCCACCTCCATCTGGAGTACTTCATGGAACAATAATCGGTATGCTCTCCCTTTCCTTTTAGTCTTTCCTTAAATTGTTATACATTTTTAATCAGACATGAAATAGATAATGACAGGTAACTGGAAACAAGAACTTTAAAGATTGAAGAGGGAAGAAAGCAGTAAAAGGGAAAGTAGAAATGGGAGAAACTGAGCGAAAACATGGGGCAGAAGAAATTTTAGTATTCATTATTCTTTAACAACCCAAGGTTCCAAAATAAGATAAGGGCTCTAGTTATAATAGTGGTTGGACATTGACATACAAATACTAATAGCCCAAATAAAGGGACATATATAAACTCTCAAGTATAATATGAAAAGAAGATTGAAGTTTTTTTTTTTTGCCAAAACTTCCTTTTACAATGAATTATCGTCCTCCCTTTTGCTATAAAATGCAAATTGCACATGACTTGAGTTGAGCACTATCTACTTCAAGCCTAGCTTGTTAAATTTGAATCCAGATTCAGTCAAATTTTGAATTAGTTGGTGTTAGAACCACATAATTGGCCTTAGGAGACAAGTAGTTGGGCGACAATGGGGACACAGAAAAGCAGATGAGATGTTGGCACAAAAAGGGGAGGACCACTTAAGGAAGATGGTCATGTGGCTTAAGGAAGGAGGTGTCCGTTTTTTCTTTCAACAACTCCATTTCGTTAGGGTGTATGAATACAAGTGCTTGCCCTAGGAATTTACGTATTTCGTAGGGTCATATTAGAAATATTCTTGACCATTGTCAATATGAAGAATATGGATGGCTTTTTGAAAAACATTTTGGATTAGTTTGTGAAAGGTTTCAAAAACAGTTTTAACTTTAACCCAACATACCCTTGTGTGATTATCAATGAATGTCAAAAACCACCGAGTGTCAAATACATTTGTTATTCTTGTTGGACTCCAAATCTCACTAAACATCAAATGAAAAAGGTGTAGAAGGTTCGTATGAATGGATTGGATGATGAGGATGGGGTTGTTTTGCAAGTATGCATGATTCACATTGAAAATGAAAGTTCTCTTCATTGGTAAACAAACAGGGATATAATAAATTTAAATACGAGATGCTTGGGTGACCAAGGTGTTTATGTTGAAGTATTACATTTGAATTAGAGAAAACTGGAAAAGAGGGTTTATTGAGAGACTTATCTATTGGATGAACTTCACTGCCTAAGACATACTAGAGTCCCTCCAATTCTCTAACACTGCCAATCGTCCTCGTTGAAGATCAATCCTAAAACACACAATATGAAGAAGTGAAAGTTACTATGCAATTCATATCCTTGGTCAACATACAAACTGACAAAGGATTGTACTTCAATTTTGGAATATGAAATACCGAGTTTGATTAAGAAAATGCTCCCTTTTACTATAATTGAAGATGTTTAGCCTTCCAACACTGACGTCTTCAAATTCCTATCACACTCAATGTAGCCAACCATGTTTTCCATAGATCTAATCATATGATCAAAAGCTCTTGTATCCACAGCCAATATTTTCTAGCAAGCTTCTTAGGAAAAAACTATTCAAGATAACCTATATGAACCATAGACATTGTAGATTTTAATGTAATTTCTTCCAAATGTAAGGAGGATTTTGAACTTTTCCCCAAGGGGGTTCTTTAAATTTTGCCACAAGGGAACTTTTTAATTTTCCAAAAATGTAGCAATTGGTAGCAACAAATTGGTTTTGGTAGATCTAAAGATTTTGTCAAATGCAGATGACAAGATCTAAGGAATCGACTAGATTTGTGATGTCCAAGAAGAACTTTGGTTGCTTTTGTGCTTTTTCAATAGTTTTTGTGATGTTTGAGAAAAATTTGGCTGTTTTTGGCAACATTAGTCCCATTCCCTACCATATTGGCAGTCTTTGGCAGGTTTTGTCCCCTTTCAAGTTATATTGACAGTCTCTAGCAACTTTTTTTTTTTTAGAGGTATATTGACAGTTTCTGGCAACTTCAGTCCTCTTTCCCACTGTATCGGCAATTTTCAATGGTTTTTGTCACTTTTGCAGTGGCTTTTGTGTCTCTCTGACAATTTTCATGCCTTTACCAGCAGTTCTGAGTTTTTTGACAAATTTTCTGGCAACATCTCCAACAGCTCTTGTTATCATCTGGTAAGAACTCCGAGCTTAGGATCAAGCAACAAGTGTTTTTATTCTAATGAATTGGACTATATTTTCTCCATTATACAAATAAAAAATTTATACAAAGAATTCAAAGCCTAAAACTAGTAAGAATCTATACATAATAGGAAAACGAACACAAAAGGGAAAACAAAATAAAAGACATTCAATACAATCCAAAAAACTTATCTACTTTCCAACACTTCATTTGATCCATCCACATGCACAAGTAAAATCGCTAACAATTCGAATTGACCATCATGAGTTGGTTCTGATTTGCATTCACAAAGGAGACAAATTCCATTCTCCCTTATCGTTAGAGCTTCTAGTTTCGTCAGACATTGAAACCCCACCATCTCCTAGTCTCTAGCTTCATGAAATCAACCATCCCCATCACAATTGCTCTTATACTACTTTGATAGGTACCTGTTCAATCCGTTCATTCTATCCAATCTCACCCGATCAACAACACAATCAGGCAAGAGAGAAAAATGAACTGAACTCAACACAAACCTGAAGAGTAATGAAAAAGAAACAACAATGAAAATAAATATGACAATTTGAGAGGTCCAGTTCTCTCCCAAAACACACAATCTATATCAATATCCTGCCTGCCTCATACTTCTCACGCCTTCCCTTTTGTTCCTTTCTCCACCAAGCCAAAACAGCCACGTGGTCCCTCTAAATTCCCTGCTACATCTTTTTTTCCATCGCACTTTGTTTGTTGATAATCTTGAGCGATTGGGGCTCTATCAGAATCATTCTACCTTAATACAAAATGAAGAATAATAAATTAAGGCTTTACAGTAATAATTAATATTTTTAAAGGTATGACTGAGCTGGATATTGATTGAGCTTGGTTCATTAAGTTTAAGAGCTTGGTTTCAGTATTTGACAAAACAGTCTGGCCTGAACATCTTAATGAGCTGAGTTGAAGCTATTCACTGGTAGTTTGGTAAATCTTGCTTGTAGTCCTTTATGTTATTTAGGTTTACCCGTCATGTAAGTATCTCAAGAATGCACATGAACCCATTATTTTATGCTAACTATATTAGTGTCCAATTTCAAGGATTTTCCTTGCCAGTATGTGTGCACCATAAATTTATGTGAACCAAAAATATGTTGGAGGCTTCCAATCCATGGTGAAACTTTGTGTTGAGAACTGATGTTACAAAAAGCTGAAATTGGTATCTCTGATTTTTCTATGCTATATGTGAGCTTTTTATCTCATGTCATTCTATTGATGATTGAGCAATCCCTTGTCCATAGAGCTTTCCTTGCCTGTATGCGTGTACCATAAGTTTATGTGAACCAGAGATATGTGGGGGCTCCAAATCCATGGTGAAACTGTGTTCACAATTACTATCAGAAAAAAACTGAAATTGCAATCCCTTATTTTCTATGCTATATGTGAGCTTATAATCTCATGTCATCCTATTGATGATTGAGCAAACCCAATGTTCATAGAGCTTTCCTTTTTGGCATGTGTGTACCATAAGTTTATGTGAACCAAAAATATGTGGGAGGCTCCAAATCCATGGTGAGACTTTGTGTCCACAACTGATATTAACGAAACCTGAAATTGCAATCCCTGATTCTTTATGCTATATGTGAGCTTTTTATCTCATTTCATCCTATTGATGATTGAGTAATCCCTTGTCCATAGAGCTTTCCTTACCTGCTTGTCTGTACCATAAGATTATGTGAACCAGAAATATGGAGGCTCCATGGTAAAACTTTGTGTCCACAACTGATGTTAAGAAAAGCTGAAATTGCAATCCCTGATTTGCTATGCTATATGTGAGGTTTTTATCTAATGTCATTCTATTGATGATTGACCAATCACTTGTCCTTAGAGCTTCCACTACTTGAGTGTTCCAATTATCTCCTGATTGGATTGAGCTCATGCTTTGACAGATCAGTTTGTTACCTGTGGAAAATCAAGAGACATAGCAAACGAACTTGCTTCACAGATCTGGCTGGCTGCTCTTGACAATTTGGAGGAAAATGAGCAAACATTTCATGTACTCAAACGACTTGCACAAGAGGGAGATGTAAGCAGGGATTCCAAAAACCTTTTGCTTTTACTTAATATGAGAGTAATAATATTACTGAAACCATCAAACACAAACAACAGACATATATGTTTCTCATTCTCTGTGTGTGTGTGTGTGTGTGTGCATACGTGTACAAAGTATGTTTTATGGCATAGGGAAAGAGATAAATACATGGATTAAAATTTAGCTTGTTAAATCTGTTCTGAGATCAGTTCTAGACAAAATTATGACTCTTGATAATCAAAACATAAGTTGATGCAGAACTTCACTAAAATTTATGTTCATCTGTGATTACTTGTGAGAGGAAAAATAAAGCGAAAAGTTAACTAGACTTGTGCTCACAGCTGTGTTATCTTCAACTGCTCTATTTATATGCAGGTTTTTCTTCCATACCCGTATTCACGATCAAGTAAAGTGCAATGGAGAGTTTTTGAAATGCTCTTCACAGATTTTCGCGACTGCTTCAGTCATGTGGATTACTATGATGTATTGGCATGTGCTAAGAACAAGTTTCAGCCAATTCCATCAACATGGTTAGGTTACTAGTGCTCTTCAAACTCTGTACATCAACCATGCAGGTATATATATATACAAATATAGCCATTGCAGTGGTCCTGCTAAGGTAGCATCATCTGTCGAAGGCCTCTGTATTCCTGAAAAGGGTGATGTATATTTGTGCCGTTGTTAATTAACAGATCTCTAGGGAAGTTCCCAAAAACTTGGCGAAGCATGTATAAATTTGCGAAACGTGTATAAATTTCCATAAAAGATATCTTTCTTCCCTTCTGTTCATACATGTAGAATAAAAAAACAATACTTTGTTTGAATTCCTGGACTTATGTATGGAGACGGTAAAAACATGTGCAGTTTGATGAAAAAGTTTGTCATACAGATTACTTCTAAGGTAGAATTGGAAGATCTTATAGCAGGGCTTAATGCTAATTAAGGATATTGTTCATCTTCTACGTTGACATTTTAACTTTCTATTTTTTATTTTTCTAAGGCATATTATATTCAGATTATCTAAGAATTTGTCAAGAAAAAGATAGTTATCTGACAAAATTTAGGGGCTTTTCTTGACAAGACTTAGAAATTCAAGAAATTATTTTAATGAGTTTTACGATTTTGTGAATTTTTCTACCCAGAGATCAGTTATATTAAGCCGAATTCAGGGTTGACTGAATAAGTTGTAAGATCTTAATGGGTTGTTCAACTGTATAAATATAAATATAAAATATAAATTAATTCTTAATTCAAAATGTAATAATATTAATATGAAAAATATGTTTTTGGGTCGTAGGTTCTATAGGAGTTACTATCAAATCTCAAAACTGCCCTTGCTCTGTTAATATATGTAACGGCTGTTACCCAAAGGGCGTAATTGTCGCTCTATAAAAAATGTTGGACTATCAAGTCACACTCTTTAGAATCTAGGCGCCAAGTTGGCCAGTAACAATGCATTATCGTTCGTTCGTACACACCAAACCCTGAATCCCCAAACTCAAAACTTTCTGTGTACTTAAAGAGCTTATTCACTCGGTTCCCCCGTCGAGAGAAATCGCTTCAACTCTGTTGTCAGCGCAGAGGCGCATAATCCCGGTCAGTCAAAAAAAAAAAGGCTATTTTTTTTCTTCTGAAGATGTCGATTCTCTGTAGTGAAGATCATACTTCTCTAATGTTTAAACGATTTATACGACACTAAGTATGATATTGTTGACTGGTTGTTTTTGGGCACGAATTTTTGGTGTGATGTTATCAATGAAACAAAATAAGGATAAAATGAAAATCCCGTTTCAAGAATATGAAGGAATATAAAAGGTAGGGGACATTATTGATAGTTAAAATGTGAAAATTGTTACACCAGTTTGGCAGTTGGTGGGTGGCACTGAAATAATACTGCTGATTGGATTGCAAATTTTGCAGATGTGACAATTGTGTTGCAACTGATATATTGTCATTAATTCAATTTTTAATGTTACAAATTTGACATTGTACGATTAACAATGTGGGTTATTGCAACCTTTTAGCTTGGGTAATTTAACATATATATATATTCAATTTTCTCAGTTTGTTTTGGGTTTGTGAAGCAGTTTCACTAGCTACCATGGGCTATGCACAACTAGTTATTGGCCCTGCTGGCAGTGGAAAGGTGAGTGAGAACAATTGGCTACTAGATTGTGATTTTTGGAGGACACGTTAGTATATTGTTCATATATGGAATGAATTACTGTTTACATGGTAGGTTGTTCACTTCATGATTATTTGTGCTTCTTTTCATTATAGTCAACTTACTGCTCGAGTTTATATCAATACTGCGAGAATGCGCAGCGGTCAATACATATTGTGAATCTTGATCCTGCTGCAGAAAATTTTGACTATCCTGTAGCCATGGGTAAGTTTAGTATAGATATTGCCTGATTATTTGGTAAGTTTGATTAAGTGATTTAGTTTCAAAGTGATCTTTTTTTTTCTTGTAGATATTAGAGAACTTATTTCTCTGGATGATGTCATGGAGGAGCTTGGATTGGGTCCTAATGGGGGTTTGTTATACTGCATGGAGTATCCTTTTTATTACTTCTTCGTCTTTAGTATATCCTCTATTTCCTCTTTGGTAGTTGTTGTTGGATCACTAATTGTGGTTATGGACTTTAACCTTTAAATTTTTATTACTTAAAGACTTGTATGAAGTTTTACAAGTTGCTACGGGTTCTATTTATGGTATTATCTCCTAAAGGATAAAAAGAGAAATAATTTTCGTTAACTATTTGAAGAATTTCTTTTCATTGTATATTTTTATTCTGAAAAGAGTGCCCTTAATGTCCATGCATAGACACTTGGAAGATAATCTGGATGACTGGTTGGAAGAAGAATTGGAGCATTATAGGGAGGATGACTATCTAGTTTTTGATTGTCCAGGTATCTACTATTTCTCAGAGTTTCCATGCAATTTCATATATTTTTGTCATTGGTGAAATTAGTTGGTGGGAGAAAAGAATTAGGTAGGTATTTCTGTTTTGTAACCTTGATTACATGAAACTCTAGTTAAAGTATATAATATCCTAACTGCCTAGCTAACTTTGACAAAGAAGAAGGCTTGTCTCAATGGTTTTCCTTGATGTTGCTAGAATATAGAGAATCCTCTACCGCCTTACAATTTTCATTGTCTACCTTTTTTATATATGATAAATGTTAATTTCAAATTTAGCATCATTTCCATATTGATATAGGTCCCATCAAAGATTTTTGGATCCCATATTATACGAAGAAATTCATAATATAATCATGTACTAAGGTTATTGAGGTATTTTTTTATTTTATTTAGATCATGTTACTTAGGAAGATTTCAAATTATTTTATTTAGGGATTTAAATTAGGTAATGATTAATATAAATTCCTTATGAGATAAGTATTGATAGTCTATATAAGAGACTTAATATTCATTGTATTAATAATTCAGATTATTCAGACAATTTTCAAATTATTAAAATACAATGAAGATTTGTTCTCTTTAATCGTTAGTCAACCATTCCCTTGGGTCGTTCTTCGATCCTAAATCATCTATCCATTGTTATCCTTTGATTATTGATCAATCTTGATCTTTTGTTAATCGTCCTAATTATTTTGTTGTTCTTCGTGTTCGACATCCGTTTGGTATCAGAGCTCAATTCAATCTTCATTTTCGTTGTTCTCTTCAATCATTAATCGATTGTTCTTTTGATCATTAGTCAATCCCTTTGATTATTAGTCAATGGAGGATTATTTGCAATTCAACTCTTTGAAGTTGAGGTTTTTCCAACCAGGGGTGAATGATGCATGCCCCATCAAAGATTTTTGGATCCTATATTATAAGAAGAAATTCATAATGTAAATTATATTTTGGGTTGTTGGATTATTTTCTTATTTTATTTAGATTATTTCATTTAGGAAGATTTTCAAATTAATTTATTTAGGCATTTTAAATTCCTTGTGGGATAAATATTGATAGCTTATATAAGAGGCTCAGTTATTGATAGTTTATATAAGAGGTTCAGTATTCATTGTATTAATAATTCAGACTATTCAGGCAACTTTCAAATTATTCAAATACAATGGAAATTTGTTTTTTTTAATTGTTAATCAATTATCCCCTTGGGTCGTTCGTCAATCCTTATTCGTCCGTCAATTGTTATCCTTTGGTCGGTCGTTGATCTTGAACTTTTGTCGATTGCCTTAATTATTTCGTTGTTCTCTTTGTGTCCTATATCACATATTCAAATTGTAATTCCTAGAACTATCAAAGAATTAAAAGAAATTTTTCTAGGAAAAATTGAAATAAAAACTCTTAATTTTACACTAATCTTAGGAGAATCACATCCCAAAAGCTAATTGTTGAGATTGAAAAGTCCAAAAGCTATATAAATCCCATATCAAAAGTTCATACGATTTAATATAGGATCTATGTCTCATATCTTACATTTGGAATCACAATATACCATCACACTTTATAGGATGCTCGCATAGGCTAGTTGTGCGATAGCTCCTTGCTAGCTGCTGGAGAACACTACAATTCAATGTCGCTACCTACGCTACGCGATTGCAATTGGGAGACATAATGGTGGATCTGGTACCACACGATATGAATATTGGAAGAACCATATTCCAAAAGCTAGTTGTTAGGATTAGAGAGTCCAAAACTATATAAACCCCACATAAGAAGTTCATACTTTTCTATGTGAGATTCAAGTCCTGTATCTTGCATTTGGAATTGTAACATAATTGCTAGGCCCCAAAATGTCATTTAGGAAATATCCTAATGTTATTGAAGAAATATTATATAGGAATATTTAATTAGGAAGTGTTGTCATTTATGACTAATATCTATTTAAGGTCAATTAGAAAATATCATTTAGGAATATTTAATTAGGAATAGTTTGTCATTTTGAAAATAGTTTGTCATTTAAGAATAATATTTATTTAAGGTCAAATAAAAGTAATTCAATAATTACCAATTCGGTTCTGGTAATCAAATTGGTAAGGACTAGAAATCCCATTTGGATAGGAAAGCTCAGCTATAAAAATCAGTTAAAGATAGAATTTTTGAATGCTACACTTGAATTGTTATTCAGAAGAGCTCTTCTAGTTACAAACTCCTTTTTATGAATAAGAACCTCCTTTTCCTCCTACACATTATTTATAGGGAGATCTTTAAAATAGCTTGGACTTGTATTTTTCCTCCTCTACTTCAACTACAGTATGTTTCATATTTTTGTGTTAGGCCCCTGGGTAATTTAGGATACTAATTTTTTATTTGATTTAGGAATTTGTTAATATATTAAAAATTGGGTGAAATTAAGAATATTCCAGGTACATAGCACCTTATCAGAGTACAAGGCTCAACTTGCGTTCATCTTCATGGAAGGGGCAACTATACATTGGTTGTGGTGGGTAAAGGCCAAATTGTTGGTGATGGACTGGGAAACACTTTTGGTTTACCAAGTTGAAAATCCATATGAGAAGATAGAAGCTCTCCTGTAGATGATCACAACAGAGTACGTTCAGCAGCTCTAAATGGTTGCCTGAATGGTGTCAGACTTGCCAGAATAAGCCTACAGGGACTCTTTGTAAATGGACTCATGAAGGTAAAGCTGTGGTGGTGTGTGCGCAAAATGGCAGAGCTTGGACATTCAATATTTATGGTCAGGAATATTGAAGAAGAGTTAAAAAGAGATGGGCTGGATTGGGTCACCACTTGGGTGCTTCAATCTACAATTTACTACCTGAGATCAATAGGCGTACAACCCATTCCAAATTTACCCAAACTTCTTCAAATATACTGCCTAACTTTTCTCAAAATTATGACCACGTTACCTTTCCCAAAATTTCCCATCTGTCCAGTCAAGTGCCACCTACAAAATCCATAATTTTCTGCTTATAAAAACAAAAACTCTTTCAACTCCCCAACCTCCACTTGATTCAGCATTTCCACTTCCTACACCATGAGCTGATCATAACAATTTTCGACTGGAACAAGTTGAAATGTGAGCTCAAAATCAATGTTCCAATGTGATGAGTAGTACCTGCCCAACTATGTTTATTCAAATGCACACCTTAGAGTCTTAATTGTAGTTGAGAAAGAAGAGACAGAGCTAGTGGTTGCTGAGGAAGGTGGAATTGAAACGGATCCAACAACATGTCAATCCATGGAGTTGTGCCCAAGGCCCTCTTCTGGATGAATTTTGGTACTTCAGCCTTGGGGACAAGGCTATTGGTAAAGGGGAAGGAATTGTTAGGCCCCAGGGTAATCTAGAGCAATTTGGGATATTAGGATTTGATTTGATCTAGGAATTTGTTAAATATCCGGTAAAAGTAGGAATATTATATCCTAATTTGTTTTTAATTTGAATAATTATTGTTGCAAATCAGGGCCTAGGTTTTTAATTTAATAAATAGTTGGGTTTAGAGAGGATTAGGGGAGCTTTTGAGAATCTAATTATAAAATGGCTTTGTATTATGGGAGGTGGAGCACCACTGGTAGTTTCTTGGCCAAGCACTAGAGATATTAAGTTCTTGATTTTAATCTTGATTTGTTTTCTAGTGAAATTCAATTCAGTCAATTCAAATTCATATTTATTCCAATTCAATCCTTCATTACAACCCAGTGTCTCAACATTCTGACCATGATTTTTGTAGTATCATCTGTGTGACTGATGCAAATGGTGGTTGTATCAAGTTTTGCAGTTATTATATTTGTGTCTCTTCTCATGGAAAATCTCGTTGTTGACTTTTTCTAACTGTAAAATACTTCTTAGGCCAGATAGAGCTTTTCTCACATGTGCCGATGCTTCGGAACTTTGTGGATCATTTGAAGCGAAAAAATTTTAATGTCTGTGCTGTGTACTTGCTTGATTCACAGGTTTGTATTAGTTCTCCATCTTTCCCACTCCCTTGTAATAGTTTTTGTTTTTGCACCCTGCTTAGAGTTTGCTGCTTTTCGTGTTCAGTTCATCACTGATGTTACCAAGTTTATAAGTGGGTGCATGGCATCTCTTTCTGCAATGGTCCAACTTGAATTACCACATGTTAATATCCTCTCTAAAATGGACCTCGTCACAAACAAAAGAGAAATTGAGAAGTAGGCTGCCCAAACCGTGCTGCTCCTTCACTTAATTTAGTTCTGTTTCAATTTTTCTTTTTATGTGTGTATTTTAACCTATTTTTTCTGCGCTTAGCTACTTGAATCCAGAATCTCATATTTTGTTGTCGGAGTTGAATCAATGGATGGCTCCCCAGTATGCAAAGCTAAATAAAGCTCTAATAGAACTGGTAAGTAACGAAGAATGGAAACACCTATAACTTTGCTGTTTTGGTTTTTCTAAGATGAATTTTCTTGAACTTATCATTTATGATTTCAATCACTAAACCAATTTTGCATAATCTTTTAGTGTATCTCTTCAAAACTAATTTTATTATTCATGATTTTTGTCGTATTAGGTGGATGAATATAGCATGGTTAGTTTTGTGCCACTTGACTTGAGGAAGCAGAGCAGGTAATGTCTCTCTCTGGTGTGTTTTTAAGCCTGATTATGTTGTTTTTAATCCTAGTTTTATGTTGAACTTGGAAAGTCAGTCCTTCATGTCATGAAGGGGGCTAGAGATGAACTTAAAGCAGTTGTGTTTTGATTTTTTATACAAATAATGACCACCAGTATTGGCTTTTTGTCTGTTGCAGTATACGGTATGTATTGAATCAAATCGATAACTGCATCCAATTTGGAGAAGATGCAGATGTGAAAATTAAGGATTTTGATCCACCAGAGGATGACTAGTCCAGTCAATACTGCAGAAGTTCTACCAAGATTTTTGTTTAGTCTGCCATGTTTTGCTACCAGGATATTTAAGCATATGTTTTATGTTGAAAATTTTTCATTTTATTATATATACAACTTCATGTCTTCTGCTAGATTTGAAAAATGAAGCTATGAGTTTAAGGGTGGATTCCAGCCTCAGCTTGAATTCGATTCGATTCAATTTGAGTTTGATCCAGTTTGTTGAGTTTAAGTTTAGCTTGTTTAGTCGAGTTTGGTTCGTTTGAGATGAGTCAAATTCGAATTTGGTTTGGTTTGGTTTGACTTTTTATACACGTCAAATATTTAAAACAATGTCATATTAATATATATCGATCAAAAAGATATTGTTTTTTATCAAAATGATTTCATTTTTGCTAATGAGAATAAAAAATTTTTGGTTTGTAAGATTTACGAGTCAAACTCATTACAAGTTTAAGCTTATTAAGCAAAGCTTATAAAATCTAGGTTCGAATTTAGCCCAAACTTGCTTTAATTGAGTTTGTTTTGAATTTATTTAATTAAAGTTAAATTCAAATTTGAATTGATTCCGATGATCTAATCTAACCTATGACTGCCTCTCTTTTGAAACCTTGATTAAAGCTATGCTCAACCTCTAATCCCAATGTAATGGACACCGCCACTTAACAGTTGACACGTGTTTAGCGCCAAAAACATTATTCCTTTTCACTCTCCCTCCTCTTTATTTCTCCGTCGCCTAATCTGTCTTCAAAATTGGGGTATTTAGATTAAAAAAAAATGAAATGATTTGTGATTTTTAATGATTTGTTTGAAAATATTATTACCCTTTGACTAATGAATACTCGACATTTGACTTTTCTTACAGGCATGAAAACATGCAATTATTATTTAAAAATTAATAATAATTTCTAAAAAGGCTAAACACCATACTCCACCTAAGGTTTTCTTAAATCACAAATCTTGTTACAAAATTTTAAAAAGCCAATTACTCATTTTAATTAAAGTTAAAGGATATTTTTATCTTTTTGAATAAAAATTATAAAATAATTTTTATAAAAATAATTATAATATAAAATAATAATAATAATTTTAAAAATAAAATAAAAAATTTAAAATAATACTTATCATCATCAATTATACTGACAATTATTAACCTAATCAAGTGGATGACCATCTGATTTTATTAACAGTCAAATCTAACCCGTTTGATAGAGAAAGTGATTATATCTGATGCTAAAGATTTAGTAGAGACTATTAGATTTGGTTGTCTTCGCTATCTAAAATTGTCATAAATATTTGGTTTCAAACATATTTATCGTTTTTTGCTTTTTTTTATGGCTAAAATGGTCAAATATATCCATCTCTGTTAGATTTTTTACAGCTAAAATTATTGAGATAATCAGATCTAGATGCTAATAAAACCAAGTGATTGTTTTTAACCATTTAATTATATTAACGGTAGTTATCACTATCAATAATATTGTCTGAGGCAATGATTGTATTTTTAAAATTTTATATTATGTATAAAATTTTTAATTTTGTATTATTATTTTAATATTATTTATACTAAAATTTTTATTTTAATAATAATATTATTTATTTTTACGAAACATATGTAGGACCCGCCGCCCCGAGTACCCCTGCTGCTGAAAGAAACTAATCTTTTATTCAATAAACTGGAACTTGGGTACCCGAGACGGGAATCCTACGAAAAAGTAAAACTACCTGCTGATCTAATTTACACTGCAAGCGAAAGCTGAAACTGAAATATACAATGAGCCCAATGGCTTTCATACATATGTGACTGCTCTGTACAACTGTTTTACATCTGAGTACATATACATTTACAAAACGTACAAGTACAAGACCTCACAGGTCCAACTGAAAATAAAATACAAACTGGAGAGTGTGTGTGGGGTCCTCCTCGCCAGCCTCAATCCACCCGCTCCTCGCCAGCAGCAAACTGACCTGAAAAGGAAGGAAGAAGGAAAGGGATGAGTGATAAAGATCACCCAGTAAGCATTCCTTACTTCCCTCAACCCACGCAAGCAGCAAACAAGGGCATGCATACCTGATCGGCCCTATTCATGCATCTAATCGCTTGCTGGCACTGAATCTGATTTATCTGATTACTGCTGTTATCTGATTATTCTGTTATCTGGTTACTGATTTCTGATTAATGCATGTCAATATGAATATATGAAATGACATGCTGAGCTGGAATCTGAAAATGACTGATGATGCATGTATCTGAGCATCTAACTGAATGTACCCGAAGGTACCTGCTGTGCTGATCAGGCTGATGAACACAGGGATTCGGCATCCTGGCCAAGTGGGCTGAAAATTCTAGCTACTGACTAGAAAACTGAAACTGATCTGCTGATATACTGCTGAGCTGACTGACTGGTGTCAGAAAGCTGGGTCCCACAGATGCCCCCTCGAGTTCACCCCAAAACTGAAACCCATAGATTGGGTTCTGACTGCTGAAAACTATTGAATTTGGATTCCCTGGATCCTCATTCAGACTATATGCTATGCTCCGAATGCATATGCTGCTATTCTTAACTGAATTCTGAATTATCTGATGTCTGATTGCCTTTGGATGGATTACCAAACCTTTAATAAATCAATTTCTGAATTTCTGGAAGAAACTGGCTGACACACGGCCGTGCAAGGAAAGCACACGGTCGTGTAGCACACACACACGGCCGTGCAGGCAAAGGCACACGGGCGTGTGCCCCAGCACACGGGACCGTGTGTCGGTCGTGCGTCTGGGCGTGTGTGCTTCTGGAATTCTGGCCATTTCATGCAATAAATGGGACACACGGCCGTGTCCCTCAGGACACACGGTCGTGTCCCTGCGTTTCCTGCCCGTGTGCACTTCGTGCACACGGCCGTGTCCTTGCAGAAACAAGGGCACACGGGCGTGCTCTTGCGGGCACACGGTCGTGTGTCTTGCTCTGCTCAGACATGGCTCACCTGAAACGCGCTGGAAACCAACTGATTCTCAACCAAACTGAAATTAACTGGAAACATGCATAAATGGCACTTCTAATAACACATATCAATCATCAATCTCAACATCCATCCACTGCTACTGATTCCACCATTAACACATCAAGTTTTCTCACACTACACACACACAGCAAAGCATGCATGGTTCTGGGTGGAAAATAAGCATGGCAATCAACATATAATCATCATCTCATCATCATACATACATACAAGCATAGCATCTCAAGCTAGGAATGGAAACTCACATTTCCATCCACATCAAACAAGCTGGAAAACTGAAGGAGAGAGTAAGAAACACTTACCTCTCGACATGGCTGCTGGAAGCTTAAACTCAAGCTATTCTCTCTGATCTCTGGCTGGATTGGGAGCTGCTGGAAGCTGGACTTCTCTCCTAGGGCTGGAAGCTGCTGAAAAGGAGAAGAAAGCTGGCTGAAATGGGTGAGAAAATGAAAGTCTCCCGTCTCTCTCTTTCTTTTATCCCACCTGCACGGGCGTGCAGGCTTGGCGCACGGGAGTGCGCCTGGGAAAATGGATGAAATCCATTTCCCGCGCTTCGCATGATTAAAACCTCCCTAAAGGCATCATACGAAGGCCACACAACTCTGGAAAATTACTAACTCACCCCTGAATTCTGATAAACTCCCAATCTATTCCTGAATTCTATTTCTAACCCTAAAACTCTACCCCTAAGGGCTTTTCTAAAACTGGGATGCTACACTATGCCTCCAGACAGTTGAAAGATCATGAGATGAGATATCCCACCCATGATTTAGAGTTAGCTGCAGTTGTGTTTGCTTTGAAGATTTGGAGACATTATCTTTATGGGGTCAAGTGCAGCATTTATTCAGACCATAAGAGTTTGAAATATTTCTTCACCCAGAGAGAGCTTAATATGAGACAGAGGAGATGGTTAGAATTGGTGAAAGATTATGATTGTGACATCAGATATCATCCAGGGAGAGCCAATGTGGTGGCAGATGCATTGAGCAGACGAGTGGCATTATCCAGTCTTTCAGTTCAGAGAGAGTTACAGTATGAGATTGCCAGAGAGCAGATTGAGATTGTGACTGCGGGATTCTCCAGACTTCAGATCAGGTCTTCTCTGTATGATGAGATCAGAGACAGTCAGATGTCAGACGAGTGGACTCAGAGTATGATTCAGAGGGTGACAGAAAGATCAGCGCCAGACTTTGAGTTCAGAGATGAGATCTTGAGATTCAGAGACAGAGTTTGTGTGCCACAGAGTTCAGAGTTGAGGCAGATGATTTTGTCAGAGGTGCACAGTATGGTGTATACAGCACACCCAGGCAGTACCAAGATGTATCAGGATCTCAAGAAGAATTTTTGGTGTTCAGACATGAAGAAAGACATTGCAGACTTTGTTTCCAGATGTCTGGTATGTCAGCAGGTTAAGGCAGAGCATCAGAGACCATCATGTTTACTTCATCCCTTGAGTATTCCTGAGTGGAAATGGAAAGATATTTCTATGGATTTTATTTCCGATCTTCCCAGAGTTCAGAGAGGATTCGATGGCATATGGATGATTGTGGACAGATTGAGCAAGTAAGCTCATTTCTTACCCATCAGACAGGGCATGTCTACAGATCAGTTGGGCAGACTGTATATCAGAGAGGTAGTCAGACTTCATAGTGTTCCCAGGACAATAGTGTCAGACAGAGACTCCAGATTTCTGTCAGCTTTCTGGAGATCATTGCAGAGAGCCTTGGGGACCAGATTGCAGTTCAGTTCAGCATATCATCCTCAGACAGATGGCCAGACTGAGAGAGTTAATAAGATTCTGGAGGATATGCTTAGAGCTTGTTGTATGGATTTTCAGACCGATTGGGTAGAGTTGATTCCCCTCATGGAGTTTGCTTATAATAATAGTTATCAGGCGACTATTCAGATGGCTTCATTTGAGGCATTGTACGGTAAAAAATGTAGATCTCCTCTTCATTGGGATGAGATTGGAGAGAGAGATTCTCTGGAGACAGTTGTGGGTCCAGAGATAGTTCAGGGGATGATTGAGCAGATCCGGATCATCAGGCAGAGGATGAGACAGGCCCAGGATCGACAGAAGAGCTATGTAGACTTGAGACGCGGAGAAATTGAGTTTTCAGTAGGTGACAGAGTGTTTCTGAGGGTTCCTCCATACAGGCACGTTCTCAGATTTGACAGAAAGGGGAAGTTGGCCCCTAGATTTATTGGTCCCTATGAGATACTTGAGAGAGTGGGGACAGTTGCCTACAAGTTGGCTTTGCCAGCTAGCATGGACAGGATTCATAATGTGTTCCATGTGTCTCAGTTGAGGAAGTATGTGAGAGATCCTTCTCATGTGCTTCAGTTTTCAGAGATTGAGTTGGCAGAGGATTTGAGTTATCAAGAGCTGCCAGTGCAGATTCTCGACTACAAAGTCAAGGTTCTCAGGAACAAGCAGATTCCCCTTGTGAAGGTCTTATAGCGCAGTCAGAGAGTGGAGGAAGCCACTTGGGAGGTAGAGTCTGAGATCAGGGATAGGTTCCCAGAGTTATTCAGGTAAATTATGGGGTCGAAATTTTTATATGGAGGGAGGAAATGTAGCATCCTAGATTTCGAAAGCCTTTTCGGTTAGAGTTTCAGGGTTAAAAAGGAGATTCAGTGAGAGATCGGGAGTCTAGCAGAGTTCAAGGGTGAGTTGGTAAGTTTTCAGAGATGCGTGGCCTTTGTACGAATCCTTTCGGAAGGATCCGATTATACGAATACGCGGGAAATGAATTAAGTTCATTTTCCCTTGTGCACGCCCGTGCATCATTGATGCACGACCGTGCGTGGCATGGTATATAAGTGAGCCGAGAGTTATGTTGTTCTTTTTCTCACCCGCTTTCATTTTCAGCCAAATTCTCTCTTCATTTTTAGTTTCTCCCGTTCCTAGAGAGGAAATTCAGCAGCAAATAGCTCCCAATCCGGCTAGAGAGCGTAGAGAATAGTTCGGAAAGTTGTTTTCAGAAGCATGACAAGAGGTAAGTGTTCTCTTACCTTTTCCTTGCGTTTCCCACCTTGCTTTGTGAGTTTTGATGCCATGGATGTGTTAATTGCATGTGGATGAATGTTTGGAATGCTTATATGGCCTTGCATGTTGATTGTTGATGATAAATTTCCATCCTTGAAGCATGCATGTGTGATGTATGTGTTTTAGTGAGAGAATCAAAAAGTTTCCATGGTAGATTTCATGATGCTTGATGCATGTTGTGTTTGAGGCTTGAATCGTGTTGCTTGGGATGCTGGGAATGCATGTTTAAAGTGATTTGGTAAATGGATGAAAAATGGTTGGCATTTTATGCATTTTCCGGCGGTGCTTTGTTGAAGAACCAGACGCACGGCCGTGCGTCCGAATGGCACGGTCGTGAGTCTTTGTTTTTTCATATGCACGCCTGTGTGTACGCTGCATGCACGGCCAAAAAATGCATATGCACGCCCGTGTGTCCGCATACGCACGCCCGTGCATGCGCTTTCAGTAAGAAATTTTCTAGAATTCCAGTAGCTTGCACGGTCAGGCGCACGACTAGCGCGTGACCCCGTGCGTCTAGGCTCACGCCCGTGCACCTGTAGAATTTCAGAAAAAGAATGTTAATTGATTAATTAAGCATACGAATTCAGAATAAAGGCTAATAGGCTTCAGATAAGCATCAGATGAGTATGAATTCAGTTAATAAGCTGCATATGCATATCACGACATTACATGTAGCTTCAGAGAGGATTAGGGGATCCGAATTCAGTAGTATTCAGTATTTAGAGCCTGATGTACGGGTGAGAGCATTAGGTGGAACACGAGGGGGCATCCGTGGGATTCAGCCTTCTGACACCAGTCAGGACGCTCAGCAGTATTTCAGATTCAGTTTCTGACACTAGTCAGAATATTCAACAGCATTCAGATATTACCATCTGACACCAGTCAGATTGGGCAGCAGTATTCAGATTCAGCTTTCTAGCCAGTAGCTAGACTGTTCAGCCCACATGGCCAGGATGTCGAATCCTTGTGTTCACCAGTCTGATCAGTACAGCAGGTACCTTCGGGTACATTTAGATA
>JAJEJH010000699.1:166193-180961 GCA_026122585.1 Anacardium occidentale | reverse complement strand
ATTCCAATTATGTTTTTTGTCTAAATGGTTTTGTGGTTAGCTAGAAAAGTTAAAAACTAACCAATGTAGTTGATTTTACGATCAAAGCTGAGTACATTGCATTATCAGATGCAGCTAAAAAGGCAATTTGGATCAAGAAGTTTATAATTAAACTTGGAATTGTTCCTAACATTGTAGATTTGGTTGACAGGTAATATGACAACGATGATGCCTTTGTTTAGGCTAAAGAGTCAAGGTCTCACTGAGAGTCCAAACACATTCTTAGTTGTTTCCACCTGATTAGAAAGATTGATCAACGTGGAGATGTATAGATGCATAAGGTTAATTCAAATGATAATATAGTTGATCCACTAATGAAACCCCTTTGAAAATAAAAGCATGAAAGGCACATAGTGCAATTTGGCATTATACAGATGATCGATTGACTATAATGCAAATGGAATATTGTTAGAGTAAGTACTCTAGAGTCAATATATTAAGAATATATTAATGCTATTTTTTGTAATACTCATCCTAAAAAGTACTTATTTTTATTAGTAATAAAGGCAACTATTCATCTATTAGTCATATGTATGTTTGTGTACATATGTTTGATGAATGTCTTGAGATTGGTAGAAACATGACGAGAGGATCAATATGTCGTTTGATTGTGAAAACTTTATAAAAACATATAATGATTGATCCAACCAAGAATACACTTGATATCACCAAAACATTTTATACACCAATCAGTCTAATTTGACATTTGTTTAACGTACTCTATCTTACTCAAATCTCTAAATTGCATACATCAATGATAAATAATTGCATTACAAGTAGATAACATGGTTAGTTACTATATGTAATTAGTATAACTAGTTGTTATATTTTGGAAATTGCCTCCTCATTATTGCTTTGATGAGTTTGAGGAAAAAGGTATGAACACAACATAAATATTATACCTTAAATTATTTTAGCACGACCAATTGACAAGTATGTCATTAATCCATTACCATATAGCTTCCCTCCTCCATTGATTGAACAGTAGTAATGCCCCAAGCTCCAGAGGCCTAAATTTACAGGGATTTTAGATCAAGTGGAAATCAGGGTCAAATTAATCTTACGAATAAAGAAAAAGTATCAGAATGGGCCCGCAAATAGTGTGTGGTCACAGTAACAGTGGAGAGCAGAGACAAGACAAAGAAGAAAACAAATGCATACAAAAGGGCGTAATCCTCTCTTCGTCTTTTGAGCTACTTCTTGTTTTATGTCACAAGTACCCGCCGCATGCAATGGTTGTAGTCCACTCTTCTCCGCTGTCCGCTGAATCCAGCTTCCGTGAACTCGATGACGCCTTCTTGCAGGTCTCTTTTTCTTCATGTTAAATTATATTTGTTAGGATCATACTAGTTTATCTTTGTTAAATAAGAATACTTTGAATTTTTTGTTTTTGTAGATTTTGGACTTGTTTAATTCTTTTTAGTATTATATTTGTAAAGTAATGGATTTTAACTGCTAACAAAATAATATTTTTGCAGCATTGAGTCTTTCAGTTTTTAATTTATTTTTAGTAATTTCACTTATGTGATTTTTATCACAAACTCAAACGAGAACATGGTTTAGATTATATTGAAATACACTTATTGCGATGTTACATTTCCGATCAATTTTTAATATAAGTTTTTGAATAGACGATCGTTTTTCTCTAGTTTATTGATGCGAGGATAAGAGTCTTTGATTTTTTTTCCCTCTGTAAAGATTTTGAATTTGTTTAATTCTTTTTTTTTTTTTTCTATCATATTTGTTAAGTCGTTGTAATTGTATTTTAATTGGTAACCAAATATTATTTATGGCAGCATTGAATGTTTTAGTTTTTAATTTAAGTTAATGTGATTTTAATGCAGACTCAAACAAGAATATGGCTTGGGCAGGTCCTCCAGACAAGATTAAATGAAAAAATGGATATTCCTGATCTATTAGCTGATGGAGAGCTGCTGTAGGTCTCCTTATCTTAGTTTTATTCTATTATGTTAACATATCAAGCCGTTGAATCTATTTATTTCTTGTTGTTTAATCTTATGTTGATTATAACTTCCATTTTTCAGTACTTGACTTAACCACTTATTTTATATCCGAAACCTTTTGCAAAGTGCATCTCAAGACAATGCAAATAGGGTATCATGTGCTATGTTATAATCAAGGGCTAATGCTTTTTTATGCTCTCATAACATCATTGAAGCGTGAGCTGTTTTTCTTTTAAAATTATTGAATCATTTGCTTTCTTTTTTCTCTTCAATATATTTGGGCAGCTAATAAATACGGATTCTTTTTTAACAAAGGATGCTTAGATGATAAAATCATAACGGTAACCACAATATATGAGTTTTTTTTCTTGTTGAATTCAAGTCTGGAGCTGGTGAAAGAATCCCATCAAACTTTCAGTCAATATCTTGCCAAAAGGAAAAACAATCAAAGCATATACACGTAGTTGTTTAAGTTTTTGAAGTAGGCAAGGCTTATGATCATGAGTTTTAATTGTAGCTTCTTAACCAGATGAAGATTTACAAGTTTTTGTGATTTTATCTCTAAATAATGAATAGAGACAGACCAAAATGTAGAAAAGCCAAGGAATTATCGTTAAATAAAATAGATTATGACATAGGAAGAGAATAAAGTGGATTAATTTGCTGAATTTAGCATAACAGACACTCATACACACACAAAATTGTATGTATGTTTATTCATCAAATGCCTTGTACTTAACACAAGCTATGAATGCACGCCAAATGGAAATTATCTTTTATTCATTTAAGGAACAAGTGATCTCCTTTTATCATTGTGCGTATAAGTTCTAATGCAAACCTAAGTCTGATTCAACTTTCAATCACAAAAGAATTTCTAGAAAAGAAAGATTATCACAAACACAACATACTTGAAATGCCTCTGGATTGCTCTCATTTATCAACAAATTATGCCAAAGCATAGCTACACAGTTTCTCCAAACAAAATTGCAAGTGCCTAAACATCAAATGAGCACAACCAAACATTGACAATTTGAGAGGCCAAGTCTCTCCTACACAACAAGACTAGCTCTGGAAATTTGAGAGGCCAGATCACTGCTAGTCCTCTGTTAATTCAATATTTGCTTCTTCTTGCACTTTTTTCTCTTTATTCTCCTTTCTTCCTCCTTTAACAGTTTCACCATCTTCATTACTTATATTTTGTCACGTGGAGGGGCTGGAATGATCCTGAGATCCTCTTGGACCATCACTTTTTTCCTGCTCAAGTAACTGCTGGCTTTCACTCTTTGTTGGCTCCTCAGGCCTTCCATTCTTTCTCCTACATTAATAAACTCTCATGATTAGAGCTCTATCATTACCTCTCCCTATTTAGTCTCACCTTGTCCTTAAGGTAAAATTCAAGAAATTGCTCATTCGCTTTTATAAAATCTTCCCAAGTATTCTCACAATCAGGTAGGCTTTCCTCTTGAGCAACATTTCCAAGCTTCCTGTGGACGAGAACCTAGTGCTCAGTAGCTGCTCAAGTTTTCTTCTTCTCTATTTTCATCATCAATTCATCTAGTTGTGAACCCATAGAAGCCACTTGATCCACGAGACCATGATATTCATGCTCCAACTCATTCACACAACCCTCCATTATTGTTGATACCATTCCACGGGTTTTCAGTTTCTGATACCAATTTTGATGGGAAGCCAAGTCTGATTAGCTTACAATCACAAAAGAAATTCCCCAAAAAAAATTGTTCACACACAGACACAGAAGATACTTGAAATGCCTCTACAAAGTTTCTCCAAACAAAACTACAAGTGCCAGAACATCAGACTAACAGAATCAGATACTGGCTATTCAAGAGGCAAGGTCTCTCCTACACAATAAGAGTAACTCTGGCAACTTGAGAGGTCAAGAGTCTCCCAATCCTCTGTAAATTCAATGTCAGTTTCTTCTTGCCCTTGTCTCTCTTTAATCTCCTTTCTTCCTCCTCTAATGGTTTCACCATCTTCACTCCTCATATCCTCCTAGACCACCACGTGGAGGTGCTGGAATGATCCTGATATGCTCCTAGACCACCACTTTTTGCTGCTCCACTAACTGTTGGCCTGCACTCTTTGCTGGCTCCTATTGCATTCCCTTCTTTCACCTGCGTGAATAAACTCTCATGATTAGAGCTCTATCAACATCATATACCTCAATGACCATAAGAGACTCATCTTTATTTCACTGGTGCTACGAATAGTTCTGCCAAGCTTTTCCGCAACTTAGCAGTGGCAGAGAAAATTTATGTTCCTAAATTGTAATGCACAGTATAATTAAGAAGAAACCAACCACAAAAGGCAAATTTTAGACCAAAAAAAAAGATGTATTGAGATAAGGTTGTGTGAAGAAATGTAGTGATATGCTTTGATATTCATATATTTATTAATTGTAATTGACAATAAATGCAAATGTAAATTCTTCTTTGGTTTAATTTTTAAACAAATTCCTAATGATTTTTTAACTGTGTTTTCTTATTGTTCTGTTTTATAGCTTTCAAGTGTCAACAGTTTTATGGCAAATGTTGTTAACAACATGCAGAGAGCTTAAACACATAAAAGCATACAGGTATGAGCCATTTTCATTTGGGAAGAGCAGCAGGAGGTATATGCCTTACTCTAATGTGGATATTTTTCTGAAGGTAAGCTTTAGCATCTTAATGGTCTTATGTGGTGATGTTGTTAATAGCTAGATATAGTCTAGTCAGTTACATAATTTCTTTGTAAGATGGTGCATACTTAGTATGCACAGTAGGTTTCTTTTTCCAGTGCAATCACATCACAATCTGGATGTTGAATCCCAAGCATTTATGAACTTAACATGCATTCTTTAGAGGTTCATCCCTCTCCTTTACCCGTACCTCTATTACTTTTTTTATATCTGCCTTTTTCTTCATTCATGCAAATGAGCTCAATTCAGTTAGCTGTTGGATTTCAAATCTTGTGGCTGATTTGTTATATCTAAATGATGCTTCTTTTTTCCTTTATCTAGATCTGCAAAATTTTGGGATTAACTGGAATTGATCTGTTCTCCCCATCAGACGTTGTTGAAAAAAAAAATACTCGGAAAGTTTGTATGTGTGTTCGTTTGCTTTCAAAGAAAGCGAGGTCAAAGCAGTTAAGTGTAAGAATCTTTCCATTATACTTCTTATTTTCATTATAATAATCTTTCCGTTATGCTTCTTACTAACCTCATGAATAGATATGCTTGCGCTACTGAATTACTACATGTTAAGATGGTTTACATGTTTGGCTAAACAATACTAGCACCATGAATACACTCAACTTCTTTTGCGACAGGTTCCAGATTTTGATATGGTCTGTTATACAGTTGCTATGCCCACGGATATGGTCAGATGCATCCGTAGAAGCTTGGAGCAGTCAAAACATATGCTTTTGAGCACTGCTAGTCAAAATATAAACCGTGTTTTAACAGCAAATTACAGGGAGGTAAGAAGTGTTGCTTTTTTGTTTAATTGAAGAAAGAGAATTTTCTTTTCAATGAATGTCTGTCTGATATAAGCAAACACAGCATAATGTCAAAAATCTGGACTGGTCTTTAGAGTTCATTTCTTTGTAAATCTGCTGTATTGTGATTCTAAATATGTTACACCATTTTCTGTAGAGAAATTCCTTTGCGGCCTCTGATGGAAACCATGGTTTGTTTCCTGAAGAGTCTGATGATTCAGAGTGCAATCTGATCATTCAATCTGATGCCTCCTCGACAAATTCTCCTTATTATGCTTCATCTCAGATGAATTATTATTCAGTAGATTCTCCAGAAGTATCTACAGTGGTTGGAAAATTTGGTCCTGGAGAACAATTTTCGTCATTAGTTGCAAACCAAGATCAGAAAAAGTATACACATAATTTTGAATCTCCTTGTTTGAATGAATCAGCAGGATCTGTTTGCTCACAGCTTGGGGAAAATGAATATCATTTGGCTGTTTTATCTTCAACTTCATGTGTTGATTCACCAATTCATTTAGATGTCAGGGCTTCTCATATTGAAACCAGATCTATACATAGCTATAAAATTAGTATGCTGGACTTTAGTTATAATGATCTTGATGTGCAAACTAGTGCTGGTGAGTATTCCATGGGTGACGGCACACAAGGAAAAGAAAATGTTCTCCCTATATCAATTTCATCTATGGTTTGCCATGAAATGGATACCAATGACCCTATTCAGTGTGATGAAGATGACAGTATTTTTAATGGATACACTAGCCCCAGTTCTCATGGATCAAGTTCAACACCAAGGACTATTGAAAATAGATTTAGAAACAAACCTGCTGATGTCAATGATGAGGAATTTTCTTTGACTCCCTTCAATATTTCTTTGCCAGGTGAATCACAGAACATAGAATTTGATGATCAAGAGGATGCAGATCATGATTTCAAAACTTTCTGGTTAGCTGAAGTGCAGAATGGCAAGGCAGATAACAAAATTCAGAACATAATGAAAAATGAGACTCTCATGCTCTGCTCAAGTACTAATGCTGAAAAGCCATTTATTGGCACACAATTCATAGAAGAAGGCTTCAATACCAAGCTCTTCCAAACGTGTTTAGATAGTCCACCATGCATCATTGAAAATTCATATCCTGATTTTGCATATGATAATGGAGTCTGCAAGTCACGAGATCGAAATGTTGGAGATGATGTGGTGAAATCTTCTCAGTTAGGTTCAGATCATTTGAAGAATGGACATTGCAATCAGTGTTTGGATTTGTTATCTCAGTCTTATTCTCCACTTGACTTTCATCTATGGGATCATAAAGGAAAATGTGTAGTTTGTACAATATCTGATGAAAAGGATGGGAATGGAGGTAAAAAAACTTCTTGCCATTCTGTTTTGCAAGAGGGTCTACATGGGAAAATTGTTGACTGTAGTCCAGATGAAACTGGAGGAGATGCCATAGTGCATGAAGACATCAAGTCTGGTGTTGTTAAATACGGCAAAGAGGTAATCATTCTACCATGGTTGAATCAGTGCCAGATAATTTTTCCTGCTCAACAACTGAATGCATTTAAAACATTGATTGTACATTTCAGAAAAATCATTCTTCTGGAGAAGATGCGGACAAGAGGCATGGCGAGGTTTGTTTATTCTTCGGCATATATTGGAATTTTATATCTTTTAAGAACCATTGATTGCTATCCTTTGTTGACTTATCCTGTTAAATAGGATCATAAACAACTTGAATTGGTGGAAGCAGTTGAGAATTCTAAAACAACAGATGATCCTGGCGTACAACTAGCAAAGCACAAGTCCTTCAGAAGGCTCCTGCTTAAGACTGTAGCAAGCGGATCTGCTGTTGTTGGAGTGCTGTTTGTTTTGCTTCATCTCAGGTTTGATCAAATATAAGTTTCTTCCAACCAGAATTTTTAAAAAAAAAAAAAAAAGAAATAGCTTTTAGCTGGTAATTCTCATCTTCTGCAGAGATATCTTACCATGTCATATTGTGTGGCTTGCATTGCAGGAAAAGTGGCGGTGAGAAATTGCATGAATCAAATATGCAACGTATCAAACAAAAGAAGGAAACTGGTACTAAGCTCTCGTCATACAATCAGCAGAAAGAAGTTAGAGTAAATGGGATTTATCAAGCCAAGAAGCTTGCATTTGGATTTTAGAGTGCACTAGAAACCGAAGTAAATGAAAAACAGAGTAGTCAACTTCCCACAAAAGAAGAGGATCGTGCTTTTCTACAGAAGCAAGGTATGTTATAGAACAATCTTGAAAAAACCTGAAACGAGAGAAAAAAAAAAATGTAAATTGAAGGAAATCAACCATAAAAAAAAAAGAAAAAAAAAAGAAAAAGTAAAGATGTATTTAAATGGTATATTCACATCATTTGTATAGTGTATCATTTTACTGGGTATTAATATATCTATCATCTAATGATATGATGATATTTCCATATTTATATACTTTTTTACTATATAGGATTATATAGGGTTGAGATGGTTAACCATTCAGCTTTTCATTTGGCGAGGAAACTCCTTTCATATATTTTAACTGGATTTATACGTTTTGTCAGACGAAAAAATTTCTCCAATTGGGTTAACTATTGTTGGTGGGTAGGTCCAATGACTCAGCAGTCGTGTGCAATTGAGTTCCTGCTCTGGTGGATCTAATCTTATGATTAGATGACAATACACACCAAAAGGTTCAAAGAGAGGGTCGCCCATAGCGTATAATAAAAGTTGATTTGTGTTTGTCTTTTCCTTTATATTCATAGAAGCACCCAAGGTTTGACCCTGCAGCTCTTTTAAACTCCTAGTTAGATATTTTCAAAATCATCATGTAACTCCAAATGAATAAGAATTAAAAATAAATATTTTAAATACATAAATTATTCAGAATCCACTTATTTTATTTTTCTTTTCATCCTCACCCCCTTTCTTCCTTTTTTTTCCTATGGATAATTGCATCAATAATGTATAGTCGTATATTTAAAGAGTAAATTGTAATTTTTGAAAATATTAAAGGTTTTAATGACGAATTTTAAGGGTTTTTGAAAATTCCAAAAAAGTTTAAGGCTTTTTTATTTTTAAAATTTTTATATATCTTTTAATAACTTTAAAAAATACTAGTTATATCCTTAAAGAATTTAATATAATATAATAAATTAAAAATATCAACACGATATTACAAACTATTAAAGTCAAAATATACAAGGTTTTCAAATCTTTTTAAAGATTAAATTGTCTTATTTATAGGTGTGGATTTGATTGTAAAATAATTATTTTTTAAAAAATATTAAATTAATAAATAATAAAATATTATTTTACTATTATGTTCTCAATTTTTTAAATAAAGTTTAATTTTAAGTAAAAAAATATTAATTATATCAATTAGAAAGTGAAAAAGTGTTTTTAGGCCCCAATGGAAAATTGCAATATGCTCTTTAATATATAAAATCATTTTAAAACTAACCTGAGTTAATGTGTAAGTATTAAAATTTTGAAATTGTATTTGAGTCTACGGACTGTTTTTGTGAGGTTTTTTAAGGCAATGACATAAAAGCAGCTAGACTACCATCTTATGAAAATGGGTATGAGATACCACATCGATTAATTCTAGTGCAAATGGAAGTTTTGTTAGTTTATGCCTAAAAATAATTTGTGTTGTTGGTTTAAAGGCATTTAATTTTGTAAATAATTAAAAAAAAAAAGCTTCTTCACATGCATATGCTACTTCATTTTTATATACTAATTTATTTATTTATTAAATAAATTGAGTTTATATGAAGTTTTTAGATGATACAAATCTTCAAAAGATCAAATCATCAAAATATCCTTTGCATTCATGGTGTCAATTGGACAATGACATCACTTAATAGACATATAATATATCTTCGTTGAATATCATAAGATGATATTAGTGCAAGTGATTTGAAAGTTATATTATTGAGACATTAGTATAGATTAACGATTAGGGGACTATTCTTTAGATATGACCAAATTATGATGAAACTTATGGACATCTAATATGTGATCAATAACTTATTGTAGGATTGTATTAGTGTACCATTGATCCTTGGACTTGAGATGTCACGATTACAGACATACATTTCTTATATGTTGTATACATATAAGACTAATAACATCTTGTATAATAAGTCAGTTTGGTCATGCATTATTCGTATTCAAAATCGATGTTAGTCAAAATAAGATCCATTAACTCAAATGTGTGTAGATTCAAGATCTTAGATAAACATCGATAAATATCAGAAACAAAAGCCCCAGCTAAAGTATAAGATAGTCATACAAAGGTTATTTGTGATAACATGTTTTGGATATATCAATTGATAATTCGGTATGTGATTAAGGTTAGGATTTTAACATATCATGAACCTTTCCTCAATTGAGATTCGACAATAAAGTGATTTCACTACACAATGCAGACAACTAAAAATAGGATTGATGGAGTATATCTCCATTATGGTTTAAGGGCTACAAGGTTGTGAACCATTGCTAGATAACTACCATGACTAGTAAGTCTCTGAAATTATTTTGTTTGATCGCAAATAGCTTGTGGCTCGGCTATCGTGAACCTAAATGGTCATACTAATAAACCAAACTTTCAAAAAGAGAGATAATTGGTTATCCGAGGTTGGCTAGCACATTCTGAATGGTAATAATGGTAACATCATATAAAGTGCTATATGGGTGTGAATGTAATATTTTAAAAGTTAAAACATTTATGAGATAAACTCAGGGTAGCTAATATAAATATGAGGTATGCATAAATGGATTTTATGCAAATCAAGGATTTACAAGGTACCAATCAACAATTATGAGTTTGCTAAATAAGTCCACCAATATAAAAAGTCGAAAGGTAGTTCATTTCGTAGAACTTGAACTCATTTTAGTCAAGACACTTTATCTCATAAAAACATTTTGCTTTTCTTTCTCTCCAAGTTTCAACCAAAGGCGTTTTAATTGGATTGATGCAAAATTTAGATGCATTACAAGTTTAGTGCTCCTCTTTGTCATCTTCATCAAACTAATAAGCTTGGAAAAGGTATAATCACTAACCTCCCTTCATGTTTTATTTATTTATTTATTTTAAATTTATTGATTCTTGCCTAATCGTTTCATGCATGTGTTTTTTCATCACCTTCTTTACCAAATATTTACACTAAGTTTATCTTTCTTAACACTATATTGATCAAACCAAGTTGAGAAAAAGATTAGACACCATGGGCATGTTAGTCAACTATGCAATCTTCTTTTTCTTACATGTTATATTATACTACTATAGGCATATGTCCAATATTAGGCCTATCATGGCCCTATACACCCAACTATAAATGGATGTATCGTATTATGTAGTTTTAGTGCGATACTATAGTACCCCATCAATCTAACCCTCATGATATATACCAACGCATAGGTGAGACTAGAACCTAAGGTCAATTAACTAAGGTATGCTCATGTCTACGCATAAATACTTCTCAAGTTTAATTAAATCAAGCTTGAAATGGCTTTTACCTTTTTTTAACTTATGTTTAACTTGTGAGCTCTTTTTCTAAGCATTATCGTTAATGTTACATAACCTAATCACCCCTTTAATTATTCAAGAACACTCATGTTTGACACTTAGCATTTTTCTTCACTATCTAAGTTCATGAACGTGTGTCATTGAGTGAACCATCGTGAATTCCTTCTCTCATGCACAAGTTGACCCTTTATGAGCATAATTAGTCGTGATAATATACATGAGCATAAACCTATTGAATGCACGATTATATATCATATCTTCTTAACAAATCTTTAAATATGATGGTTATGCCTTTCTCATGCATGGTCATATAGCACATTGGTTCTCATGCATAATAAACATGTCATAGCCATACCTAACCTTAGTATGGTTATGCATGTGTGTTTGAAATACTATTCTCTTCAGTCTAATTTTTGCATCAATAGATTCCATAACCAACTTACTCATTCATTAACATCTTTTAAACAATCAAAATACTATAAACATATAGGTTATAAAGTATATCATAACTTTGTGTACAAAAACATACACATACTCAACAAAACTATGTTATCCATGCTCCAAGACAGTCAAGAAATAAACATCACTAGTTCGATAGGTTATTTCATGATAGAATTGAATACATTAACATATAATATAATCTTTCTGGTATATTTACAATCATAAAGTTTTCTGGCAATATTTTTTATCATCAACCCCTTTATCATATGTTCACAATATATATATATATATATATATATAGAGAGAGAGAGAGAGAGAGAGAGAGAGAGAGAATTAAGAAGAAAGTTCAACACCATAAATTTGTTAAAGACTTTCTCAAATCTTTTAAGTCTCTCAAGAATTTTGATAGGAAAGTTTTTAAATATATAAGATATAATCACGTATAAGGTAGGTAATATGCCCTATCTTATCTCTTCTTTTAGACTTAACTATGCAAGCGTGCATCTTAGACATGTTTTCAAGGAAGAAATAGAGATCCACCATTCTTTATCATAACAAAAGTAGAATTTCATTGAGAAACCCACCAAGAGACCTTAATACATACCTAAAGTCACTTATGCAATAGTCTATCACCATCACAAACAAACACACATATGAAAACATTCATACACATGTCTATCATCCACTAATCATGATCGTTTATGTAGAACCCCAAAAAACTAAATGGCAAATGTCCTAGAAGGGGGGTGAATAGGTTATTTATAAAACTTTTCAATTTCAAAATCTTTTTTCTATTCTACCAACTCAAGCATCCAAATATATAAATACAATTAAGCACAATCAAACATAATGGCTAAGCAAAACAACACAAATTAAAGAAAGTAAGGGAAAAGAAACGCTCAGCCGATTTAGAGTGGTTCAGAGCATCTCCACGCCTCTTACGTCCATTACTCCAAGCAATCCCGTTTGAAGATTTTTCTTCCACTAACTTTAACCCCGAAGTTACAATAGTTTTGATCCAAGGGATTTTAGCAGATTGCACCCAAGGGTTTATGGAATATTACAATAATTTGTCTCACAAGACTGATTTACAATATGCTCACAAGGTTTCTCTTTAAAGAAATACAAATAGGTTTTATGAAAGAAAAATGAAGAAGAGATAGAGAATGTAAGTGTGTGAGTTTTTGTCCTAATTCTCTTCCCTCTAATCTTCAAATCATCTCCAATTTATATGAAATGGAAAAAGATAACCGTTGGGATGATTTGAGAGTCGTTGGAGACTTTTTGAGAAGTTGCACGGGTGTGCACAACTCTTACATGGTCGTGTTTCCTTTGTTCTACACTTTCTAACTGTCATATTTTCCTATCATGGGCGTACACACGGGCGTGTGTCCATACACACACGGTCGTGTGTCCTTGAAGTTTTAGCTCTTCAGAATTTTAGAAGGTCATACAATTGCACGCACGATACCCGTATGATCTTCACACGATCAACATTTTTCAGGTAGCACGGGCGTGTGTTATAGTTGCACAGACATGTATCCAGCAAGTTCTTTCTTACACAGGCATGACTGGATATACACAGGAGTGTGCGTCCTTACACATAATACACGGTCATGTGCTCGAAAAACACACGGTAGTGTGTCCTTCATTCTTCGCACACGAATGCTTTACACGACTCAACCAAGGCATGTGTTGTATTCTTAGCTTACACACAGCTGTGCTTCATTGACACATGGTCGTGTGTCATGCAAATTCTACAAAAATAAAATCCTTTGGTCCTATTTGTCATGTTCAATACATGCATAGACCAGTTAGATATTTTAATATATGTTTCACATCAATTCAAAATCCACAAGGGTCCAATAATCACTCCCTTTTTGATTTGATGACAAAACTTATGTTAAAATGCATTTAAGCACAAAATATAAAGTTTTATAAAAAATATTCAATAGGCACAAAAAAATATAAAAATATATCATTTTAACATTCCTAACATGTCTCCCCCTTTTTTTTATAAATTAAAAAGGTATATTGAAAATTTTCAATTTAACACAAAAAAAATGCCTCCCCCTTTGAAAAATATTTTATCAAATTATGCACACATACGAAATTTTCTCCCCTTATGAAAAGACAATTTTTACTCCCCTTTTTTTAAAGATTATGATACCAATAGTTGATAGGAAATATAAATACTCCTACTGATACTAATTGATAGAAAAAAAATATAAATACTCCCCTTCACAATAACACACATCTTCAATTAAGGAGCATTCAATTTTTATTTCTCCCCTTTTTGAATAATCATATGCATTAAATTCATCATTTTTATCTAAAAGAATTTGACCATTAAAGCATGTAGGGAAAGTATTTGCAGAAAATTAAAAGATTGTGAAACTGAAGCATTTTCTGTAATTTGTGTCATGTATGGTCGTGTTGATACTGTACACGAGCATGTATATCTGATTTCGTGACATGCACGATCGTGTATCATTTAAGCACTGAATCGTGACTGAGCAAATGCATCATACACGGTCATGCAACTCACATGCACGGTCTTGTATGACCTATAAAACCCAGAAATTCTGTAGAAAACTGTAGTTTAGCATAGAAGACTTTTTCAAACCGTTTTCAAATCTTTCAAAAATGATTTTTATTTAATTCAAAGCATTGAAAACAAACTAAAAACATATTTCAAACATGTCTAAACACAATTTAAACATAATTGACATATTTGAAACATTTTTGCAAATTTTTGGGGAATTTAAAACATTTAAGGCACAATTTGATCAAAACACATCAAATATACGATTTTTGCATGTTTTGACCATAGGGAACTTTTAATATGTGAATCCATGTCATTTGCAACCAACATAAGCAAAATTTGATCCAATTTGACATGAATTCCAAATCATGCACATGTCATAGCTCAACCATATATACATATTGTGCTTGCATCAATTCAACCAATCAAACAAGGCAAGAATAAATATGCATATCAATTCAGCACAGTTATAACATGGCAAAGATCATCATCATCAATCAAGTAAAACATATAAATAAGAATTTAGACACTTACTTGGAATGATGACTTTTCTGTACTATTTTTTCATTCCTTTCTGGTGTAAAAGCACAAGGAGACTCTTTCTTCTTCATCTTTGTCATTCGAATCTTCCTTGCTTAATGCGACAAGCATTTTCTTTTTCGATTTCTTCTTTTTGACCCGAGGACATTCTTACCGGTAATGTCCTTCTTTTCTGCACTTATAGCAAGTCACCACTTTT
>JAJEJH010000699.1:56747-165726 GCA_026122585.1 Anacardium occidentale | reverse complement strand
TTTAAACTTAAGCGGGTGGAACTTTGTCCCCGCCTCAAACTATGGGTAGGAAAATGTCCTTTGGCCAATCTATAATTAGGCGACAATAGACACCAAAAGGTTCGAAGAAAGGATCGCGCATAGCGTATAATAAAAGTTAATTTGGGTTTGTCTTATCCTTTATATTCATAGAAGCACCCAAGGTTTGACCTGACAGCTCTTTTAAACTCTTAGTTAGTTATTTTCAAAATCATCATGTAACTCCAAATGAATAAGAATTAAAAATAAATATTTTAAACATATAAATTATTCAGAATCCACTTATTTTATTTTTCTTTTCATCCTCACCCCCTTTCTTCCTTTTTTTTCCAATGGATAATTGCATCAATAATGTATAGTCGAATCTTTGAAGAGTAAATTGTAATTTTTGAAAATATTAAGGGTTTTAATAAAATTTTAAGGGTTTTTGAAAATTCCAAAAAAGTTTAAGCTTTTTTATTTTTAAAATTTCTATATATCTTTCAATAACTTCAAAAAATACTAGTTACATCCTTAAAGAATTTAATATAATATAACAAATTAAAGATATAAACACAATATTACAAACTATTAAAGTCAAAATATACAAGGTTTTCAAATCTTTTTAAAGATTAAATTGTCTTATTTATAGGTGTGGATTTGATTGTAAGATAGTTATTTTTTAAAAAATATTAAATTAATAAATAATAAAATATTATTTTACTATTATGTTGTCAATTTTTTAAATAAAGTTTAATTTTAAGTAAAAAAAATATTATTTATATCAATTAGAAAGTGAAAAAGTGTTTTTAGGCCCCAATGAAAAATTGCAATATGCTCTTTAATATATAAAATTATTTTAAAACTAACCTAAGTTAATGTGTATGTATTAAAATTTTGAAATTATATTTGAGTCTACGGATTGTTTTTGTGAGGTTTTTTAAGGCAATGACATAAAAGCAGCTAGACTACCATCTTATGAAAATGGGTATGAGATACCACATCGATTAGTTCTAGTGCAAATGGAAGTTTTGTTAGTTTATGCCTAAAAATAATTTGTGTTGTTGGTTTAAAGGCATTTAATTTTGTAAATAATTAAAAAAAAAAGTTTCTTCACATGCATATGCTACTTCATTTTTTTCTACTAATTTATTTATTTATTAAATAAATTGAGTTTATATGAAGTTTTAGATGATACAAATCTTCAAAAGATCAAATCATCAAAATATCCTTTGCATACATGGTGTCAATTGGACAATGACATCACCTAATAGGCATATAATATATCTTCGTTGAATATCATAAGATGATATTAGTGCAAGTGATTTGAAAGTTATATTATTAAGGCATTAGTATAGATTAACGATTAGGGAACTATTCGTTAGATATGACTAAATTATGATGAAACTTATGGACATCTAATATGTGATCAATAACTTATTGTAGGATTGTATTAGTATACCATTGATCCTTGGACCTGAGATGTCACAATTACAGATATACATTTCTTATATGTTGTATACATATAGGACTAATAACATCTTGTATAATAAGTCAGTTTGGTCATACATTATTCGTATTCAAAATCGGTGTTAGTCACAATGAGATCCATTAACTCGAATGTGTGTAGATTCAAGATCTTAGATAAACATTGATAAATATCACAAACAAAAGCCCCAGCTAAAGTATAAGATAGTCATACAAAAGTTATTTGTGATAACATGTTTTGGATATATCAATTGATAATTCGGTATGTGATTAAGGTTAGGATTTTGACATATCATGAACCTGTCCTCAATTGAGATTCGACAATAAAGTGATTTCACTACACAATACATACAACTGAAAATAAGATTGATGGAGTATATCTCCATTATGGTTTAAGGGCTACAGGGTTATGAACCATTGCTAGATAACTACCATGACCAGGGATGTTATATAAAGTGTTATATGGGTGTGAATGTAATATTTTAAGAGTTAAAACATTTATGAGATAAACTCAGGGTAGCTAATATAAATATGAGGTATGCATAAATGGATTTTATGCAAATCAAGGATTTACAAGGTACCAATCAACAATTATGAGTTTGATAAATAAGTCCACCAATATAAAAAGTCGAAAGGTAGTTCATTTCATAGAACTTGAACTCATTTTAGTCAAGACACTTTATCTCATAAAAACATTTTGCTTTTCTTTCTCTCCAAGTTTCAACCAAAGGCGTTTTAATTGGTTTGATGCAAAGTTTAGAGGCATTACAAGTTTAGTGCTCCTCTTTGTCATCTTCATCAAACTAATAAGCTTGGAAAAGGTATAATCACTAACCTCCCTTCATGTTTTTTTTTTTAATTTTAAATTTATTGATTCTTGCCTAATCGTTTCATGCATGTGTTTTTCATCACTTTCTTTACCATATATTTACACTAAGTTTATCTTTCTTAACATAGTTATCCTTATAATTGCAATTGTAAATGTGACTATATTGGTCAAACCAAGTTGAGAAAAGGATTAGACACCATGGGCATGTTAGTCAACTATGCAATCTTCTTTTTCTTACATGTTATATTATACTACTATAGGCATATGTCCAATATTAGGCCTATCATGGCCCTATGCACCCAACTATAAATGGATGTATCGTATTATGTAGTTTTAGTGCGATACTATGGTACCCCATCAATCTAACCCTCATGATACATACCAACTCATAAGTGAGACTAGAACCTAAGGTCAATTAACTAAGGTATGCTCATGTCTACGCATAAATACTTTTCAAGTTTAATTAAATCAAGCTTGAAATAGCTTTTACCTTTTTTTAACTTATGTTTAACTTGTGAGCTCTTTTTTTAAGCATTATCGTTAATGCTATATACCCTAATCACCCCTTTAATTATTCAAGAACACTCATGTTTGACACTTAGCATTTTTCTTCACTATCTAAGTTCATGAACGTGTGTCATTGAGTGCACCATCGTGAATTCCTTCTCTCATGCACAAGTTGACCCTTTATGAGCATAATTAGTCGTGATAGTACACATGAACATAAACCTATTGAATGCACGATTGTATATCATATCTTCTTAACAAATCTTTAAATATGATGGTTATGCCTTTCTCATGCATGGTCATATAGCACATTGATTCTCATGCATAATAAACATGTCATAGTCATACCTAACCTTAGTATGGTTATGCATGTGTGTTTGAAATACTATTCTCTTTAGTCTAATTTTTGCATCAATAGATTCCATAACCAACTGACTCATTCATTAACATCTTTTAAACAATCAAAATACCATAAACATATGGGTTATAAACTATATCATAACTTTGTGTAAAAAAACATACATATACACATACTTAACAAAACTATGTTATCCATGCTCCAAGACAATCAAGAAATAAACATCACTAGTTCAATAGGTTATTTCATGATAGAATTGAATACATTAACATATAATATAATCTTTCTGGTATATTTACAATCATAAAGTTTTTTGGCAATATTTTTTATCATCAATCCCTTTATCATATGTTCAATATATATATATATAGAGAGAGAGAGAGAGAGAGAGAAAGTTAAGAAGAAAGTTCAATACCATAAATTTGTTAAAGACTTTCTCAAATCTTTTAAGTCTCTCAAGAATTCTGATAGGAAAGCTTTTAAATATATGAGATATAATCACGTATAAGGTAGGTAATATGCCCTATCTTATCTCTTCTTTTAGACTTAACTATGCAAGCGTGCATCTTAGACATTTTTTCGAAGAAGAAATAGAGATCCACCATTCTTTATCATAGCAAAAGTAGAATTTCATTGAGAAACCCACCAAGAGACCTTAATACATACCTAAAGTCACTTATGCAATAGTCTATCACCATCACAAACAAACACACACCTGAAAACATTCATACACATGTCTATTATCCATTAATCATGATTGTTTCTATAGAACCCTAAAAAACTAAATGGCAAATATCCTAGAATGGGGGGTGAATAGGTTATTTATAAAACTTTTCAATTTCAAAATCTTTTTCCTATTCTACCAACTCAAGCATCCAAATATATAAATACAATTAAGCACAATCAAGCATAATGGCTAAGCAAACAAACACAAATTATAGAAAGTAAGAAAAAAGAAATACTCAGTCAATTTAGAGTGGTTCGGAGCGTCTCCACGCCTCCTACGTCCATTACTCCAAGTAATCTCGCTTGAAGATTTTCCTTCCACTAACTTCAAAGTTACAATAGTTTTAACCCAAGGGATTTTAGCAGATTGCGCCTAAGGGTTTATGGAATATTACAATAATTTGTCTCACAAGGCTGATTTACAATATGCTCACAAGGTTTCTCTCTAAAGAAATACAAATAAGTTTTATGAGAGAAAATTAGAGAAGAGATAGAGAATGTAAGTGTGTGAGTTTCTGTCCTGATTCTCTTCCCTCTAATCTTTAAATCATCTCTAATTTATATGAAATGGAAAAAGATAACCGTTGGGATGATTTGAGAGTCGTTGGAGACTTTTTAGGAAGTTGCATGCGCGTGTCTAGCTCTTACACAGTCGTGCTTCCTTTGTTCTACACTTTCTAATGGTCATATTTTCCCATCACGCGCACACACGTAGGCGTGTGTCCATACACACACGGTCGTGTGTCCTTGAAGTTTCAACTCTTCAGAATTTTAGAAGGCCACACAGTTACATGTACAATACCCGTACGATCTTCACACGATCAATATTTTTCAGGTAGCACAGGCATGTGTTGTAACTGCACGGGCATGTATCTAGTAAGTTCTTTCTTACACGGGCATGGTTGGATACATATGGGAGTGTGTGTCCTTACATATAATACACGATCGTGTGCTCAAAAAACACACAGTCGTGTGTCCTTCATTCTTCGCACACGAACGCTCTACACGACTCAACCAAGGTGTGTGTTGTATTCTTAGCTTACACACAGTCGTACTTCATTGACACATGGTCGTGCTTCATTGACACATGGTCGTGTGTCATGCAAATTTTGTAAAAATAAAAACCTTTGGTCCTATTTGTCATGTTCAACACATGCATAGACCAGTTAGATATTTTAACTTATGTTTCACATCAATTCAAAATCCACATGGATCCAACAGTTTCCTTTCTGTGTCATACATGTTCTTTTCCTCTCTGAGCCTTAATGTGTAAATCTATACCTATTTTGATTAACTTCACTAGCTTATCATCAAGGGTAGCTTTCAAAGACAAAAACACTTAGGTTAGTCTTCTAAAGAGGGTTTATCCTATCGCCTCATTTCATTTTTGAGTAAGAAACGTTCATTTCTTTGCATCTCACATCTTATGTATGAATTACTATCTATTTGGTCCTATACAAAGACCTAATATCACTAGTCATCTTGTATAATAGTAAACTATTTGCTTATATTTTTTATTAGATATATGTTGTTTACTCTATTTGATTTTATGTAAAACAACATATGTTTTATGTAGTATGTTGTATTTATGTTATTCATGTGTATATGTATATATAAGTTTATGTGTATGTGTTGTTTCTATTTATGGCTTTATGGGATTGCTTGAGTATTGTATATATAAATGAATATGTGTTTATTATTCCTATTACAACACCTAAATGCCTAAATCTAATGAATACAAATATATATATATATATATATATATATATGTATGTACTGAGTTTTATGTTTATTTGGTTTAAGCAACAAGTGGAAAGACATAAATGAATTCATAGATATTCATTTAATGAACATATACATATTATCCAAAGGTCAACTTGTGTAATTTGTGGATGGAAAATAAGCAAGTGAACCTCTATTTGGTTGCTTAAGAGTCATATATTTCTTCTTGCATTATTTTTGCTTGTATCATTATCAATTTGCATGGCAGAATACATAGGTAAGCAACATATATATCAGTGAGCGAATGTGGTAACCCTTCTATAAATGCATCGACTGATGTACATTTGTAGGTACTTTTGCCCTATCAAAATAAATTGAATCACGAGTCCCCAACAACCTGATTTGGACTGACCTACTAACCTTTTTATTGTAAGGCCCATCATATCCAAATTTAATTAGACTAAGGGTGTATGTATAGATTAAAGGTGTATTTATTTTAATTGTCATTTAGATTAAAGGTGTATGGTTTATTTTTCGTAGGCTTGTTTAGGGATTTTAAAGGAATTGTAATTTTAATTTTTCTTAGTTAACGTATAGGCATTTGAGCCAGTCATTAGTAATATTAATTTTTTTATTTTCTAGGCTTCTTTAGGATTCAAAAGGGTTGTGATTTGATTTTTTTTTTTTTTTTGTAGGCTTGTTTAGAGGTGAATGGATTTATTTTAATGCTTTTTAGATGTTAAAATAAATGTGATGCACTATATGAATAATCAAGAATTAAATCAAACTTGGTGAAAATTTTCAAATGAACCACCTAAGTGGAAGTCAATCTTCAGACTGAGTGATATGGGTGCCTAACAAATTTTCACATCATAGCTAACTCATTGAACCTATCTATTAGGTGGGTACAAATGGTTGTGGCTTTTACTAGAGATCCACAAAGTCATTCATCTTCATCAATATATTTTTTCTAGGGTAATCCTTGGGTGGTGACTCTATTTAAAAAGCTTTAAGTGGGCCAAAAACCATTGTGTGTGCTCATTTAGTTTTATTTAGAGAAGCCAAGTAAAAATGGTATTAGTCAAATCAATTTAGCTTAAAAGGTTAAAAACCATTGTCACATCACCCACTTGGGGTAATTCTATCATTATTTGCTCCCTAGTGGCAATCTTGTTGGTGTCCATCCATTAGAAGGTAGTTTTATTTGTGTTTTCCCACTAAGGAAAATTTGTCAATGTTTACCCACTAAAGGTAATTTTGTCCTTATTCACCAACTAGAGGTAATCTTGTTAGTGTACTAGGGGTAATTCTATCAATGTTTTTGTTGGCGTTTACACATTAGGGATAATTTTGTTAATGTTCACCCACTAAGGACAATTTTGTTATTAGTCGCTTACTAGAGAAAATTATGTCATTGTTCACCACTAAGGCAATTTTATCATCATGTGCTTACTAGGGATAATTTTGTCATTATTTGCTAAGTAAGGGCAATTACGTCATTATTTGCCTCTGAGAGGCAATTTTGTTATTTTTTGCCTCTTAAGGAAAATCTTGTCATTATTTGCCTACTAGGAGCAATTATGTTATTATTCACCCGTTAAGAGTAATTTCATTCGTATGCACCCATTAGGGACAATTTTTATCTCAAACCATTTCTAATTCACCCATTAGGGGCACCCTTTGTTGCATTATGATTAGGACTTGACCATTATAGAGTCTTCCTTCATCATAGGTTAGATTGTCCATTGTTGTGTTTAGGACTTGGTTGTTACAGAGTCTTTCTCCATTATAAGTTGGATCATCTATTGTTATGTTGGGAACTATCCATTATATAGTCTTTATATACCAAAGGTTAGATCATCCAACGTTATATTTAGGAATAGGCTATTACAAAGTGTTTATTTACCATAGGATTGGTCATTTATCATTGTGTTTAAGACTTAGTTGTTATGGAGTCTTCCTTTGCCATAGGCTAAATAATCTATCATTGTGTTTATGACTTTTTCATTATCGAGTCTTTCTTTATCATAGGTTAGATCATTCATCATTGTGTTTAAAACTTGATATTATAAAGTACTTTTTTGCCATAGGTTTGATCATCCATTGTTGTGTTTAGGAATTAGCTGTTACAAAGTCTTTCTCTACCATAGGTAAAATCTTCCATCATTATTTTAGAAATTGATTGTTATAAAGTCTTTCTCTGTCATAGGTTAGATGATCCATCATTATGTTTAGGACTTCGCTGTAATAAAGTCTTTCTTTACTATAGATTAAACTATCCATAGTGGTGTTTAAGACTTGGTTGTTATAAATTCTCTCTATACCATAGGTTGAATCGTTCATCGTTATGTTTAATACTTACCTATTACGAAGTTTTCTTCTATCATAGGCTAGATCGCTAATCATTGTGTTTAGAACTTTTATAGAGTCTTTCTTTGCCATAAGTTGGATCGTCTATCATAGTGTTTTGGATTTGGCCATTATGGGGTCTTCCTCTATCATAGGTTGGATAATTTATTATTGTGTTTAGGATTTTACCATTATAGAGTCTTTTTTTGCCATAAATTGGATTGTCTATTACTGTGTTGAAAACTTGGCTATTATAAAGTCTTTCTTTGCCATAGTTTGAGTTATCCATTGTTGTGTTTAGGATTTGACAATTACGGAATCTTTCTTTACGATAGGTTAGATCATCCATTGTAGTGTTTAGGAATTAAAAATTACGAAGTCTTCCTTAGCCATAGGCTGGATCATTTGTCATTGTGTTTAGAACTTGGTCGATATAGAGTCTTCCTCTACCATAGGTTGGATCTTCTATTGTTATCATGTTTAAGACTTACTTATTACAGAGTTTTCTTCTACTATAAATCATGTGAATTATTATGAATTATCGTACAGGTTATAATGGATTATTATTGAAAGGATCATAGTTACTGAAGACTATCATGGATTACTATAAACTATTATGGACTATTAGACCTATCATGGATTACTATGTAAATTACCATAGATTACTATAAACTATTATGGATTGTCATGGACTATAATTGAGAGGACCGTGATGATCTTATGAATTACTGTAGACTACTATAGACTACTGTAGACTACCATTAACGGATTATGATGATTTTATGAATTCATTATTTTTTGTTTTATAAATGTTATAACTATTAGTCCAAAACTTACTATATTTTATTTGTGTTTTAATATGTTTTACCTATGTCTCATGTTTTATACCATTTCATTGCATTTTATATGATACACACAAACCTTACAAAGTAAAGGGCAACTATAAACACCTTATTTTGACCCAACTAGATTTTCTTAGATAATGATAACCTACATGCTTTCCATATGAAATTTTGAATTAATAACTTAAGCTTTATAGGTTGAGAACGAACAAGTGAACTTAGTGAGTGTATCCGAGCCTAGCTTTTAAGGCCTCTAGAATACCTATTAGGCTTACTTTCCTTAAAAGAGCCTTCGTACTAAATTTGAACCTTTTAGAGCCTATTTAGCACTGTCGATAGAGAAAAGGCTTGATCAGTCTACAAATGAGTGGGTTCTGCGCATTTGTTGGTAGCTCAGTATGATAAGGGAAAGGTTCAACTTTTTTTCATCCATACAAAGATGCCTTACTTCTACTAATACTCACTATGAGTTTGTGCATGACCCTAGAATCTTACATGTGATTAGATTTTATTCCTTTTTTGAATAAATTCAAATTGGATTAGGATACCCTTTAAGAAATCCTAGTTTTACTCAGAAACCTTTTTTGGTAGGTCTAGTTTGATTAGGAAAGTCCTAGAAGAGGAGTTAAATTCCAAATAAGGAACTGATCCATAGGGGAACCTATATAAAGGTTAGGATTCTAGTTTTTTTGGGACTTTCCAATTTTTTTAGGCTAAGGAAAACTTTGCTAAAATTTTTACATGCACTCAAACACATTTTCTTGGGGATTTTAGGGGACATATAATATATAGATTATCTTGGGGATTTTAGTAAAAGGGGACTTTCTCTACCTTCTTGAAGCTAGGGAAGAATTTTCTACAAAAATGCCTGAACACTTTTCTTTTAATATTTTTTTTGAATTTTTTTATGGGCTTTTAAGGATATTGGAAAATACTTGTTTTTAGGATTTGGGAAAGACTTAAAGGTCTAAGAGAATCAAGTCCATAAATCCATTATTACCATAGTGGATTGAAGAAGAGAATTAAAAAAGCCAATATCTTGGTAGTATCTTAAGGAGAAAGTTGGGTTAATTGACTAATCTTCTAATTTATTTTACATTTTGCCTATTCAACACTGATCGCAAGAAACCAACTGTAATCTATAGTAGCTCGCGATTGGAAGAATCTGTTATCTAATGTACTACATTTACCTACTATCTTAGATCTTCTATGGGTAGGGATTGAATACTTAAAAACTCTTTTTTACATATTATATTCATGTTTTGCTTGAGTCTGTTCGTATTATATTATTATATTAGGTCTATCATCATCATACTCCAATATATGTCATGCATGAGTATCTTAAAGAATTCATATGTTTTATAATGCATATGGGTTCAGGATTATTAATACGCATATTTTTATATTTCATAATATGTATGTAAGCTATTGATTTATATGTTGTGTGGAAAGGTTGATATGATGATTTTATTGTGGATGAGTCTTTTGTGTTTGCATGTATTATATGTTTTGCTTGTTTTGTGTTCAACTCATATACAAATGATTTGTGTTGAACACAGAATGCTAAAAGTGGTTTATGGATACGTGCTGGTTGGTGGGTGAATTTTACTAGCATAGCACATCCACTTACCACATTGGAGGCATCCGTAGACAAATGTTAAAGTTGTTTATCTTTATTCTTATCTTGTTTCATTCATCTCATTAATTTATTTTATTATTTCACCAGTGCCACTTACATTTTGTTTTGCAGGATTAAACTATTAATTAAATTATTTTCTTATTATTATTATCACTATTATCCTAAAATATTAAATGACTAATTCTAAAGAGGGATGAATAGAATTTTCAAAAACTTATATAAATTTAAGAACTTTTCACCTATAATCAAAGTTAACATATAAATATAAAAAAACCCTAGTAGTTTGTCCAATCAACCCAATCAAATATAAAACATATAAAGAAAATATAAAGCAGTTAAAACAAACAGAGAGAAAGGGATAAAAATATAAGCTTAACAAATTTTTATAATAGTTTGATACTTCTCTACAAGCCTCATACATCTACTCCTACAAGCAACCTTGTTTGAAGCTTGTCTTCGCTATCTTTAAACCCAAAAGATATAGCACTTTTAATCTAAGGGATTTCGTCTTTCACACTAGTTTGATACAATGAATTGTATCATTTACAATAGTTTCACAAGATTTTGCATAGCCACTAGTTTCACAAGATTATGCACTTAGGTTTTTGGATTACAAAGAAAAATATAAATTTGTTTCTCAAAGGCTAATACAAAATTTAGCTTTAAGATTTTTCTCAAAGAGTATATAACGTAAGTTTAGTAAGAGGAAGGAGAGAATAATAGAGAGGTAAAATATATTGGTTTATGGATTAGTTTTCTAACTTTCATAACTTCAAATTAGTTGCCTATTATAAAGTTAGAGTGAAAAAAGTTGTTGCAACTGATTTCAGAGTCATTGAAACAAATTTGGGTAGAAAAATGATTATGTGCTCTTGATGCATGATTGTGCTTCTGACATTGAATGCAGTCTAATGATCAAATTCTCTATATCATGCTAACCTAGCATAGGCATGTGCTTTACACACATGATCGTGTACTTTCATATCTTCCCTTCCTCATATTTCCAAAAGGTCATACGGTCTTGTGCATAATACCCCTTATAGTCATCACAAAACCAAGAGTTTCCCTTTACACACTTATGTAAACTTTTCTACATAGGCATACTTCTAATGATGATTATTTGACACTTACATTGGTGGACATACACGAAAGCCTTAGTAGTGTGTCTTCACTTTTTGTAACATGATCATATGCTTGAAAGTTGCATGGTTGTGCATTCTTACATCTTATTGCATGGACACCTATATGACTTAACAACCTCATGTGTTCTTTTATAAGACACATATGGTCATGCTGCTAAGACACACACAGTCGTGTCAGACTAAACTTATAAAATATAAACTCTTTATCCTCTTTGTTATGGATTAATACATGCAAGGATAAATTAGTTATATTACCATCAAAATACAAAATGGTCCAACAATCTCGTCATTTTTCATTGATGACAAAACTTATATTAAAATGTATTTAAGCATAATAACATATCATCTTAAAAGAATATTTATATAAAGCACAAGATGAGAATTTAAAAAAAAAAAAATTTATTCAGTCAAATTCAAACAAATTGATATTTCATTTTAACATACCACCATAATTATCATTATTTTTATGGGAATGTAATTAATTTATTTTAATTATTTGTTTGGGATATAATGTAATCACTTTTTGTTCAAATTACTTGTCACATCTTGTGTGTTTAGTATAAGAATCTTGGGAATCTGGTAAAAATATTTTTTGATGAACTACTTTAATATAGGCTAACCTTCATACTGGATTGTGTGGGTACCTAATACCTTTTCACTATCATATCTAACTCTTTGAACCCTGCTTTAAAATAGGTGAGGTTGATTTGGGTCCTTCACAAGGAATCCATCTAGTTGTCTATCTTCACTAATGTGTATTTTTTAAGGCAATCCTTGGGTGGCGACTCTAAAAAAAACTCTATGATGGGCCAAATACTTATTCATGAGTTTCTTTTGGTTATATTAAAATGACTAAATAAGAGTGGAAAATCCTACTTGATATGACACAACAAAAACCCGTCACACCATCTCTTATATTTAACATTAAATAAGTTGAATTTCATTTAGTTTTGATGTCAGTTTTTAATTTTTTACCTTTAATCTCATATGTTTACCCATGTTATAGTATGCTTGTAAGGTGTAAGAGATGGTGAAATATAAGTAATGACATGTCTGATTGTTTCTATTTGACTTTTGCTTAGCTCATTCCTTTTTGTGTTTCGCATTTAACATGGAATAATTTTCCATCAAATGGCGAACTTAAATATTTCGTTATAAATTCAACAACTTTATCAGTAGATTTTGCAATATCAAATATAATAAAAAAAGCGATAGATTTGTTTATTTTATATTCAATAAATATGTTAGCTAAGGTTGTATAAATAGTCACACAAGTATGAAGATATTCTAATACTTTAATAAATTTTTTGCATATATACCGATTAGAATTAATTAAATGAGTAGTTGTGCAAATATACATTAACTCGTGATTATTAAATGTCTATAAATTAAAAAAAAAAATTGAAGTAATATCGTTAAACTCACTTAGTTTATTTATAGTTTTTATTTTTATTAATTCATAATTTCTAAGTATATCATATCTTTATGCTAATCCAAAAATTCTAGTAAAGGTATGTTCAACACTGTTTTGCATAATATATTCTAATATAGTATCCTCAGTACAAGAAAAAGGTTAATCAAAGATAACAACATACTCGAACATATAGTCTTACATTACTTGTTGATTGTATATTAAGTACGATATGTCTCTCATGGCGAAACTAGATTAATTACCTAAAGGAGTCGCGCAATTTGCTATTACCCTCTCGAATGTTGTGGTATTTTCCTATAATATTCTTTTATATAGCGACAAAGATGTTTGGTGTTCTCTGAGCTAACACATGTTAAACATAAACTATTGTGTTTGCATATTACTTGTCAAACCAATTACCCCTTATAGTTTCTTCACATTGATCGAAATGTGCCTACACCATCAATTTTTGTTTTCTCCTTTTTCTTGGTAGTGATCCTACAACTGCATGCTCTTGTGACCAGGGGTCATTAACATATTGATTTTCTTTATTATCAATATAATCAAACGATTAAACTCATTTGATCTTGTATCCACTTTAACATGAATTAAATAAATATAATAATTTACAAAATATTGAAAAAAAGTGAAAATAAATTAGTTTGAAAAATTGAGAATTGATTAAGAGAATTGAAAACTTGAAAATTGATATAAAAAGATTAAGATTAACAAAGTTAAGAAGAGCAATGAGTAAATTATTGTATGAAATTATGAATTTTGAAAGAGGGTTTTTTATAGTAAATTCAAAAAGAAAAATTAGTAAAGAAAGTGTTATGTCAACCCAACAACTACAAAACCATTACGTGGGAGAGGGGATCTAAAAAACTATTAGAAGTTTCTTACGTTGGGGCCCATAAGCTTTGTTATTCTAGTCGTTTCTTTCTTTCATCTCTTCAATTGGAAACGGTAAACGAAGCGGGGCACCCACTTCTGAAACAAAATGGATACAGAGATTTTAATATACAAATGGCGTCATTCTAAAGAGAGAAAAAAAAATAAAAAAAATCAGGTTTATTCCGTCAAAGAGTGGACGGCGCCGTTGGTGTATTATTTATTTCAGAATATATTGTTTGACCGTTGTTTTAAAACAAGTAATTGCACCCCATAAAACACCTTCAGCTATTTTATTTTTCAATGCACCATCTCGTCACTATAGGCAAACCCTCAATGTGCCTGCATTGCCTTAACCAGAATATTTTAAAATAGGCCAAACCACTAATGCCCGCCCATGGTTTCCTCAATTGACAAGGTCTCTTAAAAAAATTTAAAAAAATTTAATATTCATTTTATTTTTAATTTTTTAACATTTTATAATAAATAATTAAAATATTTTTTTATAAAAAAATTGAATAATATTAATATTATAATAAATTTTTAATGTAAAATAATATTAAAATATATTTTTATTTAAAAATTTGAATTAACTTTTAAAATTTATTATTATTATTTTATATTTTAAATATTTTTATAAATTTTATTTTATTATTTATTACTTTTTAAATTCTTTTTTATTTGAAAAACAAAACCACTATTTTGATCAATTAAATTTTAAGATTATCATTAAATTTAAAATTTAATTTTGATCTAAAATGAATATTTAACTTTTGAAATTTTTTTGAATAACATTTTATTATTTAAAGAAATTTTAGGTAAGAATTAGTCGATTGGCCTTTAAAATATCTATAATGTGTTATTCTAGAGAATATTTTAACAAATCGATAAAAATGTGTTCCAATGACTATTTTTTGTAAAATGAAAAATTAAAATTAAATAAAAATAAAATCTAAAAATTCAAATAAAAAATAATAAAATTTTTTTAAAAAAGTTAATATATATTTTATATATTCTCAATAAAAAAGTTAGTTATTCCTATTTGGACGTGTCAGCTTGATCAGAAAGACTCAAAAATCATTTTTCTGCCTCGAAAAAGACTATGAAATTCCATTAATTTGAAATAAGTATTAACAATAAGATATAATGAATATTAATAATTTTTAAAATAAAACTTTTGAATGATTCAGAAAAGTTCTTCATGTAAACAGGTACAATAGGTAATTTCCCCCTTCAAAATACTATTTTTTGGATATATAGGCTAAAAACACATAATTTAAATCAATCATTTTCTAATTTTCAAGATTTTTACCCAGAACAAATTCATATAATAATAGTCAGTTGACCTTACATTTCAACATCAGTGACCAACCACATCCTGCTAAAGGATTGAAACAGTATGAGGGCCTTTAAATATATATTAATCAATAATCCTGAATGCTTCCTAACTTTGAGAAGTATGTCACTTACAATAGTTGGTTTATTATATATGTATTCTAATTTACCTACCCTTCAATTGAAGGGGTAGGCACATTAAGAGGCCGAATGACAAGTTCCTACTAAAACTTTGATGAAACTTCAAGCTACCACCTTCTATATTTAAAAAGTGTATTCTTCATTTTTTTGTCAAAGTCGTTTATTAGTTTTAGTAGTTCTAAGTATTTTGTCACACATGTAATAGGGTTAATATCTTTTATATCTTTGATACTACAAAAAGGATTACAATTCATCCTATCTACGTAATATATACATGTGTGTGTATATATATATAAAGAAAAATGAATATTTTTTCTCTTTCCCATTCAAGTTTTTTTTTTTTTTCTTGCTTTATTCATTTTTCTCATTTTCTTGGCTGTCAAAAAATATGTAGAATTGAATGCAAAATCTCCCATGTTTTTCCTTTTTCTTTCAGAAAATCATAGTGGAAAATTATAAAAATTGACAAGCAAACGCTGGTTTGAGTTACTGGCCCCTACTTGAGCCAACAACCATCGACTTGAATTTGATTCTTGGCTTTCCTTTATCATAACATTTCAACACTAGTAACCGTGTAACCTATTTGCTTGTTGTTCAACCATGCACCATCATTGCCTGTAACCCTCGTGCTTAGCCTTCAATATGTTATGGTGAATGCCCTTTAGCCAATCAAATTTTTGTATATAATATTAATAAAGACATTTCTATTGTTCATTCATTTTTATGCATGGTTGTGATTATTTTATTAAGAACAATATGCCCCTAGAATGGTTTAACTGAGTTAGGGAATCAAATGAAATAATGGTGTTTTTTTCTATATACTCATTAAGGCAACTATTCTATAAAACATTCATAGGTCTGACATTATTCTAACATAGAGCATTGATTATCATAATAGAATTATCATAGTGTTGAACAACCCTACTAAAACGTAACAACAATTTGCAGGTACCAAAATTATTGGCTTGTAACTTGGTGTAACACATTGGTGCATATTGTTTATTAGGCATGTTTACTAGATTGACCTAACAAGAAAATTTCATATAGAAGACTTTTTTGTCTATGGAAATATCTTATTAATCTAATGAGTGCTTGTGGTCTTTTAACTTGAGGCCACTAGATTGCTCTATATAATAATTGATACAATTTGATGTCATCCAATGTGTCATTATAACAAAGGTAATCATAAAAATGGTAATCGACTATATCAAGATCTATATGTGGATTATGATGGACCAATATAAGATTCATCATTCTTGAGTATGAGAGTTATATCCTAAGTAAGCTTATGGATAAGTATATATGATGACATGAATCTGTGGTTATACTATGATCATATTGACATTCAATCCAAGTTGTTGGTTTAGATCAATATCAGGTCATGTAAAGGAGAAACTAAGATAGCTACATTTCTATGTATTAGCCTTAAAGGATACAATATGACGAAATGACTTGTATTATATGTTAATTATTAGATTAATTAAGCTCAAAGTTGTTTGTTGACATTGTTGGATGGATGGTCATGATGTCATGTTAGAGGCCACTTATGGTCTATGTTTGAATTTGATTTGAACTTAGATATTATCTCTTAGTAGAGACTTAGTGGGTCATATACATATAGGGGTTGATTGAACTTTAAAGATAATGGATTTATTGATCTTAGTGAGAGTAGTATGTGTGAACAAAGATATGATTAACTTAATGAATAAGTATAGATGAAGTTGAAAGTTAAATTATGATTTTGGCCTGGTACACAATTGTCCATCCTTGGTTACACACCTATATATGGTTGTCAGGTAGAAGTACTTATTAGGTCAAATTTACATAAGTCTATATTTGGTCAAATTTACATATACTTGCCTACATACCCTTGATGCATGGTTGTGCACTGTAGCATCACAGAATTACAAATGCCTTTTAGGCTAAAATTTAGGGTTAGATGAGAGAGTTAGCAATAGATTGAGAGTTAGAAGAGTTTAGGGGTGAGATAGTAAGTTTTTAGAGCCTGTGTGGCCTGCGCATGATTCTCTTTGGGAGGTTTCTTTCATGCGTAGCATGAAAAATGAAGATTCTTCATTTTCCCTTGCACATGACCATGCATCATTTGATACACTCCTGTGCATGCTTGTAAGAGGAGAGAGATGATGAGTTTATAAGTTTTCTCACCAGTCCTTATCATTTTTCAGCCAAAGTTTCCTTTTGTTTTCAAAGAATCCTAACCCTAAAGTTGATTTTCAATAGCCAGTAACTCCAAATCCAACTAGAGATTGAAGCTATTAGATAGAAAGAGAAGTAAAACAACCATGACAAGAGGTGAGTGTTTCCTTACATCTTCCTTGAGTTTCCCAACATGTTTGTGAAGTTGAATGTTGTGTGTTTGTGTTCCTAGCATGCTTGTGATTTATGTGACTTGAGTATGTATTGATATCATGCAAAAGAAAGACTTGTGTTGATTATTTCTACCCATGGATGTGTTTGATGCATATATGTGTGAGAAAATGTGATTATGTGATGATTTGATCCTTGAATTGGGAATGATGTGTTATTGATTAAATTGAAGGGTGGCTGAGTGTTGTTTGAAGTGTTGAAAATGTATAGAAGTGTTTAATTGCAAATTGATTGTGTATTGAGCGGGATTCTGCAAGTTTCAAGCAAGGTTTGTCAAAGCAGAGTAGGACGCATACCTGTGCTCTCGTGGACGCATGCCCATGTGCCTTTACAATTATAGGGTCATGCCTATGTGCATGAGTTGTGCACGACTAATTTGAGCAGAAGGCATGCCTGTGTGCCTGAGGGACACAACTGTGCATTTACATTTTTAGAGAAAAATAGTAGATATTCTAGAAGCTAGCATGACCGGTTGCACGGTTCACGTATGACCCCGTATGTTTTCATGCATGCCCGTGTGTCTTGCCATGCACGCCCGTGCTCAAGCATAAGTTTTGTGAATGAAGTTAAAATGAAGCATAATGTATGGGAAACCTTTCTAATGGCTATAAAGCATTATATAAGGGTAAAATGAAATAAAATAATGTAGCATAAGCATTGCATAACATAACATGCGAAGACATTAGTACAAAAAGGGATCAAAGGATCTAAATGCATTAGTTATTCAACATTTAGAACCTGATATCTGGATTAAGTGTTTTGGGTGAACTCGAGAGGACATCTGTGAGATTTCAACCTTCTGACTATGGTTAGATCGTTTCAGTCTCAGCTTATTAGTTCAATGACTAATATGTTATATTTCAACTTTCTAACATTTTGCTAGACTGTTTCAACCCACATGACCAAGATGTCGAATCCCTATGTTCATCAGTCTGATCAGTATAGTAGGTATCTTTGGATACATATAGATTCAAATGCATGCATATTCAGTATGTCTTACAGTATGTACTCAACATGGCATAATACCATGACACCCATTTCATAGCATTAATCATTAATGAAATCAAGAGAAAAAGAATAAGTGAGCAAGCGAAATGTATGAATATTTAGGCCAAGGCCAAGTACGTATTTTGTTTTGTATGTTTGTTCGGGTTGAGGGAAGTAGGGAATGCTTACTGGGTGATTTCATCACTAATTCCTTTCATTCCTTCCTTTCTTAGGTGCTAATGGGGCGCGAGTGAACCATGACTAATGGGAGAGGACTCCAGTTAGATTGTTTAGTTGGCCTAGTGGGACCATTTGTATAAATGTATGTACTCAGATGTAATGTATATATGTAAAGTTGTTTTGACCCACTATTTTGTATAAGAGTTTTCAGCTTCCACATGCATATGTATTAAGATTGTAGCAACTTTTTTTTCGTAAGATTCCTATCGTGTATACCAAAATTTTCAGTATATTATTTTTATTAATGAAATAAAGAAGCAACAATGGTATGCACGGTAACGGGTCCTGCATGCATGGTGGTGTATAGATAGTTGCCTAGGATATTTATCTTTTAATAGGATATTTATCTATTCCATGATCATTACAAAGTTTGATATAGACAGTATGCATGGTCATGCATATGTTGGTCATGATTTATGTATCATGGAAATTAAAGCACATGTTTGTGCTTTCAAAGATGCATAATCGTACATGGCATCCTTTTTGTAAATATGTTGTCGTTTTCCTCTTTTTCACTCTTTTCTCACTCATAAAAAAATAGACGCCCATGTCCTTCTCACTTCTTAGTTGTGCACCAATTATGCTAGCACCTAAGAGGTGTTTTTAACCTTTCGAGCTTCATACTCCATGTGGATACTACGAGTGTCATCCTATAAGTGCACCAATTATGAAACATCCCACGATTGATTTGTCATGTTTTATATATATTTTTAGAGCATGATCCTAAATAAGGTGATTTCAAGCTCTATTTTTTATTTTTCATGTATATTCCACTATGTCACCCTTTCAGTGGGCCAATCTGACCTCAACACAACATTTTGCCCACATATTTTTTTAATGTCATATTATGAATTTATATGACTTGTTGATATAAATAAGATGATCAGTTCCCTTTTCAAACTTTCTTGATTTTGTCATGCAAATCATCAAAGGTAAACATAGGGAAGACAAATTCATCCTTGTGTGATAGATTGAATAGTAGGGTTCTGCCTATATTGGATGATACTAGTCTTATTTTTTGGGGCAAAAATGAATTGGATTTCTTAGGTGCAAATGGGCATTGTGTTTTCACAAGATGTTATAGTTTTGAATCCATTGTCCTTATGTTGATCCGTTGCTCTGAATTCTTCTTCTATTTTGTGAGATTTTACAAGTTCTTTTTAAGAAAACAAAGGTTTTGTTGAATTTGTGTTCTTGCTCATCAGTTTTAATAACTTAATTTACTGTTTAACCAAAACCATTATAACTCTCGTCATGAAATTCTCTCAATGATTTCTTCTAAATGTTAAATTTAAACTTAAAATCTCATAGTTTGACATTTACAAAATGAAATTTTCATTGAGTCACATCCCTACGTTTCTCTCAAATTCTAATTTATATGTATAGCTTTCTCAAAAATGATGACCACCAAGGTTTGTTTTAGTTATGTAATGGCCAAAGGACTTATTCTCACCCATAGTTTGAGGCAGAAACAAAGTGTCACCCCTAAGTTTTCAAAAACCCAATCTCTCCCCCTCCAACTAGATTTAATATTAAATATATTAATGAACAGTAACAATTCAAGGGCTTTTTTATCATTTTAAAATTAAAATTTTATAAAACAATAAAATAAATTTTATATAAATATAAAATATTAAAAAAATATAAAAATATATTTAAAAAATTTAAAATAAAAAAATAAAACAACCATCACCACGATGTCGACGGTGATGGCCACTGATAACAGACCAGGTGGCCATTTTTGGCCACCTGGTTCCAAGTTTGGCCATCTCTAGTTTAGACGGAAGTGACCAGATTCGGTCACCTTCGTCAGAAATATCAATCGAAAACAGTCGGAATGAGTCGTCTTTGGTCCTACTAGCCGTTTCCTATTGATATTTCTGACATAGGTGGTCAAATTTGGCCACCTCTGCCTAAACTGGAGGCGACCAGATCCATAGAACGGGGAGGTTAGATCTGGCCTCCCCTGGAACCAGGTGATCGAAAACGGTCACCTGGTTCGTTATCGGTGGTCACCGCCGCTGGTATCGACGGTGATGGCTTCTTTATTTTTTAAATTTTAAATTTTTTAAATATATTTTTATATTTTTAAAATTTTTTTAAAAATATTTATATTTAAAAATTATTTTATAATTTTATTATTAATTTTAAATTTTTAAAAGGGTATTTTAGTTATTTTAGTTTAAAAATTATAAAAAACACTTCTAAGGGTAAGAGATAAGTTTTTGAAAATTTGGGGTAACACTTTGTCTCCGCCTTAAACTATGGGTGGAAACAAGTCGTTTGGCCTTATGTAATTTCCTTGGCATTCTGTTGTTCATTTATTAGGCGACTACCTAAAAACACGTAAGGGGGAGCCCAATAAAAAAATAGATTTGTTAAATTTAAAAAAATAAAAAAAGTGGTTTCATCCAAGTTAGGTGGGACATGTGGGTTCATCCATATTAGGTGGGAAATATCATACAGCCTTATTAAAATATAGTAATCAATGTTGCGTCATGCTCTCTTATTTATGACAGTGTAAAATGACTAGTTCAATTGTGCGATCAAATACAAAAATCTAATCGAGCATACGACGGCACAACAACATAATTAAATACAGAAGAAAACCGTAGAAGTTTGCTTATAAGTACAACTTGGATCCATTTTTTGATGCATTAATACTCAACGACATACAGATTGATCAAATAAACCAACAGTTGCGTGATGGATACGTTCTACATATCACATGGAGCTCCGACGTTGGCCATTGATGACTCTCTCCCTGCAAGATATTTTTTGAAGACTTGGCAAGAACAGGGATTTACAGAGAAACCCAAATCAGTTCTCATCATTTCCGGCCACTGGGAGTCCGATGTTCCCACTGTCAACGCTGTTCAACAAAACGACATCATCTACGACTTCTATGGCTTTCCAAGCAAAATGTATAAGGTACTCCTCTACCCTAATCTTGTCAATAAAGAGAAATTAATAACGAATGAAAATGAAAGCTTGCAAAATATATGTTTAAACACACTATTTATAGGTTTAATTAAGGAAAAAAAAGGAAGAAAATACACCGAATTTACGTGATATATCATTTTCTTTTTAGTTAGAAACTAAATATGATAATTTAGTCTGTAAAATTGTGTATTTAATTCGATAAAAATAGATATGAAGACGACTAAAATCTTAGGGTTACTTGTCTTTTCTCAGTTTTTTTCCTCTTTTTTATATGTATAAAACCCTTATCTATTGAATTATCTTTAAAATTTTTAAGTTATAAATATATAATATAATTACCAAATTTTTTTTTTTAATTGAAATGAGAAAAAAAAGTAAGGGAATTTTAAGCGAGAATGGCCAGGGAAAAGGGTCTAACATTGGATATGAGACAAGGATGGGAATTCCCGATTATCCCCACATAGGGTATGAGCTGGAGATGTGAAAAGATTTTAATTTGTCAATTCGAATGCAAAGAGCATCTTGAAACGGATTTTACACCAATAAAAAGGAAAGAAAACCACTTTCAGGGCTTAAACATGTTGGTCCTGTAATCAATTAATTGGCATAAATTATTTAATTTTTTCTCATTTTCAGTTGTCTCACCAAATCTATGCAATTTATAAATTGCCACTATAATCTGCTAAAACTTGCAGCTGAAGTATCCGGCGCCAGGAGCTCCAGAACTGGCAAAGAGAGTGAAGGAACTGCTGACAGCTTCAGGCTTTAAAGATGTTAAAGAAGATACAAAACGTGGGCTTGACCATGGAGCTTGGATTCCAATGATGCTAATGTATCCAGAGGCTGATATACCAGTGTGCCAACTCTCGGTTCAAACAAACAAAGACGGAACTTATCATTATAATATGGGGAAGGCATTGGCACCTCTTAGAGAGGAAGGAGTCCTCATTATCGGTTCTGGAAGTGCTGTTCATAACCTAAGAGCCATAAGAGCCAGTAGCAATGTTGTTCCTTCATGGGCTAAGGATTTTGATACCTGGCTCAGAGATGCTCTCCTTGAAGGAAGGTAATTGTCAAATGCCTGACACCTTTCTTAATTCAATTATGATATTTTGGAATATATGATTTTCATCAGATGAATGATGTGTTTCTTCATGAATTTAAATTCATTCTGCCATATTAGTACCATTTGGCTGTCCATAACCATGCCTTTCTTCTTAAATAATTTTTCTCTGACGCGCAAAAAACAAAAAAAGAGTAATAAATACATAAATAAATAATTAATAATAATCTATAATTATTTAAACGTTCTTCGTTGTTTATATTATGTATAATGGTTTCGATATTAGCATTCAAGTAATAAACAGTTCTACTCTTTACAGATACGATGATGTCAACCACTATGAAGAGAAGGCACCAAATCCAAAAGTGGCTCATCCTTGGCCAGACCATTTTTTCCCATTGCATGTAGCTATGGGTGCCGCTGGCGAAAACTCAAAAGCACAACTCATTCACAGTAGTTGGCAAGGTGGTACTCTTTCTTATGCCTCCTACAAGTTTACAAAAGCCCCTTAAATTCCCGATATAAAACTGTGTTGTAGCCTCTTCGATACATATTTCTTCTTCATTTCTGAGTTTGTAATATTCTGTTTTATTGAAAAGATAAAGATTGATATAATAAATCAAGATCCGGTATCTTTGTATCACTGTGAAAATATTGTTTCTTTCTAGATTACAAGAACAATTGGGACTTCATATGTGATTTCTTTTTTATAAATTTTTACGATTCTTCTTTTGGTCATTTGCATTGTATCTTTATAAAACAAAGACTCATACAAGCGGTAGCAAACTTGAATTCGTCTAAGGCAAAGATTGTTCAAAATAAATCGTCTAATAATTAGATTGATGATTTTGAATCTTGAGAGCTGTTTGGACTCAAATTCTGTTTGGACTCAAATTATAGTTTGAGGACCAAATAAAACTAATCTTGAAGGAATAGGGTGTGGAAGAGATTGTGCGAAGTTCGTCATATCTGATAAGATAAGATTGAAACTTGAAATGGACACTTAGCTTGGTCGCAACCCTGAATGGTTCATGCATAGTCATGTATTATCTCAAATTGACAAGTATCCATGATGTTTATAGGATCAAATACGAATTAGATTCAAATCATATAAGAAATTGACATTTTGGCTTGGTCATAGTTATTCATAGTCCATGATGTTAGGATATGTGCCTTCTAACCAATCAATTATGTGTCTATTGTAATTATGTGTATGTTAATAAAAGAAAATTTTGATTGATTATGCATGTGTATTTATAATTGTGTTTGAACAATCAATATACCATTAGATTGGTAGAATCAAGCTGAGGGTTTTAGATGACTAATCGTACGTTGCCTATATACTTAAAAAATGGTTATTCTTGAAAATCTCTAAGGGCCCAACATTATTTTGTCAAAGGGTATAAGTAATAGTGATAAGACTATCATCGTAATGACCCCACCAAAAGGTGGTAAGAATTTACATGTCTCAAAGCTATAGTTTTCAACTTGGTATAACATATGGGTGTGTGTTATATACTAGACATGTTTACTAGACAAACTTGATAAGAGGATTTTATACAAAGGGTTACTCTTGTGTCTACGAAAAAATATCCTTTTAATCTAACAAGTATAAACTGTTCTTTGACTTGAGGTTATTAGACAATCTAATTCAAGGATTGATACAATTTGACAGTATTAAAGAGACCACCATAACACAAATATAATAAAGATAATGATTGGTTGTATTAAGAACTATATAAAAGCTATGATTGATCAATAAAAGACTCTTCACTTCCTGAGCATTGGAAAAGCTATCTCTGATGAACTCATTAATGGATATTCATTACTATGTAATTTATGGCTATAGTAAGATTGAATTGAAGCATAATTTTAGTTATTTGTTCTAGATGGGGATATATTATGGAATTTTCGAGACCTTAGGGCGAGATTTATGAAAAGAGATGAATTTATGGAATTGCAAAGGGAAAAAGATAATGAACTATCAGTGACTGATAGTTCCAAGTGGTAAAAATTGTTGCAGAAGGATCAATAATTAGCCTATATTCAGTTAGTAGTACCCAAGGTGGCAAAAGTTAAAGTTATGCTACAAGCCATAAAGGGTATCAATAGTGCTAGGAACTAGACCTACTTTTGACTTAGCATAATGACATTTTTAAGAAGCAAACTAGTCTACCTCCACCTAACGACCATGATCACCAAATTGTTCTCAAAGAAGATGTTTGTCATAGAAGAACTCTTAGATGAGTTAAGTGGTGTAAGGGTCTTTTCAAAAAGAGATTTGAAATCTAGATATTAGCAGATTAGGATTCATCTATCAACCATTAAGAAGATTGCATTCATCATATATAAGAGGCATTATGACTTTTTAGTTATGTCTTTTGGGCTAACTAATGCTCTTTCCACATTTCAAGTTTTATGAACTCTATCTTTAAGAGCTATTTGAGGAGGTTTGCATTAGTTTTGTTTGATGATATATTAATGTACAACAAAGACATAAATGAGTACTTATAACATATGAAATTGATCTTCCAAACCTTGAGACAAAATCTGTTGGTGGTCAAGAGGAACAAATGCTTATCTTGGTGCAAACCAATAACATATCTAGGACATGTTATTATGATAGGAAAGGTAAACACTGATCTTGAAAAATTAGGGTAGTAAGAGATTGGCCAACACTAAAAATTATCAAGCACTTAAAGGGATTCTTAATTCTTTTTGGTTATTACATGAAGTTTGTAAAGGGCTATGGTAATTAATTTGGCCATGCCTCTTATAGATTTGTTGATATAAGTCTGATTACTAGAGTATACCACCATAAGCCTATGAAATTGGAAAGAGAGAACAACTAAATGGTAATCTAAACCCAAGAAGAAGTTTTAAGAAATGTAGCCCCAACTCAAAAAGAGAAAGGAAAATGGTCTTTAGCCTTCAAAGAATAAGAACCAGCGAAAGGATAAGTGCTAACAAAGGATTAGACAAAGGAGGAAATTTTGTTAGGTATTGCAATATAAAAAGAGCAATAATAAGAGAGGTAGAGATGTTTTTCATTACTAATTTTGCGTTATTTAAACAATATTTGTGTAAAGGTTTTGGCAAGGTTTTAGACAATTCATATTGAAGACTATCTTTACTTGTTTTGTTGTGTTCTTTAGGTAAAAAATTACATAATCTAAACAAAACATTTGTTATTTTTGGATTCAATATAGATTTTGATGTTTTATATAAGGAGTTACCACTTGTATCTTCTCCTATCCCTCTCTTTTGTAATTAACACAATTACAGCTTCAAGGCTTTTTTCTATTAATATGTGTTGTTGTTATGTTATTGGATTTTGACATTCTTACTAGTTTATGTGCTAAGAGAAGCAACTAAATATAGGGGAAACTCTGTCAATTATTTTCCAAAAATTACTTTAGCAACTAATAAAGTGGACTGGTTTTCCAAGACTTATAGTTAAGCTATAGATTCATTCGCATTCTATATCTAGGTTCTTCTCAAATTAGTATCAAAGTCAACAAACCAAGATATGGTCTCAACAAAAATCAAAGAAATATAAAACAAGGTTGAAAAAGTGTGTTATGGGTTATCTGAGAGAATCATAATAGTGGACCATTTTATCGAAAAATGATAGGGAAGCTTCACATTATAGATAACCAATTTTATGCATTAGAAAATTATATGCGTAAGTTCGGTAACTTTTAGCTAAAGGAAGCAAAGATAAGGAAAGTGAACATTTAGATCCTTCTCCCACTTTGAATCGTAAATATACCATCTATTAAGTGAAGCTTAAATCATTGTAGAGGTTTCACTATACAAAAACCATGGTTCACTGAGAACCTCTTGGTTGGTGATTATAACTCTTCTTGTTCACCAAAATAGATCCATATGGATGGATAACAACGGTGGAGGGTTATTTTTCCATCAATGGACTAGAGGAAATTAATCAACAATGATGCTCTAGTTGAAGGCAACCACCTTGAATTAGTTGTAATTAGAAAACTTCAATAACTATTATAAGGATGGAGAAAACTGAAAAAAGAACTACTAACACACTTCAGCTCACTGTAGTTTCAAATGTTGAAAAATTAGCTTATTCACATTTGATTGACAGATGTGATTGTAATCGAGAAAGTTTTGAAAGGTTGATGGTAGCTTCTTCAACACTATCAAATGAATGGATGACTAATGATTTTCTAATTGGACTTTGGGAGCATATTGGGGCAAAAGTAAAACTTTTCATGGTAAAAATTTTAGAGGAGGTAATACAATTGATGAGCTATGTAAACGTGAGAAAATGGGCTTTAAGTATATTAGCCCAAGATGGAACTCATATGACACTTACGTGACCCAAAATGACCTTAATCTAATTCTAGATAGAAACTATTATAGCCTAAACCAATCTCCCCACCAAAAGCCCACAGCTAGCCTAGTCCTACAATCTCATCTAATCCCAACCCATAAATTTAACCTAAACCTTTACATATGGGTCATAAATACTCCTATAATTCTAACCTATAGACAACCTACTAGCTTTTCAACCTAACCCTTTGTAAACTCAATCCAAACAACAAATCAACCTATAGACTTTATAAATCATACAATACAAATACCAACCAACCCAACCTACTGCTAATTTACTCTTTCTAACTCAAACAACACTTTTTATTCTTCTATTCATGTACATACCAACTCTATTCAATCAAACTCCCAATCAGTTGGCTACTACTTAAGGATGACATCATGTTATTGAAATGATATGATCAATTGCTAACCTATTTACCTTACTAGCAGTTGACACTACTCTTAATAAGAAAATCAAGAAAAAATGGCTAAGGGTTATGTTACAAATGTAAACAAAAATACACCTCTAACCATCCTTATCGATTCAAACAACTTTACTTAGTGTTCTATAAGGAAAAAGGTGATGAAGATGAATTTTTGATTGACAACAATGATAAAAAAGCCTTGACAACATTAGACCAATCATTGGAGTTATTTTATAATTCGATGGTTAGCCTTGACATGACAAAAACATTAAAAATTCATGGCCTTCTACATGGCATATCAGTGATAGATTCTGGAGTAACCCATAACTTTATTTCCTAGCCACTAGTCAATTAGCTACAGCTTCTAGTAAGTAAAAAAAAATTCATGTAATGTTAGGGATAATAGAAAAGGGCATTTGGAATTTGTAAGAATGTGAAGTTGAAGTTGGTTGCAACTGAATTTTATCATGAATTTTTCACTTTACCCTTTGGGAGTATGGATGTAATATTAAGGGTTGACTGGTTAATAACTCCAAAAGGGATACGTAGTAATTAGTTTATTTCAAACATGTAATTTGAGTGGTTTGGATAGTCGGTTCCATTAATAAGGGACCTATCTATAACAACACTAGAGACTATTCAAAGGGATGTGGACTGTCATTAAGAAAGAAAGTGATAGGTTATGGATTAAGTTTGTCAGATTTGAAGGGAAAATAATTTTTGAATCACATCTTTCTAATCCTAATGTTAGGGAGATCCTTAAGAGATACTAATATTTACTTAGAGAGTTAGATAGCTTACTATTGTGGTGCTATCATAGTCACACCATTCACTTGCTACTCAAAGCTTAGCCACCAAATATTTGACCATATAGAAATCCTTATCATCAAAAAAATAAAGTTAAATGAATAGTTCAGGAAATGTTGCAAGTTAGGATCATTTGACCCAACATCAGGTCATTCTCTAACTTGATTTTTCTAGTTTAGAAAAATGAAGAAGGCTAGTGATTCTATGTCAACTACTAGGAACTAAATAAGCTCTCCATATCAGATAAATACCCTATCTCAACTATTAATGAATTAACTTTATCTATTATGTTAGTAAGATCGATTTGAAATCAAGTTAACATAAAATTTGGGTTTTACAGGTCGATGTCAAGAAAATAGCCTTTTAGACCTACAAAAAATATTATAAGTTTCTAGCAATACCTTTCATGTTTTCAAATGCCCTAATCACATCCGATGAGGTTCATGCTATTTTTTATTTGTTTGTTTATGTTATAAAAAAACCCTTAACGATCACTTACACCATTTGGAAATGGCTTTGAAATTATTGACAAAAATTAGTTTATGTTGAATAAAAAGAAATGCTCTTTTACAGTAACTAGATTGAAGTATCTGGGTCATCTTATTTTAGACAAAAAAGTATAGGTAGATCCATATAGAAGATTTGATACATGGTCGAATGGCTTTTACGACGAGATGTTAAAGAGTTAAAGGGATTTCTGGGTCTTATAACTTACTATAAGTAGTTTGTTCATAGTTATAGTGCTTTTTGCACCCTTAACATAGTTACTTAAAAAGAATTCATTTAATTGGTTAGAAGAGGCTACTGTTGTTTTTTATGAATTAAAACGAGTAATGACTATCGTCTTGATACTTGTTATGTCAAACTTTACTAAAGAATTTATGGTGGAGTCTAATGTCTCAACTAGTGGATTAGGGCATTTTTTATGCATGAGGGTAGATTGATCTCTTTCATTAGTCAAGCTTTAAATTCTTGGGGTCAAGCAAAATCAATCTATGAAAAAGAGTTGATGGTATAGTTTTAGCATTACAAAAATGTTGAAATTATTTGTTAGGCCGACACTTTGTCATTCGTATTGATAAAAATGTTTGAGGTATTTGATGGGTTAGACACTCAATAGTAGAGATCAACAAAAGTTGGTTATAAAGCTCTAGGGTTTTAGTTTTGAAATACAATATCAAAGGCGACAAATAGATTGCCTAATCACATAACCATATTATAGAAAATATTAGTAAGTCATTGGGTTGATGCCTTTATCATGGATAGAGAGATGATAAGTATTATAGAGGTAATATTAGGGATATTACTCAAGATTTCAAATCACCCATACTTTAACATGAACAATGGTACACTCTTGTATAAGAGACAGTTAATATTTACAACAAAATCAACCTTTATCCAAAGTACTTTGTTTGTGTTATATGCCACATCATGCAAGGTTCCTTAGGACCTATAAAAGAATTGCTATAGTGTTTTATTGACTGAGTATCAATAAGGCTATTAAAGATTATGTTACAAGCTATGAAATATGTCAGCGAAACAAACATCAAGCTATGAGCCCAATAGGATTAGTATAGTCCCTTCAAATCCCCAAAAATGTTTGGAAGGATACTTTTATAAGCTTTTTTAAGTGTCTATTGTAAACTAAAAAGAGAGACACCATCTTGGTTGTAGTGGACCACCTTACAAAATTTAATCATTTCTTTCCCTTATTGTACCCTTATACTACTAAGAATGTGGTTGATGTCTTTAGTAAAGAGATCTTTCGATTGTATAGATATCCTCAGTCTATTATCTCAATTAGGGATTGCCTTTTTATGACCTTGTTTTGGATCAACCTATTTTGTTCAGTGGGTACTCTTTTGAAGTTTGACAATGCCTATCACCTATAAACTAATGGTTAGACCGAGTTAGTCAATCAAAGTTTAGAAACTTATTTATGTTATTTTAGTGGTTAACACCCTGATGATTAGACTCAATGGTTTCCCTAGGTTAAATATTGGTATAATATTATCTTTTCATAGTACTACGAGGAATGACTCCTTTTAAGACATTATAAAGGAGAGATCCACCTATGTTACTTTGATGGGGGATAACTATTACTAAAATAAATGATGTCAACCTTAGTTCTTCAAGAATGAGATCAAATATCATCCAAATTGAAAAAGCAGTTAACTCGAGCACAAGAATGAATAAAGCAACACACAAATTTGAAAAGAAAAGAAGTATAATTTTCCTTAGTTGATTCCTCAAGCTTCAACTATATCGATTCAAGAATTTGGCTTGATGACTTAAAAAATGTTAAGCCCTCACTCTTATGACCCCTATACTATTTTACAAAAAATTGGTTTAATAGCTTAGTAATTAGATATTGTACCCTTGATATTTTGATGATAATAAAAATATGTTTAAAGGACTAATTTGCCTTTAACATGATTTAATTCATGGCAAAGAGAGTGAAAAGTTTATTTTTGTAAGTTTCGGGCACTACATGACTATGTGTTTATTGACCACGATCGTACATAGTTTTATTTTAACTCGTGTCTCAAAAACATAGGACAGTGTCCATAACCATGTTAGAGCCTATGATCTTTTGAGAAAAATGCTAGGTCTAATAAGTTCGTTTTACAGTATAACACAATCTTGTTTGTAAATTTTAGGTTTAGCACGCCCATCTTAATCGTGTAACCTTATGATGTTGAGTCAAAGGAGCAAAAGTTAAATACACGACCATGTCCAAATAAGACATATGATTATGTAATATTAATTACAAAGAAACATAAGTTCTTTAGTCATGTAACCTTGTCATGCTAAGCAAAAAGGTCAACGGTCAAATACACCCCCATGTTTACGATTAACACATAATTACGCATTCTACCTTATGAAGAGACACGACATCTAAGAACATATAGTCTTATCATATGAGATGGTTAAGGTGCTCCAGTCAATGCACAATTGTGCATAAAGTTATTGTATGAGCATGCAAGTGAATAATCAAAAGGTGCACTATCAAGTTGATCATGCAAAAGCTTATTCGACACAATTCACAAAGCATGGCCTTACAACTATGGCACACAACTATACACACACAAAATATACATAATATGTGTCTTGTATGCTAATAGTGCTCAAGTCCTTTACAAGCTTCTAGATTTTAAAGAGACATACATGAATAAATGAAGTATGACCGTGCACATTTAATAGATGTTATAAATTTCACTGTTAAAAGTCTATTCGAGGCAATAAATAAAGTAAGCATGATCATACAATCGATGGACATGATCGTACACTTGGAAATTTTATTGCAACAACATTCTTTTCACCTATCAACAGATACAAATTGAGGGCAATGACTCTTTTTTGTTTTTATAAAATTTTCAATATAAAAGAAAACCATTTTGAAGTGAGAAAGGTTAGAAACTAATTGCATATCCAAGCTTATTCTTTCATTTGCTCTTGCTCACTTATTCTTTCTCACTAAGCTCATATTTGTTCTATCTTTGAAAAAGTTGTTCTTTAACCTTTTGTATCAGTTTATTCAAAGGTGAAATTTCCTTAAATAAAAAACTATAGTATCTTTAGGCATTTAAAGATAATGAAAACTTTAATCGACTTTGATTGAGGAAGAGGACGTAAGAGGCTTATGTTTAAAACTTTGAACCTCTATAAACTAGTTGAGCAAACTTTTCTTCCCTTAACGTTTCAATTAATTGCATTCTTAATTGTTTATGTGTTAATTATTGTTTTATTTGTTATAAATATTTTGTTTAGATTTTTAATTGAAGAATTTGTTTGAAAATCCTATTCACTCCCATCTAGAATTTTTTTCCTAACCAAATGGTTTTTCAATTAGCATTAGAGTTTAGACTCTAGTGTTTTATAAAATTTAACAATTTTTAGAGTAAAATGATCTTTGTTAAAATGGCTAGTACTTTCACACTTGTTTTTAGTGAAGGGTAATGCACAACTAAACTACCCTTGTTTTGTAGAGTAAATTATACCCAATGGAATATTTGGATGAGATTGCACATTAGAACAATTAATTATAAACTGCAAAAAATTGTTAAACATGGAGACTTAGTGCTTACAAATCCTAGGACAGTGCAAACTCAGATAGGTTGGGAACCATAAAAGAGTGTCAAAACCAATTTGAAAGAATTTTATCTAAAGTTGTTAATCTTATAGATAAACAAAAAGTAAAGTGTTTAGTTAGTAGGCTTAAGTATTACATAAAAATTGAGGTAAAGGCATATCAACCTCTAGGTCATTTTATAACAAATGGACTTGTAAAAGTTTATGAGAGAAAAAACCAACCAGGCCAGTGTGGACTTATGCAAGATTCAATAGGTCAATAACTTAGAACATGACTAACTCAAACCATACCACTAGGCTAATTGAGCCCTAATTGGACTTAGATCACCTAGGACCCATAAAGTACACAGTCTATATCCAAAAATCAACTCTTGTCCATGACGTCAAAATCTCCAATACACTAAAGCTTTTCCTTATTTAATCATGCAAACACTCCCCTCAATATTTGTTGTTTCACACCCTTTGATTTATAATAATGACATCGTCAAAAGCTTTATTTTCAGAATGACAAGCCATTTACCTCAAACCATGATTGCAAAAAACTCTTTCATAGTAAGATTGAACAAAATGATGATAAGATTCCAAAGGAAGAACTAAAAGACACTATCAAAGACGATGTGAAAAAGTTTGAAATCTCTTTACATGCTCTTATAGGAGTTTCAATACCTTAAACCATAGAGATTTTAATGTGAATTAGAGGAAAGGTAGTCACATTTTTGGTGGATTTGAGATAAACTCATAAATTTCTCTATGAACAAGTCACTCACCAACTAAAAATTCCATTTGAAAGTAGGGAATCTATAAAGGTGATAGTAGCTAATGCAAAAAATTAGATAGTGTTAGATTATGTAAAAAAGTTAAGATTTAGCTATAGAGTACACTCTTCAAAGTTAACCTCTTCCTATTGCCTTTAGAAAGGTTATGAGGTAGTTTTGAAAGCCTAATGGTCATAAATATTAAGGACCATTCGATAGATGCAAATGCAATTCAAATTTAAATGTAAAGTCATTTAATTGCAAGGATTCAAGAAAATTGAAGGTCAACTAGTGAAAAAAAAGGTGATTAAGAAGACTTTACAACAAAATTAAGGGAGATGTGTCTTACTTCATATTTTTATAATCAAAGAAAATCATAAGCTAGATGAATAGATGAAACAATGTAATATACAAAAGGAATTTTCCAAAGTATTTAGTAAAGTAAGAGGACTTCCACCATCATGTGATCAAGATCACTAAATTCCTTTAAAACCAAGGAGCAAACCAGCAAGTGTATGACCAATTAGGTATCTATATTTTGAAAAACTAGAAATTAAAAAGATAGTGATAGAAATATTGGAACAAGGGACCATTCACCTAAGCCAAAGCCCTTTTCCATCTCCAATCCTTTTAGTGAAGAAACATATCGACACATGGAGATTTGGTGTCGATTATAAGACTCTAAATAAATTGATGGTAAAGGATAATTTGTTGGAAATAAATTTGATTAAATATGATTGATAAAATTGAGGAGTTACTTTGAGAATAGAAAAGTCATTTCAAGAATCTAAAAGCCATTTCAAGAATTGAAAAGTCATTGCATAAATCAAAGGGTTGTTTACAATTTTGATAAAAGCTACATTTTAATCTTGAATATTATTTGTGTATTTGTGAATTTGAAAAGTTTTTTAAAAGTCATCTAGAATTTTCCTTATACTAATATAAATAGCCATATACTTTTGTTATATTTACGTATAAGAATTCAAGTTTGTGAGTTTTAAGTTTTTCAATTCCTCACCCTTCTTTTTATGAGTTTGTGTGTAGGTGCTCACTTAGCTTCTAAAAAAATGGTATCGAAGCTTTTGGTTCAGAACAATGACATCAAAAGGAGCTTCATTTTCCTTCGATACCTACAACTCACTAATCACAACTATGAGAATTGGGCACTTAGGACGAAAGCAATTTTTGGTTCACAAGAAGTATAAGATGCTATTGACAAAAGCTATGAAGAGCCTAAAGATGGAGCAATGTTGAAATAAGCCTAGAAGGATGCTTTGGAGAAAGAAAAGGAAAAAAAAGATCAAGTTACACTTATTATCATACATCAAGGTTTGTATGAGGACATGTTTGAAAAGATTACTAATGAGACGAAATCTAAGAAAACATAGGATACTCTTCAAAACTTTACTATGAGATTAGATAAAGTGAAAATGTTTATCTTTAAACTCTAACGGTTGAGTTTGAATACCTATTTATGAAAAGAATGAATTTATCTCGAATTACTTCACAACAAGTCTGGGTGATGGTAAATCCAACGAAGAGACTTGACAAGAATATAGAAGATGTTTGTGTAATTGAGAAGACCTTTCGTTCTGTTAGCATGAAATTCAACCATATGATGTTGGTAATTGAAGAGTCTAAAGACTTTGATACCATGTCTATTGATGAATTGAATAGATCATTACAAGTGCATAAAGAAAGAATAAACTACAGTAAACAATAACATATAAAGCAACTTTTCCAAACAAAGTTTTTTTTTTTTTAAGTCAAAAGGAGATTCTTTCGTTAGAGGTGGTAAAGGCCAATCATGTGAAAGAGGTCATAGACACGAAGTTAGTAATAGACAACCAAGAAAGAAAAAAAGAGTAGAAGTCTTCAAATGAGAGTAGGAATTAATCCTCCTTCCATAAACATGGAAAAGAAAGAGGAAGAGGCAACTATAGAGGATTCAATGAATGAATAAATGATAAGTCATAAATTGAATGTTTTTTTTATAGCAGTCGTAGTCATTACTCTTAGGAATGCCAAAAGATTGAAGAAGTAGTAAAACTTGTGGAACATAATGAAGATGAGATACATCCATCATTGTTTGTTTCATCAAATGAGGAACCCACAAGTAGAAAAATGTTTAGCACTTAGATAATATGGCCAATAATCATAAATAGGTGATGAGAGCAAATTTCTAACTTAGATAAAAGTGTGATGGGCCATGTATATTTTGGAGACAATAAAGAGGTAGAGATTAAAGGTAAAGGTGTAGTTATTTTTTAGATAAGAGGTAAAGGTCATAAAATTCTTTATGATGTGTATTACATTCCTAAGTTGAAAAGTGATAGTTTAAGTATTAGTTAATTATTAGAGCATGACTATACAATTAAAATAAAGGGTTAATATCTTTGGCTTAGAGATCAAAATGTTAATCTCATTTCTAAGATAACTATGATAAAAAATCAGATGTCCTTGTTAAATTGAAAGATTATTGAAGCCATGTGCTTGAAGACTTATGTTCAAGATTCATCTTGGATTTGGCATTTAAGACTTGGCCATCTTAATTTTAGAGCATTCAACTTATTCATAATCATTATGTGAGGCTTCTTTACATAGCAAGCATTTAAGGGATAGTTTCCCAAAGCAATCAATTTCAAGATCTATGAAGCCATTCCAACTTATTTATGCTGATGTTTATGGTCTAATCAAACCACAATCTCTTGGTAAAAGCTCTTACTTTTTGCTTTTTATTAATGATTATAGTAGAAAGACTTGGATATATTTTTTAAAACAAAAATTTGATACTTTTAATACATTTAATAAGTTTAGAGATTTTATTGAAAAAGAGAATAGATACAAGATCAAGACATTAAAAACTGATATAAGAGGTGAATTCACTTTCAAAGAATTCAAAAATTTTTATGAGTTTCATGGAATTCGCAAGTTTTTTACTATTTTTAGATCACCTTAAAAAATTGGAATAGCTAAAAGAAAGAATTGAACTATTCTTGACATGACTAGGACTATGTTAAAAAGAAAGAATATGCCAAAAGAGTTTTGGAGTGAAGTTGTTGTAACTACAATTAGTGTCTAATGAAAATCTTGAAGGATATGACACCTCAAGAGGTAGCGAGTGGATTGAAGCCAAGTAAGTCACACTTAAGGCTCTTTGGATCTATTGCTTATGTCTATGTTCCTGAACAAGAAAGATCTAAGCTTGATGATAAAAGCATAAAACTACTTTATATTGGCTATGATAAGAATTCTAAAGGTTATAGACTATTCAATCCAATTAATAAAAAAATCATGATCAGTAGAGATGTCAAGTTTGATAAACAAGCTTCATGGGATTGGAGTTTTAAAAAGGATGAATTCTATGGTTTTCTTCCATATTTTAAAGATAAAGAGCCAATGAGCCAAGAAATTCAGGGTGATGTTACTCTTTCTAACTTATCAGCTCCTTATAATATTTCATCCTTATCCACACCATCATCAAATGAAGGTCCTTGTAGATATCAAAGTCTAACTAATATTTATGATGAAACTAAAAGGTTAAATTTTGTAAACCTTTTTTTTGTTTTTTGATATTGAACCTTTGGCCTTTGAAGAAGTTATAAAAGATAAGAGATACAGTCAATCTATGGATGAAAAGATTTGGTCTATTGAGAAGAATAGTACTTGGGAGCTCATAGGACTTCTAAGTGGTCATCAAGTTATTGGAGTTAAGTGAGCATATAAGGCCGAGAAAAATACTGAGGGAGAAGTAGAACGGTATAAAATAAGACTTGTTGCTAAAGGGTACAAGCAAGGACAAGTTATTGATTATAAAGAGGTATTTTCACCCGTTGCTTGCTTTGAGACAATTAGATTTTTTATTTCTATGGCTACACAAAACCATTGGATGATTTACCAATTACATGTGAAGTCTGCTTTTTTCAATAACTATTTAAAGGAAGAAGTCTATGTTGAACAATCAATGTGATATGTTGTTGATGGGCATGAAAACAAAGTTTTAAGGTTGAAAAAGGCTTTATAGGGGCTTAAACAAGCTCTGAAAGCTTGGAATAGCCATATTGATAACTATTTTCAAGAAAATGGCTTCACTAGATGCATGCATGAATATGTTATTTATGTTAAAAAGAAAAATGAAGATATTTTTTTGTTTGCATCTATGCAGATGATCTTGACTTCACAGGAAATAATCCAAAGATGTTTGAAGATTCCAAAAAGGCTATGGCACATGAATTTAAGATGAATAATATGGAACTAAAGTCTTACACAGGAAATAATCCAATGTGGGGATTTTCATCTCACAAGAAGGCTATGCAAAGGAAATTCTTAAAAAGTTTAATATGATGAATTGAAACTCAATTAGTACTCATATGGAGTGTGGAATAAAGCTAACTAAGATATATGAAGATGAAGAAAAGATGGATCCAACTTTATTCAAGAGTTTAGTGGGGAGTTTAAGGTACTTGACTTGTACAAGACCAGACATCATATATTCAGTTGGGTTAGTAACTTGTTTTGTGGAAAACCCTTTTGAATCATATATGAAGGCAACCAAGAGACTACTACACTATTTAAAAGGTACTCTTGATTATAGAATTTTTTTATTCATCTTCAAATGAGTAAAAGTTGATGGGTTATTACGATAGTGATTTTGCTAAAGATGTTGGCGGTAGGAAAAGTACTATTAGATTTGTGTTTTTCTAAGGAAATAATGCAATTTCATAGTGTTTAAAGACACAGCCTATTGTTACATTATCTTCATGTGAATCTAAGTATATTATTGTAACATCTTATGCTTGTCATCCTATTTGGCTAAGGGAATTATTGAAGGAACTTTTCTTAGAGCAAAAGGAGCTATTAAGGTGAAGATCAACAATAAGTTAGCTATGGCTTTGGCCAAAAATCTAATATTTCATGATTGAAGCAAAAACATTGATGCGAGGTTTTATTTCATTCATTAATCAATTATAAGAAAGGAAATTGACTTGAAGTATATTAAATCTCTTCATCAAGTTGCTAATATTTTTACCAAGGCTTTTAATTATGATTATTTCCAAAATCTAAGGATGATGTTTAGAATCATTAAGGAATCAAGTTTAAGAGGGAGTGTTGGAAATAAACTTGATTAAATATGGTTGATAAACTTGAGGAGTTTGAGAATAAAAAAGTCATTTCAAGAATTAAAAGTTATTTCAATAATTAAAAAGTCATTGCAAGAATCAAAGAGATGTTTGCAACTTTGATAAAAAACTACACATTGATCTAGAATATTATTCATGTGTTTGTGAATTCTAAAAGTTGTTTAAAGGTTATCTAGAATGTTCTTTGTACTAATATAAATACCATGTACTTTTGTTATATTTGCATATAAGAATTTAAATTTGTGAGTTTTAAGTTTCTCAATTTTTTTTTTTTTTTTTGTGAGTTTATGTGTGCGTACTCACTTAAATTTCAACAAAATATTCCGATTCCATTAAATAACGAGCGATTGGATGAGTTGAATGATACTCATGGTTTATAAAGCTTAACTTGCCTATTGGCTATCATCAGAAATGAATGCATCTATCTATTATTGAAAAAAACTACTTTTCATACTCATCACAATCACTTCAAATTTCTAGTAATGCTTTTCATTCTTTCAAATGCTCTTTCAACTTTTCAGGCCCTTATGAACAATATTTCTAAAAAATTCTTAAGGAAATTTATCTTAGCATTCTCTGATGATATCTTAATTTACAATCGTTGTTGGGAAAAACACTTTAAACATGTTAGAAGTATTTTTTCAATTTTATAAGAACAAAGGTTAGTGGTGAAACTGAAAAAATGGTACTTCGCATGAAAATAAATATACTATCTATGACATATAATAGGTGAAAATAGAGTTATGATAGATTCTAAAAAATTCAAAGCTATGACTAATTGGCCTAGACTTTCAAATTTAAAAGGATTGAAAAGATTTTTTGGATCGACTTGATATTGTAGAAAATTCATCAAAGGGTATAGAAGTATTGCGCGTCTTTTTGTAGAATTGCTCAAAAGAAATGTTTTCAAATGAAGTGAAGAAGTTAAATAAGCTTTTGTACATTGAAAGAAGCCTTGACTAAAGCTCTCATGTTAGCTTTTCCTGATTTCTTCCAGTAACTCATAGTTGAATATGTTGCCTTTAAAAGGGGTATTAGAGTCATCCTTATACAAAATCAATGACCAATAGCTTATTTCAACACCACCCTTAAAGGCGAAGCTCTTTCCTTATCAGTCTATGCAAAAAAACTAATAACCTTAGTCCGTGGAGTCCAAAAATAAAGGTCCTATCTTCTTCACAGGCATTTGTTGGTAAGTATAGATCACTAGTCTCTAGTATTTTAGTGAGAAAAACATTGCAATAAAGGCACAACAAAAATCGTTCATCAAATTACTGGGCCATAATTTCACATGGAGTATCGACTAAGTAAAGAAAATATAGTCGCAAACTCTATATCAGAAAAAGAGAATTTATGGTTGTATCAATACCCATCTTGAAATGGTTAGAACTGATACAAGAAGAAAACAAGTAGAGGCCAAACCTATAAAGGCTCCATTAACTTGCTTGTTCGAGGAAGGTATTTGGACCATGGAAAATTGAACACCATGTTCTCTTTTTTAAAGACCAAATTTACTTGTCACTAGATTTAGATCATATCCCCACACTTATAAAAGGAATGCATGGTAACAATTATGAAGGATACCTAAAAAGCTTATAGAAGTTATAAGTGGTTTTTTTAAAAGGGATGAAATAGATGGTTCAACTGTTTATTTGAGAATATGATGTTTGTCAATACCATGAGTCTGATCTATAAGCCTCAACTGGTTTTTTTCAAACATTACCAATTTCTAGCCAAGTATCCAAATTTGCTTATTTTATCCCTATTTCACATCCTTACACTACCTTTATAGTTGCCTAAGTATTTTTTTAAAAATATTTTTAAGTTGCATGGCATGCCCAAGTCAATTGTCTATGATAAGGATTTACTTTTACTGGGAAATTTTGGAGAGAACTTTTTAGTTTACAAGGAACCTAGTTTAATTTTAGTTCCTTATACCACCCTCAAACCATGGCCAAATTAAGGTTGTTAATATGACTATTAAATGTATCTTCGTTTCTTTACTAGTTCTAAACCAAAAGAATGGGTCAACTGGGTAGCTTGAGTAGAAGATTGTTACAATACTAATGTTCATTCATCCACCAAATATACCTTGTTTTGAATTGTTAGTAGGAGACCACCTCTAACCTTACTTTCTTCTATTCTTGGTAAAACCAAGTCACAAGTTGTTGAAAATGTCCTTCCACTAAAGGATGAGATAATGCATATTTTAAAGAAAAACTTAATGCATGCTCAGAATCGAATATAAATTATTTATGATAAAGGCCATTTAGAATAGGAGTTTGATATTGGATATTAGGTGTATGTCTTCAGCTTTATAGGCAATATTTAGTCAGGAAAAAAAAGTCTCACAACTTATCTACAAGGTTTTTTTGGACCCTTCCAAATTCTTTCTAAGGTTAAGAAAGTTTCATATAATGAGCTTTCCCACCTCTTAGCAAAATTCATGATGTTTTCCGTGTATCCTTACTTAAGCAACACATTGGGAACTTGCCCTCAAAAGCCACTCTGCCAACTGCTTATCTAAAGACAAGTCTAACAACTCCTTACATGCTAGAGAATATTTTAGTTGTATGTGGCAAAAGAAGGAAGAAGAAAATCCTGCTCGAATGGCAAAACTCTCCTAATACTGAGGCCACTTGGGAAATTGTCACTTCTTTTATGCAAAAGCTTCCTCAATTTCAAATTTTTAAGTTGATACCTACTTGTAGTTAATATGTTGACTAAGTTTATTAGTATTTATTTTCTACTTTATTTCTGTTGGAACGTGATAGCAAATGTAGCTATCTTTTAGACAAACATTTCCAATTTCTCCATTTTCAAGTTAGTGGCACACTATAATAATTCATGCTAGTTATGGTAGTAATGGAATTATGAAAGCAATTATTTTGTAAGCCTATTTAAAGGCTTGTTTGTTGATAATAAATGCACCACTCATTTAGAAATTCAATTACTATTGAGATTCAGACACTTCTTTATTACTTTAGCACCATTTTCTTATATTCATTATAACTCATCGAAGTAAACCAAGTCGTAAAAGAAGTTGAGGTTATGTCAATAATCTAGAGGGCCACGACAAATTCAACATGAGCTATTGAAAATTGTTGTTTGAGGAATCTTTTGACTTACCTTTGGGGTACCAAACTATTTTGTACTGCTCCTCTTGTCTCTTATCTGTCTCAAGGTAGGATGCCCAAATTGAGCCTTTGCCTCAAATTTTATATTGTGGCACTAGACTGTTCAATTTCTTTTTTTTTTTTTTTTTTCCTTTTATGATGAGGAAATCAGTTCCAGTTAATGTTCTCAAAGAATCTTTGGGTCTAGCCTACTCAACCGGTATGCACCTAATCTCACTTACAGTCATCGAACAAATTCAGGAATTTAATTTTGGAGTAGTAACCTTGGCGGCACCTTCCAAGAATTTAATTTTGTAGTAACCTTAGAGACACCTACCAGAAATTCATGAATTAATTTTGGAGTAGTGACCTTGAAGAATTGAGCCACGCTGCCCTTCAGCTTTTGCATGAGGCCTTAAACAAGGTTTGCCACTCAGGCCACTCCCCCGGGCTCTGCCCTTTTCTTATATTCATATGCATCCTCGATAATGTTTTAAGTGAGGAAAAATATATACATCTTCACAACCAGCCGCTAAATTGCATTAGAGTCTGCTACAAGACAAGCAATTACTGAAAAACAAATTAGGTTTTTTGCAAAATCAACTTGTTTTTCCTATTTATACCACTTATTTATGTATTCTATTGGAAATAAACAATGTCATAATAGGAGGCAATGCTCTATCAAAATCAAGTTTTGTCACTTGTCGTGGGCGATGTTAGAGGGAACAAGGTGAGCAATTCTGGTTCAGTATATCCTGGTTTAGACCGTGGTGATGGGTGCAAATAAAACCTCCTTTCTTTGATGGCTTTCTCCTCTTCTTCGTTATTCAGTTCACTCTTCCCTTGTTCTTCTCCGTTTTTTTCTTCTTCTATGGACAACTTTGAGATAAGTGTAGATTGGGTACCCACAGGACTTAGAAGAAGACTGGAGTTTCCTGATCTTGATGGAGATAATGCAGGTCTAAAATTGATTGGTGGTTTGATTATCTCAAGTTTGGGCCTTGTGTAGTGCCTTCTCTCATGGAGTTTAGAAGTCTGCCGCTTTGTGCCTGCTATCTTCACGGCTGCTCCTTGTGTACTTGCTTCACTCTCTGATGGACCCGTTAAGCGCCGCACGACTTCTCTGAAGGTGTTTGAGTCAGTTTGCACGAATGTTGTTAATGGTTTGCAATCAGCTACAGCTTGGCTCTCCGGAGTTTCCATGGATAATTATTACTGCATTAGAACATCGCACTACCAATTAGATAGACCCTCACCTGCAACAACTTTTCAGATGTGACATGGTAATTTTGTATTATTAAACATGGTTTAGATAAGTTGCCATTTACTTTACCATACCTAACTCAGTCCAGAAAAAGGCAGAAATAGGTATAAGAATTCTTTCTAGAAAGTGAAAAGTCTGCTGTTATAGACTTGTACCTTGCAGGAAATGGAGTCATGATGGTTGAGTTCTTATCTGTATTAAAACTAATCGCGGAAAGAGATCATTTTCTAACCAATGGCACTAAATTTGCCTCTATTGAAGCTTGAAACAAAGATGTTTTTTGTTCATTATTTGCTGGTGTTGCAGTCATTTTAACCCTACTTTTAGAAAGCAAGCTAGTTTAAAAGTCTATTGCTTTTACCTTTATGCTTTGATTTAGATGAGATTTTGAATTTCAGTCCAGCAAGAATAGGCTTGGTTAGGCTCTTTAGGCTTTTTATCCCATCACACTCCCTTTCAAATGCCCCATAAAATGAGCCCAAAAATAAGCAAACAGACATGGCAGGTAGTCAAATTGGTTCATTTTTACTGCAGCTTCAGCAATTTATTATTCTTGAAACTAAAAATACAGCAGTCTGAAATGCCAACTCAACTAAAGCGAAACAATGAGAAAGAAAAGACTGCATAACATACCCAGAAGAGGCGCTCTGAGAGGTGAAAGTTTTTGGTACAGTAAGTTGAAAAGTTGAAGAAATGATATGCGAGTACAAATAGAGCAAGGATAAACGGGAGTTGCATGATAACTAATTGGAAGCTAAGGTTTTATGGGCTATGGTCACGGAACAATAAGGACAGTAAAAAGTAACCCATTTGAAGCCATTGATTTTGCCATTTTTACTTTGTTCGTTAGAAAGGTGCACAAAAACATGCAATTTCAGTTACCCAATTTGCAATTTTAACGTTATGTTTTCTATGCTTTATTAACAGTATGAACTGTCATTTATTTTGGATGAAACAGCTAAGAAATTTGACATCGTCTTTAACTATAATCATAATGGTTAATTAACTATAATTTAACTAATTTATGACTTATTTATATATGAACAATTCAAGACAAAAATTCATCAAATTTTGGGGTATCGTCTTCGTCGTCATTGGTATTTATTTTATTCTGTTCATGTCAATACACTTGAAATAGATAGTTTTAATTGAGGATTGGCTTTAACATAAATATACTCGAAATAGATAGCTCTAATTAACATAAATACACTTGAAAAGAAAGCATATTTGTCGATCAACAACAACAGCTAGTTACTTTTAATTACACAATTATACCTTTTACTAATTATTTTTATGATAATTAAACATATAACTTGAAACATACACTTGTAAATTATTATATTAATTTTGGAAAAATCCAATTGATTGCAAGTAACTACGATAAGTTTCTAATGTGGTATAATTAATTAGTATGTGCAAAGCTAGGCAAGAGCATTTTGTTTTGTTTAAATTAAGGGTTTTTATAATATGCTAATTACACTAGTGTGCTTACATGCTTTCTCAGCTTCTGACATGTCAAATAAGGAGACGACTTTCTCAACAGCCTCTAATCACTCCCCTACTATCGCAAGGTCATTAGCGCTAGAAAATTTAGGAGGTTGATGGGAACTAGATAGTTTATACATCGGGTGCAGTTGTGTTTGACTCACTGATACTCTATTTGTATCCCCCAATGAACCCTTCATATCAACATGTGTCGATGGGACCTAAATTGAATCACTAAAAGTGTCGCTCTACTCCTTCAACACTTTTATGAAAATATTTGTTATGTCTACGATATTCAAATTGGGTTATGGGGTTGGAACTAGAATCGCCAAATCTTGAGTCTTAGGTAGGTTAACAATTGAGTACTTCTAGTAAATCTTCTAGTCTTCCTCATAATGATCTTGTAAAACCCATAATCTAGTTATCTCATAAAACATCTATTTTGCAAGAATTTAAAATACTTATAGTGACAAGTGAATGAGAGGGATCAATATGACACAAGGGACTCAACTTTTTTTAGTACACACACTAATTCTATTCTAGACACTAGGCTCTCCAAATCTTTACTCTGAGATCAATCGTAACACCCACCTTGAAAATCCAACCTTTTAGGTTAAAGTATTGCTTAAACATAATTTATAACATGCAAAACAGTAACAAAATGTTCAACAACTCAAAATTCATTTAAATGCCCTCAAACATAATATTCAAATAAAAGTTGAAATCAAACCCCAAATATTACAAATCAAGTTTGAAACAATAAAAAATGAGAAGTGTGTAAATAAATCCAACCAAATAAGCAGGAAACATGATCAATAATCAATCTACGAAGTTCATCCCTTTCATGTTGCTCTATTATTGATTGGCTACATCATCGTTCATTAATGTATGCATCATGAACCAATTGATTTCAAGGTAGTTATTCTTATAATAGTACATATATATATATATATATATATATATATATGATAATAAAAGAAATAGTTCTTTCCCTTCATATTTATAAGTTGCTTCAATTTTTATATGATGATTTATTTATTTGTTTATTAAATAATTTGTATGTCTGTGAAGTGTCTAGATGATACGAATCATTAAAGGATCAAATCATTGAATTGTCCCCTAAGTATGTGTTGTCAATTGAATAATGACATCACATAATAGAAATATTGAATATCGTTGTTAAGTATTATAAGATGATATTATTGCGAATGATGTGAAAGTTGTATGATTAAGAAATTAGTATAAATTAAAGGCTAGAGAATTATTTTTCATGTGTGACCAATTAGGATGAATCACATGGGCATTTAATATGTGATAATAGTTTGTTGTAAGATCATACTAGTGTACCATTGATTTTTAGACTTGAGATGTCATGGTTGCATCTGGTATGGATGAGTATTTCTCATATGGTGTATAAATAGGGACAAATTATGTCATGTAGAATAAGTTGATTTAGTCATACATTATATAAAAACACTGACAATCAATTTGAATCTATTGACTTGGACTTTTGGATCTAAGGTCTCAAACGAATGTTGATAAATATTGAAGATCAAAATCTTTGGCCAAAGGATAAGATATTCACACAAAGGTTGTTTATGATAATGTGTTCTAAATCTATCTATCAATAATTTGATATATGATTGAGGTAAAAATTTTGACATACCATAAACTCATCCTCGATCAAGATTAGACAAAGAACTAATGTTACTACAAGTTACATATGATCGAAAATAGGTTCAATAGAGTTTGTCTTCATTTTGGTTTAGGAGTTATGCACCAGTATTAGATAATTACCATGACTGATGAGTCTTCATACTTCTTTTTTTATTCAATTTAAACTGACTCATAGTTATATCACAATAAACCTAGAAACTCGAGTGTTTAAGAGATATAAAAGAGAGAAATAATTATTCAAGAATGACTAGCATCTGTTGAAGGATAGTAAAGTAAAATCATATAAAGGGTTGTATGAACATATATATATGTATGCATATATATATATATATGTATGTATATATATGTATGCATACATATATATACGTATATATATGTATGCATATATATACGTATATATATGACATTTAAAGTTAATGTGATCATACCAAGGTTGTTTATGATGATGTGTTTTAAACTATCTATCAATAATTTGATATATGATTGAGGTAGGGGTTTTGATATGTCACAAACCCATCATTGATCAAGATTTAACAAAGCATTGATTTTACTACACAGTACATACGATCGAAAATATATTTGATAAAGTTTGTCTTTACTATGGTTTAGGGGCTATAGACCATTGTTAGATGACTTACACAAACTAATAAGTCTCAATAATTGTTTTTTGATTCAATCAAAAGTGACTCATGCTACGTCACAGTGAACCTAAAAGGTAACACCTATACGCCTAATAAGAGATACAAGAGAGAGAAATAATTATTTGGGAATGGCTAGCACCTTCCAAAGGGTAATAAAGTAAAATCATATAAAGGATTGCATTAATATATATATATATATATATGTGTGTGTGTGTGTGTGTGTGTGTGTGTGTGTGTATGAATGTATGTATGTATGTATATGTATATATATGACATTTAAAGGGTTAAAGTTTCATGTGATATAACATGGTTGCTTAAAGTGTATTATGAATATATTGATGTGGTAACTAAATAATACGGGTTATGTAGTGCAGTAACATGCAAAATTAGTTACCACTTTTTACCCACAACTATATAAACCAAAAAAATATCACATTTAGTAAGAATTTTTCATTTTGAAACAAAATGTGCTCTCTTACTAAAATTTATAAAATTAAGCTCTCTCACATCTCTCTTAGGTAGGTGGATTTATGTTAGAGGCATTTAGATTCAAGCATTCAACTCCATCAAATGAAGCAAAATTGACAAGAAGAAAGGTACTAAATCTAAGCTTTTCTTGTTTATAAGCTTGTTTTTCATCTATACAATCTTATCATGCTTGAATGTGTTCACACATGTCATTTCTTAACCATATTCATCCATTTTTCTTCAAATGGTATCAGAGCCATTTTGATCCATACATGTTCTTATTTTTTTAGTTCAAATCATTTTATTTATGCATATTAGCATATTGGTAATAACGGACCATCTATGAATGTCATTGACTTGCTTGAAAAAAAAATTTTCTTTAATCATCTTCCTTATAACTCTTGTCCAAATTGATTTTGGTCTACTTCAAATTATTTCTTTTTATGTTCTAATGTGATTAGATGAGAGGTTTGATGATTATAAGCATGTTTGATGTTTATTGTATCATGACATGTATGATATATGTATGCATGTACTTGTTAATGCCTAATGACTAGATGCATGCATGTTTTATTGATGAATATGATTTATCCTTGTTGTACAATGATGCATGCTTGCTGTTTTTATTATAAAAACAAGATTCCATATATTTTGATATGCGGTCGATGCATGCTGGTACCTTTTATGCCTAAAATTACAAGAATTCATAATGATGAAATGTTATGCATACTTTGGGTATAGTGCAATTTTTGCATAAATTGGTACATAAAAGATTTGGGATGAGTGATGCTCTTGATGATATACGTATGTTTGATGTGTGTGTTAAAGTTGCAATTTGGTTAAGTAAAATTTATGATGCAGTTAAGCATTAAATCCATGAAATGTATCGTAAAGTGTTTATGGCACTTTGAAATTGTTGCACATGTTTCAAAGGATGGATTTGGTACATATGAATGTTGTGTTTTAAATGCAAATTGAATAGAAATTTGGTGAAATTTTGGTGGAAAATTATGTGCAGAATTCGGCCAAGTATAATGCATAAATGAACATGTAAAAGTTGTTGCATTTTAATGGAGATTAAATCATATAAGGATGAAGTTTAGTGCATATAAATGTTTTATGCATTTTGGTTGAGAATTATGGTTTTATGAATGTCTAATTCATGTGATGTATTAGAAAAGGTGCATAATGGTTCATGATGTATATGCATGATAATTGATTCAGTGTAAAAGGTGCATATATCTCATTCAGTGGTGATTAAGTGAGAAACAATTGTTTATATGGATTAATGTTATATGAAATATAATATATTAATATTATGTATTTAAGAGATGTAAAATGTTATTTAATCATGAACATATAAGTAATTGTTAAATATTATGAATATTTACACTATATGCTTCATGATATTTATTCTTAAATCCATGAAAAAGTATTATTTACATTAGAATATGTTGCTTATTTTAATAGCATCCCTAATGTTCACTTATATTATGAATTGGTTCATAATAGTTTAATATGTTTATTTATACAGATGAATGAATGTTTATAAGGGATGACTATGCGTGATATAAGAATTTTCTAATTTATTCAAAATGACATGTAATATTCTCTTAAAAAATAGCTTGTAATAATATTTATTTTTTTATGTTATTCAAGTTTGCATGCCTTAGTCACATTTTGTAATACGGGCCTGTGTACCTTTGATTCAAAATATATTTTGACTAAATGACTAGATAGTGATATGTGAAGCCATTGGATGGGATCCACAAAAAAAATTAGAACTAAGGTTGTAGTTTGCCATATTAGTATATATTTTCGAAAAACCTAGAGTCATCCCATAAGGTTTTATATTTTATGGATGTATATGATGTTCGTGGGTTGGTTAATTCTTTATCTAAAGATCAAATATCCTAAGATTTCTATTATCTGAGGGATATTGTTCTGTATTATACAAGATTAATTGTTTAGATAGTATTTTTTTATTATGGCCAAGAGTCTATCATGCAAAGGTATAATAGGAATACTATTTTAGAAAGCATAACGGGTTAGATATAACTAGTTTAGGGTGACAAAATTTCTATTATATGAAGCGTCCAAAGCAAGAGGGTAGTTTTATGAACAATAACTTATACAAAGATACAAAAGGAAATGTTTCTTATTAATTATAAATAAGCCATGATTTTTATTATGGGAGGCTTAATTAAATTTAGTAAGAGTTTGATCCCTCACTAGAAATTTTATCTAATGGAATTTTAGGATCCTATCCGAGAGATTGTGAGATTCGAATAAAGTAATGGGAGCTAATATAATTAGTTTATTAAAGGTCTAATTTACAAGACATGAACAACTTTAATTTTCTTTCTAGTTTCTCGTATAAGTTGTAATAATCGAAAATGGCCAACAATGCTTTATTAAGCATTCTGGATAATAACATTTGAAACTAGACCAGACTTTAAGCATTGGCTTAGAAATTTGAGAATTGCTCTTAATATCAAATTTGGATATTTATTTGGAGGTGCCACTTCCTATTAGCTTGGCTTTAGATGCCACAAAACATAAAAAAGAAGTTCTCAAAACTTGGTGAAAGGAAAATCTAAGAGCTTGAAGCTATATTTTTGCTTCAATGAATAAAGAGCTTTTGAATGAGATTTAAAAGTTCTATAAACAAGGAAGAGGGCATGAGGATATTTTTTTTGCTTCTTTTAATGGGACCAAAAAATGCTAAAGAAACCTTAGAAAAGTCTAAAAGTTTGACAAAAGAAGAAAAACCTTAAGAAAGGCAAAACCTATATAGAGAAGGCCAAAGCGAAACAGTAGTGTTTCCATTACAAGAAAGATAGACATTAGAAGAGGACATGTTTTTTTTTATTTGAAAAGCTTGAAAAAGAAGAATGCAAGTGTGTTTCCTTTATTTGTAATAGGATTTGAATTAACAATTAATTTAAATGATCATTCTTGGATATTAGATTCAAAAGCTACATCTCATATTGTACTTCATTGTAAGATATGTAGAATAGCTTTATAATTTCTGAAAAAGAAAAAATGAAGTTATTTTAAAGATGGCAAAGAGCAAACATTGCAATTAAGCCATCGGACATGTTATTTTTTTACACTCCTATTTGGACACATTTTAAGATTTACAAAGTACTTTATTTTGCCAAAGCTACTAGAAATATTAACTCTGTTATATCTTTTGAAAAATGGTTACAATACATAGTTCAATGGAAACGAATCTTTGATTCATTCTAGAAACATTCTAGTTGGCAAAGTAGCAAATACAAATGGTTTGTATGCTTTAGAAATGAATGATCCAAGTATTATGAATAGTATTACAAATAAGGAATCTTAAAATGAAATTAATCCAAGGTTACTTTGGCATCATAAGATTAGGCTTTTAATAAGATAACAAGATAATTAGGTTAGAAATAACTAGGCTTTTAATCCTATTGGATTCATAACTCTATCTAACTTGCAGGTCCTATCTTTAAGGAAAAATGACCAAGTCACCTTTTAAGAGTGAAGTGAAAAAAATCCAAAGAATTCTTAGAGTTAATACATTTAGATATAAATGAACCATTTAATGAAATGGCTAGAAAAGGTGTCTAGTACTTCATTACCTTTGTCAATGTTTATTTGAGGTATAGGTATATGTATTTAACAAAATACAAATTTGAATTCTTTGAAAAGTTTAAAAAATTCAAAAGTGAAGTAGAAGAATAATTTAGAAAGAATATTAAAGCCCTTATTAAGATAGGTACCCTTTAGCCAATTGATATTCTGTACATTTGTAATTATTTGTAAATATTAATGAAGGCATTTCTATTGTTCATTTATTTTCAGGCATGGTTATGATTTTGTTTAGTAAGAATAGTTTGCCCTTAAAATGGTTGAATCGAGTCAAAGAATCAGATAGACTTGTTATGTTTTTTCTATATTCTTTTTAAAATGACAATTCTAGAAAATATATATAGCCCTAATATTGCCCTGACCTAAGACACTAGTAATGGTGATGAGACTATCATAGTGTTAAATGACCTATTGAAAGGTAACAACAATTTATACATGTTAAGTTATTGACTTACAGCTTAGTGTAATACATAGGTGTATGTTGTTTATTAATTATGTTCACTAAACTAACTCAACAATATGATTCTATATAAAAGGTACTAATGTGTCTATAGACATGTCCTCTTAATCTGATGGATACATATGGTTATTTGATTTGAGGCTATTAGACTATCTCATGTAAGGGTTGGTACAGTTTGACACTATCTAATATATTATTGTAATAGGGGTTACCATAAAGGTGATGATTAATTGTATCAAGATCTATAAGTAAGCTAAGGTAGACTAATAAAGGATTTGTTACTAATTAGTATCTATGATTGTATGAATCTATGGCCATAATAGGATCGGGTTCTAACCCAATTCAAGTTGTATAGTCTGGATCAATATCAAATGATATGGAAGAGAGACAAAGATAGACATTATTCGATGCCTCAACCTTAAGAGATATAATACAATAAAGGGACTTATATTGTATATTAATTATTATATTAATCAAGCTCAAAGTTATTCGTTGACACTCTATTAAACGGGTGATTAGGTGATCATGATAACTTGTTAGAAGTCACTTATGGTTTGTGTCTAAATTTGACCTAAATTTAGATGCTACAAACTCAATCAAAAGTTTATGGTTCATATATATATATATAAGGGTTCATCAAGCTCTAGTGGCAAAGGATTTATTGATTTTAATAGAACGAAAATTTTTTATTTAAGATATTGTTGACTAGTCAAATCTAAACGGATGACATTAAAAGTCAAAGTTGGGATTTTAATGTCTAGTCATACATCATCAAATACATACCTATACATGGTTGTAAAGTGGAAGAATTGCAGTGCTTATAAGATTAGATCCAAATTTGTATGAATTGGCCTATACATGCCTTTACAAGATTAATGAACATCCATCTATATCTGTACTAAGGTAATGGGTAGACAATCGTCCATAGATATTTATTTATAATAGGTAAATATTCATTTTATAATAAGTACAAAACTAGGTAAACATAAACACATGACCTTGCATACAACATGCATATTTATGTATCGTATTCTATAAATATGTAAAAATCATCTTTAGTTGGAGCTTTTTGTTGGAGTTTTAATATACATGCCCATGTGTCTCTCCCAATCATGCACTAACTACATTAGCATCCAAAAGGTGATTTTAGACCTTTTGAACCTTGCATCTTATATGGATATAATAAGTGCCACCCTAAGGCTATTGGAAAGTAAAGGTAGATCAAGTTTCATATTGCCATGTAAAGATTTAAAAGAGTTTGAGTATAAATATGGCTTCTTAAACACCCTATGGTTGATTTGTCATGTTTTCAAATATATAACTACAACATGATCATTTTTTAGGTAATTTTAGGCTTTGTTTTATTTTAAATTGCATATTCTAGTACACCACTTTTTCGGTGGACTGATCTCACCTTTAATAAAATGGTATCATAGCCAATATCAGTATATACAAAAAATTACATTTATGCTTTTTTAGAATATTTGATTGATTATATGTTGTTGCATGTAATTTGATATTCTTGTAAAATATATATATGGTTGATTGTGCATGTTGTTACATGTATGATTTGTGGTCATGCAAATGTAAAGTAGGTGTTAAATCATTGATATTTACCTTGGCATGTTTCTTTGTTTGGATTATTGAGTTTGTATTCATGAATCTGATTGATATATGCTTCACGATGTGCTATTACACATAACAGAGTTATTGTTAGACCAACATAGCCTACATAGGCTTTTATGTTGCTTTGGGTCATTCCAATAGCTCGCTATTGGAACTTGGGAGGTTTTTTGACATTTTCTTCATGGGAAAACTCTAGAGTTCATGTCATACATAGACGTGCATTTGTTGATGCACATTCATGTACCTCATGCATACCTCTCATATATAATGTATGGTCATGTTATTATGCATTTTTCATGTATCATAGCCATGCAAGCTCCTGGATTTTTGTCAAAATTTAACTGTTGGTCTAATACACATTTATGCACATAACCTACATGCCTTTGTAAGGTGAAATTTAAATTTTTAAACCTTGGGGTTGAGGTATAATTCAACAAAACATGAAAGGATAAAATGTAATTTAACACTAAACTAAATTAAAATTAATTTTACTAATGTATATATATTGACATATGTATGCATGGTGTCTGGCATACCTACTCGACTTACTTATGTATGTTGGGTTTTATGTTTTAGAATATATGTTGTAATATTAAATATAGTCTATGTGTCTTGCCTTCTCTTTTGATTCTAGATGTAATTTCTTTTCTCGGCTCTTTACTTTCGAATGTAACTCAAGGTTTTTATATCTATTGATATAAATTTGGATTAGGGTTTACATTTGATTTTCTAAAATACATGTAACTAGGAAATTAAGCATTATAAATTACTTAAATACTAAAGTGAAGAGAAAAAGCAAGATATTTGAAGTCTTAAGCTTAAAGAAATTTGAGTTTAGGTTGATTAACTAGTCCCTTTTGGCTCAAGGATCCAATATTAGTTCAAATGGTATACCAACACATGTTTTATGTTATAAGAGCATGTTTAGGTTTTAATTCTATTATCACCTCACATACTAACTAAAATCTAGTGAGTTAAAATTATATCCCTCAATTAAATATTAAGTCTTGTTTTCCCTCCAACATAATGTTGGGTTGATCAATACGTTTGCAAGGGTAAACTATTTAAACATGTAGCTTGGTCATGATTATAGGTTATTCAAGAAAATAAATTATGGTTTAAAATTAGCCATTCAAGCACAAGCAACAATGTTTTTAATAAGTATTGGAAGCATATATATATATACTTTATATATATATATATATACATATATATAATAATAACATGTGTGTGTGTGTGTGTGTGTGTGTGTTGTATACACATATATGGCTATAAAATATGTTGGACTCCCATGGGTTTTGAATTGATGCAAAACATATGTTAAAATATCTAACTGATCCATGCATATATCGAGTATGACAAATAGAATCAAGGGGTTTATTTTTTGCAAAAATTATCTAACACATAATGATGTGTAATCAGATCGCACAATTGTGTTATCTTTTGTTGCACTTCAGATTCGCTTAAAGAAGGCACATGACCATGTGTATGAGGCACACTACCATGTGTATAAGGCACCCACCCATGTGGTAAGGCACACACTTGTGTGTTTGAGGCACACTCCCATGTGTCAAGAGAAAAAATTTTTACACACTTGTGTCATGTTGTTGTGCCAAATAAAGACAAACAAAAAGCACAACTAAGACACAACCGTGTATTAGAAACAAATACCCGTGTGTAAGGTAAAAATTCAGTCGTGTGTTTCTCATGTGCTGACAATACATGCATCCCGTGTGGCGTTCTGGAATCTTGAAGTACTGAAGCATCAATGACACACGACCGTGTGTATAAAGTACACACCTATGTGGATATGTATGATAAGAAAAATATGACTGTTGGAAAGTATAGAATAAAGGAAACACGACTGTGTAAGAGAAGGACACAACTGTGTAACTTTCCAAAAAGTCTCCAATGGCTCCCAAATCAGCAGTAATGTCTATATCTTCCTACCAATTATAAATTAGAGCTGATTTAAGGATTCTAGAGAGAGAATCAAGCACATACATTCTTATTTTTCATTCTCTTATTTTTCTCTAAATTTTCTGTCATTAGAAACACATTGTAAATCATTTAAGAGATTTTGAGAGCCAATTGTTATATCAGCCTTGTGAGGAAATTTCTTTGTAATTTTTCCACAAACTCTTGGGCGTAATCCCATGAAACTAATGTGGGGCGTAATCCTTGTTAAAACTAAGTTAAAGGCACAATCTATTGTATCAAAACTAGTGTAAGAAAGGTGAAATCTCTTGTATCAAAACTATTGTAACTTCGGGGTTAAAGTTAGTAGAAGGAAATCTTCAAGCGCGGTTGCTTGGAGTAGTGAACGTAGGAGGTGTGGAAAAGCTCCGAACCACTCTAAATCGGTTGAACAATTTTTTTCTCTTACTCTCTTTAATTTGTATTTATTTGCTTAGCCATGTGTTTAATTATGATTATATATATTTATATGTTTGAGTTGGTAGAATATTAGTAATTTGGGTTTAACAAAATATTAGAATAGATACAGTTGTATCGCTTCCTTCCAATACCTATGTGTGGCTAGGATTTTGTATTGATGGGTTACGTGACAAGTTCTAGAATCTATGGGGTAATAGATCATGTAGAGAGCATGGATAAAAAAATATCAATAGGCTCAACATTATCCTAACCCAAGGCACTAATAACTATAATGAGACTATTATTGTATAAAACAATCCTGTTGAAAAGTAGTGATAGTTTATATACGTTAAAGTTGTTGGCTCGCAACTTGATATAATACATGGATAAATATTGTTTACTAGGCATGTTCACTTGATTGGCCTAACAAGAGGATCCTATATAGAATATGACTTAGCATGATTAAAACCAATTTACTAGTAAGTGCACTAGTTTCAAGTAATAAAATGTAAGTATTAAAAGTTGTTGTACCCAAAGAATTATGTAAACAAGTATCGAAACAAGAACTATTCCTAACTTTAATTAGATGGTCGAATAAAAAAGGTGAATTATTTAAAATTAAACTAAGAAGGGTGAAGAATTTAAATTGATGAAAACAATGAGTGAAAATGCCAAAACTATAGGTTTATTAATCTACTTCAATATAACAATCTTTTTACTATGGTTAAAAGAATTATTTTGTTCATGTGACAATAAAATTTTCAAAATTAATTAATATTTTTTTGTCAAGTAATATCAGTTCTACTTTATTATATATCAACCTATTATATTTCTATGTAAATTTAACAAAAGTGCATTACTAATTTATAAAATCCACTAGCTTTCAATATAAAATAATTGTGTGTATGACCATTGTATATACTAATTTATATATTTCAATATTCAATTAATTTATGACATATATTATTAGAGCACTCATGCAATATCACCTTTGGATCTTTATCACAAAAAACAAATCTATTAAAAATTGGTCAAATTTCTATAGGCAGTAAGAACACAGTACATACTCATTATGAAATAAAATGATCTTTAACTATAACTAAATACAGGCCGAAGGACTTATTTTCACCCAAGATTTTACTTAAAGACAAATTTTTATCTTATAATTTTTTAAAATCCAAACACCCACCCTTTAATCATTTTTCATTTAATTTTATTAATTTTTTTAAAATAACTAAAATACCCTTATTGAAAATATAAAAATTTATAATAAAAATATAAAACAACATTTAAATATAAAAACAATTTATAAATATACAAATATTTAAAAAAATTTAAAAAAATTTTAAAATATTTAAAAGTACTTAAATTTTTAAAAATTTAAAAGATGGCAGTGATCCTCGATAATCAAATCAGATGGCCAAAAATAGTTGCCTAGTTCCAAGAGCGGTCAGGTTGGTCGCATCCTATTTTTGTGAAAGAGATTAGATCTAGTCACCTCTACTAACAACTATGGTAAAAAATGATCAGTAAAGTGAAAACTTTTGACCATTTTTAATTGTGTTTGTTGGCCAAAACGACAATATTTAGCCATCATTGCCTTTAGAACTAGATGGTCATTTTCAGTTACTTAGTTCTATGAAAATTTTTTAGATTTTTAATGTATTTTAAAGAAATATATATTTTTAATATTTTTTAATATCTAAATAATATTTTATATTTTTATTGTTCTTATAAATTTTATTTTAGTATTTTTTTAAATTTTTATTAAAATGACAATAATACTTTTTTAACTATCAAAATTTAATTATTGACTGTTAAATTTAACTATTAACTTTGGTTAAGAGAATTGTGTTCGGGTTTTTAAAAGTTAATAAGTGTAAATTTGTCTTTCAGTGAAACTTTGCGTGGGAATATGCCCTTCGGCTTTAAATAAAAGAATCCTATAAATTCATGAATAAACTAGCCTAGTCTTAACCTAGGAAATTTAGTTCATGCTCACAATAATACAAACACAAATAACCATTAAAACTATGATAAATCAAAAACTAATAAAGACATAAAGTTGAAATATCAATTAAAATAACATATATGGATGCTGCTATGGTTAAGAAAAAATGGATTATAACATGGAATATCAATTAAAATAACATATGTGGCTGCTACTATGGTTAAGAAAACCGGGTCGTAACATGATTACAAAACAAACCAGTGAGAAAATTGATTGGAATTGTGGTGGAATCACAAAGTGAAATCGACAACTTTTTCTATTAATCTCCACTATCTCCCCCAAAACTCTTGAATATAGTTAGTTATTTATAGTTTAGGGTTGAAATTCTTAAATTAGGAGTACTTGATCAATTGCCTTACTACAACACTCTAAATAGCTTTATAACGCATTGCTTTCAGAATAACACATAATTTTCTCTTGTTACTAGCGATATGGGTTAACATTGATGCTAGATAATATCATGTTAAGCTTACTATAGAGTCGGAAGAAGTGTTGTTTCGTGTTGCCTAAGTTTTGGACTCCCCCATTTGTATTATCGCTACAACACCTTTGAACACCACTATATGCCTCTTTATTTCCTAAGCTTCCTCACTTCAGTTGCTTATCTTCTCATATTCAACTCAAATGTTTGTTTAGTTGCTCCTAAGTGTCTTTTGTTTTGCTTTTTATAATATTAACCTTGAAACTACTAATTCTTAAAAAATTTAACACACAAACTCATGACCCTGAATTGTGCTTGAATTAAGGATAAGACCATAAAATATAACCCTGAAACATTATAAAATTACCACAAGCATGTATACATAAAATACACTTATGATGAATCTTATGTCTATAAATATATCCTTTTAATCTAACGAGTATGTTTGATCCTTTGACTTGAGACTACTAAATTATCTCGTGCAAAGATTGATATAATTTGACATCATCTAATGTGCCACCTTAATAGGGGTTATAAAAGAATAGTGATTGGTTGTATTAGGATCTATACATAGACTACGATAGATTAATAAAGAATTTGTCACTCTTAAGCTTAAGAACAATATATCTAGTGAACTCACTGATAACTATTATATGATGACATAAATATGTGGCTATAATGAGATTTGGTCATAACCTAATCTAAGTTGTTAGGCTTGGATGAACATCAGATCATGTGGAGGAGAAACTACGATAAACATTATTTTATGTCTTTGACTCAAAAGATACATTATGATGAAAGGACTTGTATTGTATGTTAACTATTAGATTGATCAAGTCTAAAGTTGTTCATTAGCATTTTGTTGGATAGGTGATCTTGATGTCTTGTGAGGAGCGACTCATAGTTTATGTCTAGATTTGACCTGAATCTAAATACAACTGACTGAATAGAGAGCATATAAATCACACATATATAGAGGTTAATCAAATAAAAAAAAGCAAATGATTTGTTGATCTTAGTAGGAGGAGAGTACTTAAAAAAAGATGTGGTTGACTAACTAAATATGAGTAAATAAGGTTGAAAGTCAAAATTGAGATTTTAGCCTAGTGTATGGCCATACATCATCAGATACATGCCTCTGCATAACTACTATTAAATCTAAATTTGGATGAGTTAGCCTATCATGCCTATGCAATTTCATATAAAGGTGGTGGTAAATAGTTCTTCATGGATATTAATCTATTAATAAATAAATGTCCATTCTATAATGATTCATAAATAGGTAAGGATAAGCACATAGTCGTGTATGTAACATGCACGCATATGCATCACGTTCTATAAATACGTGACCATCTGCTTTATTTCAAGCCTTTTATTGGTTTTTGTAAATACAAGCTTATGTATCTCTCTCTCCTAACCATGTAACAAATGCACTAGCTTCTATAAGGTGTTTTCAGACCTTTCAAGTCTTGTGTCTCATGTAACTATGACAAGTATTACCTAAGAGGGTTAGAAAGCAAAGGTAGATCAAGTATCTCTTTGCCCGATAAGATTTGGAAGTGTTGTAATACATATATAGGTTCTTGAACACCTTACAGTTAAGTTTCCATGTTTTTGTATATATACATATAACAAGATCCTTTTTTAGGTGTTTTTGAACTCTATTTGAAAATTTTAATTATATATTTTACTGTGTCACCGTTCTGGTGGACTAATCTTATCTTAACATAGAGATGTCTACTAGAACTTCAACACAAAGGTATGATCGTTGATGAATATGCATGATAAAGTGTGTATTAGCAAAAGTCTTGAAACTGTGAAATTACATCTCTTATGTAACACAAATGTACACCTAATTTTTATCTTATCTCGTACAATCCATATTTATTTGAATAATGGATGATCCAATCAGATTTATGTATAAGATCAACCTGAATAATACATAATCATGCATAACCGTGCATGTGACCTAACACATCTATTTTTGCCTTTATTCTTATCCATTTTGGATAAATCAAACATCCAGAATTCTATCCATATGCATTTACCATATAATTATTTCACTTTGGTCCTCAATGTATAAAATCTATGTTTTAAGTCTAATCACTTTCAAGAATTAAAGCCGACAATTTGAATACCAAACTTGATTTATCTCAAATAATCTAATGTTTTCAAAGTTTAATCAACTTCTATTATGTGTAACCCATATGCCCTTTATTAAGTAGGTAGTGCATAGACTCATATCGAATTTACAGTCAAATAATTATTCATACACAAACCAAGATTGTTTGTCCTTTAGCAAGGCATCATGGTCACCTAATTAATGAAGTATTAGTGATTGAATGTTAACCTATCAATAATATGATTCTCGTATAATTTGATCCCTTCATCATCTGATACCTTTCAAGGCCAAGACATAAATTTAATATCTACCTTAAGGAATCTTAGATGTCATATACTAACATTCGCATTAACGATTAAACGATATCAAATTAACCAATAACTCAATCCCCTATCGCCATAGACTCAAGTGGGCATTAATATCCATAAGTTAGCCTATTAGAGATATTTATTCCCATTCTTGGAAATAACAAATCTTTTGTTGGTTCTTTATAACCTTTGTATATCTCCTAATATGATCAATCACCACTTTTTTGGCAGCTCTTTTTTAAAGACTACATTGGGTTGGTGTCAAACCATATTGAACCTTATATAAGACGATCTAATGATCTCAAATCAAAAGGTCACATGTATCCCTATTCATTAAGAGGATATGTTTCATAAACATTAAAGCAACCATTCATATGAAATCCTTTTGGTGAGTTACTCTTATGAACATGTCTATAAAATGTACACTCATGTGTTACACTAAGTTGTCTACTAGTAGTTTTAGCACATGAGATTTATCACTATAACAGTACTATTTTTTATTTTTATAACTTAATAAACAGAGTAGCATTACATTAATCATCAGTTCATAAAATATAAGCAAAAATCTTATGACATTTAATCATACTCATAATGTAGAAATAAAACATAACATAAACTTATTTATGAATAATACAATTTTATTAATTTCATTAAACTGTATATTACATAAAAGCATTTACGACCATGAACCATATGAATTGTTTTGAAAATTCCAAATTGAAGCATAACATCATTTCATAATGTAGCCTTGATAGCTGCAACCTTTCATGCAACTCCTTACCAAGAGTATCTAAACCTATAAGGAGAAGAGACTGACATGAGTGACAAATCACTCAACAAGTATAATCCTTATTCTTAACATACAAAACCCTTAACCTTGAATATCTTAATGTCTTTAATTCTTGATTTTAACTTCTTACCTTATCTTAATTTCTTTTCTCTTGTATGTGAATGTTATGGCATATATGTCGTGCTAAAATCATGCTGGAAACCATGACTTACTCTAAAGGCTTTCTTCTCATAAAAACTAGCTTAAAATTATAGTCATTTATCATAATCAATCCAAGTATCTCATCATAAAAAATTACCATAATTAATCCAGAGATCTCAATATAAAACTTTTCATAAAACTTGACATAAAATATCATAAAAGTCATGTGTTGATCAGGATGATAAAATATAAGAATTTGGTACTTTAGCCATATAAATATTAAAATAAACATCACCAATACTCAATTTCTAACAAACTTAGCCAATGTTAATGTCCAATTTCTAATAGATGTTGGTTTTCTAATTTCTAACAAGCTTGCAAACTCATAGTTGTTTTCTCATATCCACCCTTAAAAGATGTTTGAAACAACATTTTTTCTAACTTGATAAAACATACATATTTGACCTAGAGGTCCAAAAAACATAAAAAATCATTTTTCATATTTTTACTTCAAAATCATTTTGTTTAGCATGTCATGTCATGAAAATGCATTAGATCTTATTAATTTTTAATTTATTCTTAATTTCTTTTAAAATATTTTTTAATTTTTCTGTTTAAACAATTATGCACAACTGTACGTTCTAAAGGTGTATAAGTGTGACCTAAATTCCATGTACACATAGAATTGATATGCCTCACAACCATGACTCACCAATTCATGGTCGTAACTCCAATCAATAACTTATGTCTTTAACACTTCTACTGCACCCATACATCCATACAAATGCATGCCTATAACACTACAAAAGATGTGTGTACGAGCATGCATAACTCATATGTATGAGCGTACACGATGATCTACTTTGATAGATATCATCCAAACAACCACTGATCACAACCAAATCATAATTAAACAACATCCCATATATAACCATCTTATAACAATTATACATCAAGATCAACGACGAAATACTATAGATCATGCTTGTAATTTATCCTTAATGCATATTATCCTTAATTCATTTTTCTATAACAAAATACATATATTTGAGCTCAATGTCCATTTCAAACAATCACCAACTCATGTGAATTCATCATTTCTAGTCAATAGTAGATAGGTCCAAGAGAAAATGTACCTTAGTTGTAGCTTTTGACATTCATATATAGATATATACCACATATATTATTTTCATGAAATTCTCTTTAATTAAGCTTAGATCTATGATTTTACATGCTTAATCCAACTTCATTACTTATGATTACATATTATCAAACGTTAATTCATCATCACAACAATCAAAACATATAATTACAAAAGATAAAGCATAATAAGATTGAAGGATCTATTTACCTTATTGCTTATTTTCTAGCTCGCTTTCTCTAACTTATTCTCTGAGGAACCTTTAGCGAATGCTTCAGTGATCAATCTTGCTTGATTCTTTGCTTTATAAGCTTTAGAAAAATCTTGCTCTTTTAAATTTTAGAGCTCTAAAATTTCAAAATAGACACTGCTTTATATAGGGGACGACCAGCTGGACATGCATGGGCATATATCTAAGTATGCATGATTGTACATAGTGCACTGAACCGAATTGTACATATGGTAGCTCCTCTTGGTGACACATGTATGATCCAAAATAAAGTCAAAATGACTTTTTTACCCCTTATATAAATTTTAATCTAATAAAATATATAAAATAATTTTAAATCACCCTTTTCTTATCCAAAATACCAATTGTCGAAATCAGACTATTACCGTTAACACCTTTCAATGAAGTTATTTAACACTATGATAGTTCTAACTATATTACTTGTACTTTTGCTCAAAATAATATGAAGACTATGAATGTTTTTAGAACAATTACCTCATATGAACATAAGGTTCCAACGATCAATTGATTTGCACTAATTCCCTAGTAACTGTTGTATCATTCTAAAAATATCTATTTACTTTAAACACAAGATTTATGATAAAAAAATATTATTTTATTAATTCAAATAATGATTACAATTGTTGATACAATAGTAATCATTCGCTCTATGAAGCTTACCCTAACAATAATAACACAGTGGTCATAAACAGTTTTAGATTGACCATTTTACATGTTGCTATAGTTTTGATGATCAAATTGCACTTGATCCTTTAGTCATGATTTACTAATCTATGAGCATTCATCAAACATATATACAAACATAAATATGACTGAAAAATGAATAATTGCCAATTTTATTATCGATAAAATATGATACTTGTTATGATGAAATTACATAAACAGTCTCATCTGATTGACTCTTGAACATCTATTTTAATATGTATCTCATCGTGATGTCATTTATGAATATCATTCAACTAAAAATTCTTGCGACCAGGTTTAACAACAATTATCAGAATATATTAAAATACAATAATGTTCAATAAATAATAATAAAATATATTCTATGAAATAATTAATTAAAATAATCCCATATGTATAAGCATTCACTCCTACCTTACTGTTACTCAAATTTTTTGATATTTTGCACAAATTTTAATTTTAAAATCAAAAAAACAAAGTTAACAATTATACTTGTAACTCAAATTCACAATAAAATTTGAGAAATGATGAAAAATTAGGGTAAAAAAAAAATAAAAAAATAGATACATAAAATAGGTGTAATTGCTCTTATCAACAATTTCTTCCATTTTAGAACAAATTTCGAACAAAATTTAATAAATTAGACATGATATTATACTTTTCACTTAATTTCACAATAATAATGGGTAACTGATGAAAGAATAAGATTCAAATTAAAGTTACTCGGACAAGAAATAAATCATGTCTATCCCAAATATATTCAACTTTTAGATTTAGTTCTTGAAAATTATAAGAAATAATATAATGAAAAACTTATTGAGATTAAGATGAATTTATTATTAAATATTATTAAATTTTAATTAATTTTTAGATAAAATTATGAACAAAAAATATAATATACTGTTAAAATTTACTTTAAGGTTAGAAACAGGAGTTAAACGACTATTAATTTGTTTGTTTTTTTTTTTTCTACCTTCATAAGATCACTAGGATGTGAACTATTATTTTATAAACTTCCTTTAAAAAAATTATTTTAATTAATTACCATTAATTAATTTCACTTTTTTATTTTAATTAATATCCCCGTATATTCATCCGAACATTAATTAATCACCGAAAAATAAAGGAAAAGAAAAAGAAAGGAACGCAGATAAGAGAGAGATTTGGCTTCTTTGAGTTCTCATGCGTCATTGTCTCCTCAGACTCATTCTCAAGCTGACTGCCTCGAGTTCCCACTCTCGACTAATTTCCTTCAATTTCATCCTTTTCTCACCCCTCTAAAATGACGATAATCAACACCCCCGTCCCATCTCCCTCCACTTCTTCCACTTCCTCTACATTTACCGGTCCTTGTTTCGCTTCCCTATACCCCAGCTCCAGGTTTTTTCAATTGATCTCTTCTATGTTGCACTGACGTGGGGTTTTTCTTTATTTTTTTAATTAGTTTAGAATTAATTTGGTTGGTTTGATTTCAATGTTGATAGGGATTTGCCACGGGTGAATTTTACCTCCCAAAGGATTTGCCTTGCTTCTACTCTCTCAACAACAACTAATAATTATGTGCTTTCTAAATGCTTCTCTTCTGTGGGAATAGAAGCTTTAGTTACTTCTAAATCTCAGGATGTTACTGCCCCTCCTCGCATTGGTGATGACAAAATCGGCGTTTTGTTGCTCAATCTTGGAGGTCCTGAAACTCTCGAAGACGTCCAGCCTTTTCTGTTTAACCTTTTCGCTGATCCGGTAACATTAACATTATTTTTTCCGCGGAAGTTGAACATTCATTCGTTTATAGTTTTATTTATATTTTGAATAAAACATCGTGCACAAGCAAATCCTCCTAATTTATCTATACAAACTAAGGTGGATTGTTGAATTTTTCTCTCACTTAAAATTCATCTAATCACGGCTTGTAACATTAAGTTGTATGGATAAGTTAGTACAATTTATTTGTGTGTGTAGTATTATTTCTTACATATTTTGGTTATGAATGTAGGTTGTGTGTATATATATTAAAATTTTAGTGGTAGTGACTTATGTTTGAGTCTATAATCTTTCTAATATTGTAAATAAGACCCAGTGTCCTAAAGTTGGTTCTATGAAAGTGGTGCAGCATGTCTTTTTTAGTATCTGCCAAGCATAATATCAATAAATTATGTTAAGATTCTAATCACAAGTTTGTTGGCAATTTCCCTTTGATACTGGCTTTCTCAGTACAAGACATGCAATAGATGATATTTTTTTGTTTCTATGTAAAGATCATTATATATATATATATATATATATATATATATATATATATATATAATATATATATATATATATGTACACATACATGTACATATGCATATATATACACATATATGTGTGTGTGTGTGTTTGTGTGTATTAAATACAAATACATGCATACACACACACACACACACACACATATATATATGGGTTAGCAGTTAAGACCTTGAAAAATAAAACTATTCAAAGTCATTATGGTTTATATTGTCATTACCACTATATTTTAAGTAATTAAATCACTATGTGGACCAGAGGGGACTTTAAGTCAACAAAGGGGGCATAGTTGTCAAAGGCGACACTTTACTCAAGGCAATGTGGCCATTGTCTTGAGTCTGGTCAAATTGGTTCAAAGGCAATCACCTTTGTCACTTTTTTAGTGCCTTTGGAGAAGCTTTAGGCATACGAAAGGCACACTTTATTATCACCTAGGCTATCTCTGGCTAGATTTGAGGGCTACCGATAATTTATAGACAATTTTCAACACAGTCTTAGGCTTTTTGTTAGGTTTTGGGCAATTTTCTAATATATGAGAGTTATTGACAACTTTTTAGGTCTCCAGTGAGGTTTAAGGTTGTTGGAGAGATCACTAGTGAATTCTAAGGTCATCAAGAGGTCAATAATGAGTTTTAAGGTTGCCAAAGAGGTTGTCAACAAGTTCTAAGACTATTAGAGAGATTGTTGTAGAGATTTAAGGTTATTAGCAAGATGGTCTATCATTGATCCTCTATAGAGTTGCTAGAGAGGTCTAGACGTAATAATTAATTGTTGGTTTGATCTGAGACTATCGATGAAGTTACAGGTAATTTTTTTATTACCATTGTAGTATAAATTGTAAATTTAATGGATACGGGAAAAATTTTAATAGAATTTTTTATTTGCCTTAGGTAAAAAAGTGATGCCTTTGCCTTGTCTTTTTCACCTAGGCAATAGGACCACTCATCGCCTTTTGGTGTTTTTCCCCTTTGACTATGGGGGTAACAAAATGACTTTATCTTCTTCTATTTTGGCAACTTCCTCACTGATACATCAAACTAAAATGTCATGATATAGAAATCAACTCATTTTGGTCTCCACAATTTTGTATTCTTTATGTCCATATAAATTGGTTTGTGGGTGCCTAGTATGTTTAATTTTGAGCGGTTTAACTTAAGAGGAATTTTCCTGAAGCATTGGTTTCATCAATACTGAGATTTCTTATGTTATGTAGTCATTGTACTTATTTTATTGGAGCAGGATATAATTCGACTGCCGAGGCTGTTTCGTTTTCTTCAAAAGCCATTGGCACAATTCATATCTGTTGTCAGGGCACCCAAAAGCAAAGAAGGGTATGCATCAATCGGTGGTGGCTCTCCATTGCGGCGAATAACTGATGCACAGGCATACCCTTTTTTTTTGAATGAGCTGTATTTTCGTCATAACTTGAATGTTTTATTATTTGATTTCTAGACTTTGATCGGTTTTGATTCATACACATGAGTATGGACTGGAAAATCTGGTAGTCTTAGTTCATTGGAATGCTAAATATCAAAATAAGAAATGAATAGATAAACTGTTTCAAAATTTTCAAATTGTGCCTGTATTGCACCAAATACAATAATCTTTCTTTGGTCTATGGTTAAATATATACTTTTGCTTTTGGTTCACTTTGTATGCATTAAGTTCCTTGTATTATAAGAAAAGAATAGATAAACTGTTTCAAAATTTTCAAATTGTGCCTGTATTGCACCAAATACAATAATCTTTCTTTGGTCTATGGTTAAATATATACTTTTGCTTTTGGTTCATGTTGTATGCATTAAGTTCCTTTTATTATCTTGTGCTTGGGCAAAACTTTTCTCTTGTTTTATATGTATGGAGTGGAAGAGAAGGATTTATACAACTATATATATTTTGTATATTTATTTTTTATATTTATATTTTTTTTTTGATCCTCTTACTGCAATGCTTATTATTTGAAAAATTCTGACTTTTTCAGTCAAAGAAGTTTAAGAAGTTGGTATTTCTAAAAAAGCTGTAAGTATCTAAAACTGGATGATCTTGTACTTAGGCAAATATTCCATATGTGTATGAGCAGAGGAAAAGCATTCAAGAAGATAATAGCTGTTGGGATTGAAGCTTTATTGAGTTGGTTTAAGAATATTGGGGAAGAATGTAGTCAAGCCACGGTGTTATTGACTGTTATTTGGGATATTTTTCATTGCTAGAGTAGCACAAACACACTCCATAGAAAGCTTCCCTGTGGGTATGCTTTCATTTTTGCCTGTTTTTCTGTCTTTTCATTGTCCTTTCATTGGCTATCCTTTTCTTGTTCAGGCTGAAGAGTTGAGAAAGTCCCTTTGGGAGAAGAATGTGCCAGCAAAGCTGTATGTTGGTATGCGTTATTGGCATCCATTTACTGAAGAAGCTATTGAACAGGTATTCTTGGCAAGCAATGATAAGGAAATTTGATAGCAATTTTTTATTCCGATTACTCTGCTTTAGCATTTTTAATTGACTTCAGATTCGTGGATTACAAGTCTTTTTTCATCAAAGAAGTCTGCAATTACTATCCTTTATTGTTCTTAGGCTATGAATCTAAATGTGTAGATTCAATGTCATTTGGGTTAACTTGACTTTTAAATCAGTTCCTCCCTTACATTATATTATCTTATATTATCAATTATTCTGCTTTATTTGTGCTTTTACCAAAACATTAATTTCCTGGATAGAACGCAATTTTCATTTTGATATTCAAGCTTGTTGTCTCTATTAGGAAAAGTAAAATTGAAAAATCAAGCTTTTGTTCTATTTTATTTGTGAATGGGTAAATTTTGTATGTTAATTAAATCTCATGACCAAACTGCTGATTGTTCTTTAAATTTATTTTTAGATTAAAAGAGATGGAATTACAAAACTTGTTGTGCTTCCTCTTTATCCACAATTTTCGATATCAACTAGTGGTTCAAGCCTTCGACTTCTGGAGAGCATATTCCGGTGATGAATTTGGCAAGCCATTAGCATTTAATATTGATAGAACAATATGTTAACTGAATTTTTGAAAAATAAGGGATTTGTTGTACAGGGAGGATGAGTATCTAGTTAACATGCAGCACACGGTTATACCTTCATGGTATCAGCGCGAGGGATACATCAAGGCCATGGCAAATTTGATTGAGAAAGAATTAAAAAACTTTGACAACCCTGAGAAGGTTCATTCATTGGATAGATTCATTTCTCTCTCTGTCTATATAATTTATAATGAAGTAGTCTGGTTTCCTGATATTCATAATTTGTGCTATATGCGTGGTGAATGACATATTTAAGTTACTTTACTTTCTTGTGTTACTGTATGAGATTTTTAAGTGAATTTCCAACGCATTTATTTTGCTTATATAATGAAATAGAAGTAAAGCCGTCTGATGAAGTTTTCATGAGAGCATCCATATAGCTTCCTCCTAAAATTGGGGAATAGGCATGGAAAACACTGGGATTCTCTGCTGTTTTATCAATTTGTTTTGAGTTGCTGGGCTTCACTCCATCTTGTTGACCATTTTGTTATAGGACTTGTGTGCTGTGAAATTCATGATCTGTTTGATGTTGTCATGGTATTGATACCAAGAAAAGTGTGTTTTGGTAATCTTGGAAATTTAGTTGTGAACTGCTAAAATTTTGGGTGGAATACTTGTTGGATAGGCTGACAGCTAGCTTAGCACATGTAATTTTGTACTGTTCCCTATCCACTGATTTACATATTATGTTTTGTAGAAGAATCCTGAATTAAAAGAAGTATGATTTGTATGCCATCATGTCAATTTGTGCGTTGGGTTAAAGTTTCCTCTAGTATTAATGCATACTTTTGCTTCAAATTGAAGATGAAAAATAGAGTTGAGCGCATGTCAACTGTGTAGAATTTAATGGGATGGTATCTTTTTTATTTTCAAGCCTTGATCTGCTTATGCTTAAGGACAATTGCATAATAAGTTATCATCAGTGGAACCTTCAGATTTCAAGCAGCAGAGGTGTTTTGAAGGAGCTTATATATCAGGCTTAGAACTAATAAGACTGCGACTAAAGGCCATGTTTTTATGTGTTGACTTAAATTGGATAGTTTCTAGAAGTAATCATCTGGAGCCGGTAAGCTTAGAAATGTGGAATTAAAAATAAATTAATAAATAAAGAAATTATTGGACATCTTATTTTAGGCCATTTACTTATTATTGATTCAGGATGAACTTGAAGTTGACTGGTAGTACATAGAATATGCACTTATTCAACCCCACAAAGCTTTTGTAATCCTAGTTGACTATCGTGCTCATCCTTATTAAAATTACCATGAGATACCAAGTTGTATTACATCTTATTTTACAAATATAGCAAGCTTTGGGAATTTTATGGGTTATATTTTTCATCTTAATTTTTTTGAGCTTTGGGAAAAATTTTAGAGATTCTGTCACTATATTCAAGTAATTTGTTTTATGAGAAAACAACCTTTAAGGTTGTATTGTTTTTTCTTGTCAAGTGCCTTATATGACTCATCTTTACTAAGCATTTGGTAGAACAAATTTAAGTCTATCAGGTTCAACAAAACTCTCACATCCTTAGCTCTTCTATTCTTTTTCCATGGTGTGTGTGCATTTCGCATGTACCATTTGTTGTTACTTTTTACATTTGCATTAGAAAAGGGTTTTTCTAGCTTTATGTCCGATGTTTGGAATTGTAGAATTTCTCAAACTCCAATTATAGAAGCACTCCTCAATGCGCTATAAACCTTCAAGTCATCTTAAATTAAGCTACTGGCTGCTTTGACAACTGAGTTCTATTACTGCTCTAAGTTGGCATGTATGACTATTGGGATTTGAACTTGGGTGCCTTGCGTGGTGTTAAATGTTTGTGATCAGTCATAAACCTTTGAACATACTAAATATCTTTGATATTGTATTAGGGATTTTGTTTGTTCAATAACTTTCTTTCCTTCTTCATCTGGAACTTACATTTCTTTTTGGTCTAAAACACAGACAAAAGTGAGTATTTTTTCCTCTGTACCCTAGTCCTGTAAATGTTTGCTTGAATTCCTGACCTCTTACTGGGGTCAATTGAAGAGCCCCTGGGATGTCATTAAGTCAGGAAGTCATCAGCTAACATTTTCTTAATAACTGTAATATATTGTTTCATTTGGATCAAACTTTGTGATTATCAATTCCTTTGTTTCTTTGGAAGTATATTTTTTTTTTTTTTATTGTTTTATATCTAAGTTTTAAGATTTTGAAAAATGCTTAATTAGATTTGTATATTGTACTCTTATGTTTGTAAGTACGCTTATGTGAGAATGTTTATAGGTTATGATATTTTTTAGTGCACACGGTGTCCCACTTGCATATGTGGAAGAGGCTGGTGATCCATACAAGGCTGAGATGGAGGAATGTGTGGATCTAATAATGGAGGAGTTAGAAAAGAGAAAGATAACCAATCCATACACTCTTGCATATCAGGTAATATTTAGTTGTCAGATACACTTTAAATTCTTATCAACATTATTAATTTTTCCAAGTTGTGTATTGAGTATATTCGTTTACTATCATTGTGGTCTGTTGATGGTTAGCTAAATGTTTTACAGAGTAGAGTTGGGCCTGTGGAGTGGCTAAGACCCTATACTGATGAAACAATCATTGAGTTAGGAAAAAAGGGAGTGAAAAATCTTTTGGCTGTCCCTATTAGGTAATGCTATTGCAGTTGTTATAACTATAATGCCTGTTCTTTCTCATCATGGGCTAGCTTTTTATCTGCTGCATGTGGATGAACTTTCAGTTGTTTGACCTTATTATATAATTAAATTTTTGGTTTTGAACTGGAAATTTTTATCTTTTTGCTGTTTGATTTACAGTTTTGTCAGTGAGCATATTGAAACTTTAGAAGAAATCGATGTTGAGTACAAAGAGTTAGCTCTAGAGTCAGGTATAGAAAAATGGGGACGTGTCCCAGCATTAGGATGTGAACCTACTTTCATTTCAGACTTGGCTGATGCTGTAATTGAGAGTCTTCCTTATGTTGGGGCTATGGCTGTTTCAAATCTTGAAGCTCGACAGGTAATCCTTATTGGTTTCCTGCTAAAATTTCTTTATAATTAAAATGTTCTGTGCTACTACAGAGACCTAAAGGATCTTACGTATCAAACCTGATTTTGGAAAGCCATTAAATTAAAAATAAAGAAATAGTTATTAAAAGATTTTTAGTAGTTGATACAATTTTTAATACCTATCTCCACCCATGCCTACCCTTTTGTGGAGGCAAAAATATAGGGGTGAATGTCAGGGAGCATGGCATGCTTTATTTATGTTCTGAGAAGTTTGATCCTTTCTAGCTTGTCAATGCATGTTAAGTAATGTGTTATTATTAGGATAAATTAGGATATTAATGGAAATTATAGAAATTAAAGATTAGGATGATATTTAATTAACAGATTTAGGATAATAATGGAAATAATGAAATTGATAATATTTGAATAATGAAAGATTAGGGTAATGATTGAATTAATTTTAGGGAATTAAAGAATTTAATAGAGTTTGAATTGGGATAGGATATTATGACTTGAAAAGAACGAAAGGAACAGTTGCAGTGAGGAAAAAGGGAGAAGAAAAATATTACAATTTTGGGCAGCTTAGTTGAAGGCAGCCCCGGTGTCTTGAATGGTTGAAATTGGGTGACCCAACTCCTCAAACTGCTAGTTTATCCTATTGTAATCCCTTTTATCGATAAAATTGTTTTTGTTTATTTATTTGTTATGTTTTTTTTTTTTTGGTTAGTTAAAATAATATATTAACAAAACAAACTAAGAAAACAACCTAAGCTCAGCTAAAAGAAGTTAGCTAGCAAAATCCAGCAAACAGACTAACAACAGGCCCCATGGCCTCTTTTGTAGTTCTATCTAAGCTCTAGCAAAGATAGAATGCGAGAGAGGACGAGGGGCTAACAAAACCATATAACTGGATCAGAAGAAAATCTATACAAAAGTAATCCATAACGGAAAAAACAAAAAATATATTTCATTCATAGACATTTTTCCAATCTACATTTACCCCTAGCTTAATATAATTACAAAGTTTTACAAGGAAGAAAAACACATGGTCAAAACCTTGAGACTTGAATCTTGAGTAACTTATATGTAGGTCACATCCGTTAGAGACTTCCTTTCCTTTGTGCTCTTGTTGCCGCATAATGCCTTCAACTCTAGAATCAAATATGGTAGTATCAAGTTTTTGGAATCGTTGCTTGGTGTTTGGCTTGGACTACCATTAGTCCTGTTGATATTCTCCTTTTTCTCATAAGACCCCACTGCTAAAACTGTAGCGTACAGCTCTCCCATAGGCTTAGTTTCTCTTCTTTTGTACTTAGTCAAGGTTGTGAGAATATTCCACATTTTTTCCTTGCGTCACAATCCCTCTCCAAAGGTGGAAATCAGCAAGAAGGCTGCTGTTATTATGGGATGATTTGGTTGTGCTGTATACTCCAAGGTCGGAGAAGCCAAATTAACCGTAGAGCTCAAATCTGTGGCAACCTTGCAAATGTTGTACCTGTTCCTTGGTTGACAATTACAAATTTTCAGGTGGAAAAATCTCCAGCAATGATATTCAGTTTAATAGCATGCAAATCAGAAGCTGAAAGGAAGAGAAAAACAGCCCATTGCATAATAGCTGCATCAGAATTGCAAATGAAGCACCTGTTCCTTGCCTGATAATTGCTGATTTTCATCACCTTAAGTATCCTCTTCCGAGCATAACGATTACATAATATGGTGATAACATCTCCAGCAATAATATTCAGCTTAATAGCATGAAAATCAGCAGCTGAGAGAGAGGAAATCAGCCAATTCAGAAGCAAAAATCCAGAATTTACTGTTTACACAGTACCCGTGATATTTATTTGTTATGTTGTTTGCCATTTTTGGTTAAAATTGGCTAGGAACCTTTCAAATAGTATCAAAGTGGTGAGATCCGGCAAAGGAGAAAGCAAACTAGTGAGCTACGGTGGTGGGAAGACAAGTCGTCACCAAAAAAGCTTGCTGGAAAACAAAAAGTCGCGGCAAAGATTGGATCAAGCAAAGAGGGTTGGATTGGAAAGGTAGGAGGCAAGGGAAGATGAATTGATGTTGAGAAGATGATCTATTGTTGGGAAGTGCCCAGAAATGGGGAAGATGGCTGGAGAGTGGTGAGTTAGGGCTTGATGGAAAGCGGGTCATAAACTGGAAGAAGCATATAAAGGGAGAGAAGGGAAAGTAAAAAAGAAAAGGCATAAGGGGAAGGAATAAGCAAGAAAAAAAAGGAAAAAAAAAAAAAGAAAAATTTCCCACCTTTTGGACAAGGTGGAAGGTAATGTTAGGATATGGATAAATTAGGATATTAATGGAAATAATGAAATTAAAGATTAAGATAGTATTTAAATACGAAATGAAGATAACAATGGAAATAGTGGAATTTGATATTATTCAAATAATGGAAGATTAGAATAATAATTGAATTAATCATAGGAAATAAGAATTTTAATAGAGTCTAAATTAGGATAGTATATTATGATATGAGAAGAATAAGGGTGAGAGAATGAAAAGGGAGAAAAAAATATTAGAGATTTGGGCAGCCTTGCTGTTGATTAGGGAGGTGCCTACTGTTCTGAATGGCTAGAATTGAGAGGCTCTAACTCCTCAAATTGTCGATTTATCTTGTTGTAATCCCTTTATATCAATAAAATCCTCTTTATTTGTTTATTTGTTGTGTTGTCAGCTGATTTTGGTTGAAATTGGCTGGAAACTCTGTTGAATGTTTAGAAGATGAGTTTTTAATGGAATAAAACAACCAGCACTTGGGAGAATAAGCGAATCTTGTGTAATATTTCTCAAATCCTTGTTACATCTGGGTGAATAACCATCTTAGAATCAACTTGTGTATGATGGTGCCTTTTGTTTAATTAGCTTTGTTTGATAGGAAGTTTGGTATTTTTTGCAGTCTTTAGTTCCACTTGGCAGTGTAGAAGAGTTATTGGCAACATATGATTCAAAACGTACTGAACTTCCTCCACCTGTGATAGTCTGGGAATGGGGTTGGACCAGAAGTGCTGAGACTTGGAATGGAAGAGCTGCTATGCTCGCAGTGCTTGTTCTATTGGTCCTGGAAGTTACCACCGGGGAGGGGTTTCTGCATCAATGGGGCATTTTACCTTTGTTTCGGTGAATAATATCTAACCTCTGTCTTCCCTACTCCTAAAGATCATTGACTGTAAATTTCTTGCATTGTATTAGCATTACCTTGTACATGCATTACGACAGATATTGAAGCGTCAGTGAAATCTGTTGACTTAAGATTGGATTTGGCCAACACCTTTTGGTGGAAAGGATAAAGGAATCGTATTCTCTGTACTTAAAGCAATGTCGTACAAATGACAAATTTGTAAAGTTTTGGCCTCTCTGTATTTGAATATTGTATTTGCAGTTGAATGATGGAGGTGAATGGTATTTCATATAATTTTCAGTTTATTTTTATGAAGATACAAAAGAACTAATTAAGTGCTCGTAAGTTACAAAATTTCAACTTTATGGTCATGGAGATAAGGAAATAGAAACCCGATATTCTTCTGGGAATTTTCAGATCATGTCCATTTGCAACAATTTTTATTAGTAAAATAGCGAGCATTAAAGCACCGAATCAATTATATAGATCCAATAATTGGGGCTAGGCTTCTTGCGATTTTTTATTTGATCGACAAATCAAAGAGCATTTTATTAATCACAAAAATTCAATTACAATGACTCCAAAAGCTATTCCCAAATTTCTATGACCTTCATCACGCTTGGATCATAGAATTATTTTGGCTGTAAATTTAGCTTTGCAGTGATTACAAACTTAGAATTGCTAATAACTACAGTTACGTTGGGACAAAACTTTTGTAAGACTACTGTACTCCTTTCCACGAGTAACATGCTGTTGCTGAAAATCTTAGTCTTCTCAATTTACTAAGCTCTCTTTTATTGTTAGAATGCCTACTCATTTCACGTTACCAGCGTGTACCATTCCTATTAATAACGAACTTCCAAGGTATTCCCCAAATTGTGCTAGAAAAGCAATTTGCAAAAGAACAAATGAGAAACAATTTCAACAGCTTGGTTGCAGATTACACATCAATCATCCACAACCTCTCATCAGTCTGCTTTTAATCTGCAACTTATTATGTAAAGCCAACTATGTCTAATTTACCCAAAAAAAAAAAGCCAACTATGTCTAGGAATGCAAGCAGTACCCCAACCAGCGTAGCCCACGGTACCTTGGCTGAATCGGGACAAAGCATTTTCCAAGCCAAACTGAAAAGCTTCCACTTGCTAGGTCCTCCACTTAATTTCATCACTCACAGTATCATCAACTATCAAATTATTCTTTTATATGTTCCCATAGTTGTGGAGTTCAGTTATCCATTGGGTCTGACAAAACCCATCTCCCATTCCTCCACACATCACAGTCAAAACCAACTTTTTTTATCCGAATCTTGGACAGAAACATTTAGGAATCTGTCCACTAGTAATTGTCCATGCAACCATGGACCATACCAAAAAGAGAAACATCTTCCATCTCCTTATACTCAAAGCAACCTTAGACTCGACTTCTAATGTTCAGTAGGTGTGTCCAACACAAACTACAAGACAAAGGAATTATTATTCTCCAAAACATAACTTTTTTAGTTTATTCCAACTGACCCATTTGGCCCATAAAGAGCATTTTTCAACTACAAGCCTCCATGTATGTTTTAGTCACAATCACTTTGTTCCAAATATCTTTGATGCCAAGACCACCCTCATTTTTCTGCCTACAAACAGTCTACCATGATACTAAAGCACCTTTCCCATTTGCAACTAAGCCTCTCCATAAAAGAATCCTACATATGCTTTCCACCAAATAGACCACAACTCTAGTTAGTATGAAACAAAACTCCAAAAGATACTAGTTAGACTGATTGGAGTCTATCTACATAAGTATATACTTTACAGTCCAAGTAAAGATTTAGTACTTTTCTCAATCAAAGATGTGCAACAATACTCAATCTATTGGATATTAGAGAGACACCTAGATATCTCACTGGAAGACTCTCTTTCTTTAGACTTGGCAAATTTATGACTTGATATCACCACGTTTGGTTCATTCTTAAAATATATTACAAAACTCTTGAAAACATCAAGTTGTAGATTTAAAACCTTATGAAATTGCTCAAGAATAAGTTGAAATTATTGTGCAAAGTTTATTTCACCATTACAAAATAGGAAAAGATTGTCAAAAGAATACATATGATTTAACTATTCTATTTTACAACCAATATGATATTGAAACTAAACCTACAATCCAACTTAAGGGGGAGAGTTGCTCCATGACCAAGACAAGTAGTAATCGAAACAATTGGTTCACCAAAAGGGCTACATAGCAGAAAATTAAAGTTTTAAAATAATCATGTACGATCGTTTGACCATGGATTGCCATTCATAGAGATTTATATGAAAACATATTATACTAACATAGAGTGTTTGAGAAAAACTCATACTTGTGTAGATGGCTCATTCTAGTTTTTTGCGACAAAAGAGATGACCTCGTTCAATTTTCTAGCCTTTAAGAGGTAGCACTGTGGTAATCCACATTTGGCGACACTTGAAAACATGTGTATGATGTTAGTAGTGACTATATATGGGTGTGTAAGGTATAACGCATAAGTGTGACTTTAGATATCTGGGCAAAAATCTCAAGTGAAAAAATCATTCGTGTTTATATAGAAAACCCAATGTACAGTTGTATATATCACATGTATGATTGTACACCTTGTACATCTCTATGTATAGACGTACAAAGACCTTGTACGACGATACACTTACTGTTATCCAATCTCACGATCAATATAATCACCCTGAATTTTGGGATAGTAGATATCTATCATGGACAACTATCGATTGATGATACTATATAGTCATACATTTATTATGTACGCTTATACATGTGTAAGTTTATCCAAATTTAAATCGGATTTGAACTTATCCAAATTTTCTCTAAGAAACACTACCTATTTTGTCTACTTGTCACTATGAATGGGCATACATACAACTATGTATGATTATACATTAGGCACAAAATCCTATCATGACTTTCAACCTTATCCATTCAGATTTGACAAGCCATCTATAACTTTATTCGAGCATACCTTCTACTAGGATTAACAAATCTTTTACCTCTAGAACTTGATCAACTCCTATTGTGTATGACTCACAAGTTCTCTACTATCCCAATAATTTTCAAATTTGAGTTGAATCTAAACATATGCCATGAGCGACCTCTAATAAGACATTATGACCACCCAGTCAACAAAGTGTCAACAAACAATTCTAAGCTTGCACAAAATGGTTTTCATATAATATTATCCCTTTGTCATGTTGTATCTCTCAAGACTTAGACATAGATGTATGTCTATCTCAATTTCCTCTTGTTATGAAATAATGTATATCAGAGTAGATATCTTGAATTGGACTCAAACCTAATCTAACTATGACCATAGATTTAATTGGTTACAAACATTTATTAGTAAGCTCATTAGAGATACAACTCTTATGCTTAGTAATGATGAATCATTTGTCAATCTATCATATCCTTTATATAAATCTCAATATAGTCAATCAGTACCTTTATGGTAACCTCATCTATGATGACATATTGGGTGGCTTCAAACTATATTATTCATTGCATAAGGTGGTTTGATGACTTCATGTCAAATGACTAAATGTATCTGTTAAGTTAAAAGGATATCTTTATACACATATAATTTACCATTTATATGGAATTCTCTTTACTGGGTTTGTGTAATGAATATGCCTAGTAGTCATACATCTATGTGCTACATGTAGGCACCTACTACTACATATTATTTTTCACTACTAGTAATACTATTTACTAGTATTATTATATTAATTATCTTTAATATATAACATGAGTCCCACCTTTACTTATCTAAAAATATAGCATTCGAAACCATTAAATAAAATGTAATGGTATGCTAAAACCCAATGTATAATATTCAAAAAGAAAACTCATCTAATAAATATTATTTAATAATATCTGAAACATACATAATATTGTACATCATATGCGTAAGCAATACAAAGCATGTGAGCTAACATGTTTTCGTGCTAAAAATTAAATGTCTACAAAAAATGAAAATCCAGATTGAAGACCCACTCAACCTGTATCCCACTCTTTAACCATCTCATGCTTCAACTCAACTCTCTCTGAAAATTTGACCTGTAAGAAAGGAAATTAAGGGGGATAAGTGATAAGTCACTAAGTAAATATCTCTTATATTTAATCTCATGTAGGCTGTATTCTGATATATCCTTATGATAGGTCACAAGGCTCTAAGCTCTCTCTTTCTAAATTCCTTAGCTTAATCATATATCTAGCATGATAGAATCTATTTAGTCTATTACTAGCCTAACTATTTATCTGAAGAATTTAAATTATTCCATAACGAGTCTTATAAGTTATTTCCTCTTTTTTTTTTTTTTTTTTTTTTGCTTATCTTACTATTCAGGTTCTACTTCATGCCATGTCATAAGTATGTATATAGGTCTAAGTATACAACACGACATGAAAAGGACTTTAAATTGATATAACTTAACACATTTGTTATCTTAGTGAATTTATTATTTGTTCCCACTTCTTATTTAGTAATTGGGATCTGAAGTATTCTTAAGTTCTCTTAGGTCTTACGTAAATTCTTTTATATTTCATCCCATGATGTATATCATATAAGAACACTCACCTTATGTTCTTTTTCTCACTTATTCTTTGATGTGCTTGTTTCTATCATTTATTAGCAAATTCTTTACTTAAATTCTTTCTTATTATGCTATCTATATTCTGACTCATGTCATGCTATATGTGTCATTATATGAAGTATGCTAAAAACATACATTTGCCCTTAAGCTTGGTTACTGAAAATATGGTTGGGATTTGAAGATCCTAAAATACTGAAATATTAAATCTAAAACTTTTTCTATAACTAAAGATAATTGTTGTATTGATTAGATTGATAAATACAAAGATTCAACACGTTGGCTATTTGAGTTGAATCAAACTAGCAATACGTTAGTAAGCTAAAACTATCCAACCATGTCAGTCCTTAGACTAGTAAGCTAAAATCTAACCATATCAACCATAGTCAAAAAACCATAATATCACAGATACCCCTTCGTATTTACTTTTAATAACTATCTTAGATATCAAGCTTAACACTGAAAACTTATGCATGTGAATCACTTGATTCCTTTTTGAAAATACTGGTTTGATATGTCATGTTATATAATGCTAACCATGCATGATATTTTATTATTTCTTCTCTTTTAATTACATTCTGTTTAATTGAATAACTATTATGGTTCTATTCAACATCTAACTTACTAAAGTTTTAATTTCTATAACTTATTAGGCTTGTTAATAAGTTCTATGTAAGTTGTTTTGTGTTTTGTTATGTATCTGCTAATTTTCAATTTTGTCGCTTCATAACTGTTTCTATGTTTTGATTATAATCTACCGATTACTAACGCTGATTCTAGACTACTATTAAGTTTTTTTTTGACTTGTGCGAGTTAAGTATAGTGATTTCAGAAAAATACGGTTTTTTTTATTTGTTGTGTTATTAAACTGCTATTTCTTCTCTTGTTCTACTTAATCTGTTCTTATTTTGAGAATTCAGCTATTAATTGTCAAAAATTTGCTAATTTTGACTGATTATTCAGGATACATAGTTGTATGTGTTACCACACGATTATGACCTACATGCATAGGTCTACATCAAAGCTTACCACATGGTCATAATCAACCTAGACACGACCATGTGAAATTTAGAAATGCATATGACCATAACCCTGAGACACATGACTGTATGCCTAAAGACACTACTATGTTGGCCTTAGTTGTGCATACACTACATGACCATAACCATGTAGAAAATGTAATCACACAGGTTTGTGCAACAGGTGCACAGGTGTGCATCACATCCTACTTTTACAATCTCACCGTTTAAACTTGAAAAACTCAGTGTAAACTTAACCAAATCTCTATCTGCCTTCAATCAAACTTATTCTAACATATATACATGCAAAAATATGCTTCTGTCACAGGCTTTCATCATCTCATAACACTTAAATACAACCTAACTTGCTTCTAAAATCTTAAAACATATAAATACACATAACTACACTAAGCATACTTATACCTCTAAAATCTCCTCTAACTTGTCACTATCATTTTAAAAATCAAACTTATTAAACTAAAAATATGCTGCTATCACTAACTGGACTCATCTAAAAAAATACATGATATGGATATAGGAAAAAGGTAAGGAAACACTTACATGAAGTTGCTAAGGTTTTCTATCTTTCGAACTCTAGTTGATTTCTTAGTTGATTTAGTTGACTAACAAATTGATCTCTCTTTTTGATCTTTGGTTAGAGTTAGTTAGAGGAAGAAGAAGAGAAATAGTTGAAAACATGACTAGGCTAGATTCAAACCAAACATATTTGGGTTCGTTTTTTAGTTTGGTTTAAACGAGCTCGAAACAAATTGTATAAACTCAAATACAAACACGAACCCAAACAGTAATTTTAAAAATCAACGAACATGAGGCTGAACCTAAGCTATACGAATCAAACACGAACACGAACTTGAACTTAAATTAAAAAAATTTTAATTATATTTTATTAATGATTTATATTAATTACAATTTTTAATAAATATAAATATGAATTATACAAATCAAATACGAATACGAACACGAATACAAATTGAATACGAACTAAATTATACGAATCAAATACGAATACAAACTTTGCTATAAAAATATTCGACGAACACGAATACGAATCTGAACCCAACAATACGAAACAAGCCCCTACACGAACATATGTTTGTTCACGTTTGGTTCAGCTCGAATCTAACCCTAAACATGACCTCTGTACTTTATATAATTGCATTGACTCAAAAGGGACACATGGTGGTATACCTTTAAGGCATATGGTCATACTCTACAACTTAAGGGATACTCAATTGTATTCTAAAAAAAATCATAGATTTCTAGTTTCTAATGCTATACATGGAAAAATCTCCCAAAGAAACTTATATATAAACCATATAAAGCCTTTTAAAAGACTATTATACCCTCTTAACTCTGTTAAATCTATTTTGGCTATAAAATATCTCTTTTAACTTTGATCTATGGCTTAAAAAGACCATTCTAATCTTGGGTTGTTATACTTTTCCCCTTCTAAAAAATTTTATCCTTAAATTTTTTTTCTAAATAACTTTAGAGGAAATTCTCTCTCTAAGCTTATTCTACTCTTCTAGGTGGCCTCTATAAGTCCCTCTCTTAGACTTATCACTACTATACCCTAACCAAGGTATCTCTCATGTACCACTTTATCTCTCTGAGCTTTAAAGCTAAATAACTCTTCTAATGATCCTTAGTCTGTCTTCACTTATCTCCTTTTTTTCTCTTTGAAAGTAATTTGATAACTTTTTTTAGAGTTCCTTACTACTAGAACCTCTCTCGCTTCCACTGCATACTCATATCACTTTACTCTAAACTCTATCTTTTTCAAGGATACAGTGATCATAACCCAGCTGAAGTCTAACCTTATATATCTTTGTGATATCTTTGTCGTCTTGTCTACTAAAGTTTGATCACTCATCATTACGTCATTTTTTGTCAACTCATAGCAAATACTCTTATCTGTCACACTAGAGACAAAGTCCAAATCTCTCTACTACTTATTGAATATAACATTGGGTGGTGTCACAAAAAATTAACAATAAGGAGCATCTAAAAAGAAATACTGACCAAACTCATCAAGAAGAATGTCCTCAGTCATCTTCTATTACATATACACCTCCTTTGCTAGGATCTACTCTATCTCTCTTAGGTTTGACTCTACCTTTGGATGAACTGATGCCTCTATGGGTATGGTACTCTAAACTCCTGTGTTCTGGCTAGTAGCATCTAAAACATACATCATGATTTGCTAGACACCTCATTAGTAGTGTCTTCTTACAACTGACATATTCTGGTAGTTAGGACTGATCTTTTGATCTTTTATCTTCTTTGAATGGTTATTTCTTCTTTTCTTTCTTCCTTTTTTGAATTGACTCTTGTCCCTTGTCTTCAGTTTCATCTTTTTTGAATGGTGAAAAACATGTCTATCTTTTTGAAGACACATCTTTATTCTTAATGCTCTCACCAAGGCATCACTAAATCTCTGGGGAAGAATACCATTGGACATCACATCTCTAACTATAGTAAGATGCATACTATGAATAAATTTTTGCACCCTACCTAACTTTGATCCTATTAAACTCAAAACAAATCTTGCCAATGTAATAAATTTGGGTCACATACTCTTTTACTATACTAGACCCCTAAAATAACTTAATAAATCTTATCCTTAGCACATACCATGTTTACGTTTTTAAGCTCTTCATCAAATATTTGTCTTAACTCTACCCAGGTCAAACTATCCTCAGCCATTAATGTTCTTGTGAGGTTCTACCATACCCTTACATCACCCTTAAATATATACACAATATATTTGATTTTCTCTCGGTCTCTCATTTTGAAAAAATTTGTGGCATTCTCTATTATTTCTATCTAGTCCTCTTCCACTGTTGGATCTTTAGACCTACTAAATTTAAGAGGTTGATGAACTCTTGGTAGACTATAAATAGGGTGTAATCTTTTTGTCTCTGACACCTACTAACTCTATCTTTGAACTCTGTCTCTGATATTGACTTATTCTTAGCATTTAAAAACTACACCTTGTTAGCTTTGGGTAACGACCCCTTATTGATTCTTAGTAGTCTTATCTCACAGGTTGTTATAACTTTTTTTTTTTTTCATCATATCTATTATCATCTTGCTCACATCCTTTATACTAAAAAATCCTTGGGAACCCTAAAAACCTCTTTTAATCCTTACAAAAACACTACCTTTATCTATCACAAATCTAGGAAGGTGAGGTCTCATATCTAAAATCATAAAAAATAGAGGGTCAAGGTCTAATATCTATACTAAATCTAATACTACTATACTTACACTGAGAGGAACGACGAGCATTGGTTATTGGGATACACTGACTTTATGCTTATGTAGTTTTGAAAACAATGAGTTCAAATACATGGTTTTCTAAAAATCTGGCTTATATATACTCTAATATCACTTTGTAGGCACTCACTACTATATATTGTTGTTTACTACTAGTATTACTATTTATTATTAAATATTATATTAATTATCTTTAATATGTAGCAAGAGTCCCACCCTTATTTACTTGAAAATATGGCATTCAAAAGTATTAAATAAAATGTAATGGTATGCTAAAACCCGATGTAGCATATTCATAAAGAAAACTTATATGATAAAACTATTTAATAATATCTGAAACATATATGATACTATACATCATATGTATAAGCAATACAAAACATATGAGCTAACATGCTATCTACTAAAAACTAAATATATACATATACATATATCAAAAAATGGAAATCTCAGGTGAAGACCCACTCAAACTGTATCCCATTCTCTAGTCATCTTGTGCTCAAATTTAGCACCCCTAAAAACATTAACCTGCATAAAGGAAAATTGAAAGGGATAAGTTATAACTCATTCAGTAAGTATCTTCTATCTTTACTCTTGGGTACTCTATTATGATATATGCTTGTGACGGGTCATAAGGCTCTAAGCTTTTTTTTTTAAATTCCTTGGCTTAATCATAGCTTTAGCTTGATAGACTCCGCTTAGTCTATTATTAGCCTAACTACTAATCTGAAGAATTTAACTTAGTCTATAACGAGCTTTATAAGTTATTTCCTCTTCTCAATCTTATCTTACTATTCGGGTTCTGCTTTATGTCATGTCATAAGTACGTATATGGGTATATATACAACACGATATGAAAATGAGTCTAAATTAATATGACTTTACACATTTACTATTTTATTGAATTTGTTATCTATGTCATGTTATATGTGTCATGGTATGAAGTATGTTGAAAACATGTATATATCCTTGGATCTAATTACTAAAAACATTTATTGAAAATATAGTTAGAATACAAAGATCTTAAAAACTATCTTGGATATCAAGCTTAATGCTGAAAACTTCTGCATATGGTTCACTTGATTGTTTTTTGAAAACACTGGTTTGTCATGTCATGTCATGCAATACTAATCATGTATAATATCTTATTATTTCTTCTTTTGTAATTACATTATGTTTAACTTGTAGCGACCCATGCCTCAGATCACTGTGCGCTGCAGAAATATACTATAGATAATAAATAAAATATACCTACGACGAAGACCTCTACAGTAAAAGGACTGCTGCTGCTGTTAAATTTAAAATTTCTTTATAAAAGAAAGTTACAAATATAATTTACTATGCTAGTAAATTAAAAATACTAAAATATATGTGTAAAAATCCTCAAGCTACTCATGTATAAAAAATACTGCTTATATAGTGTATACTAAAGTATAATACATACATATATACATCAGAAATAAGTAAAAGCATGCGAGCCAAACATGTTATCTGCTGCCGAGCCATATCCCAAAAAATCTCACAGTTGTATTGCTTCTGCTCAGCTCTCTCTACTCACTGACTTGCAAAAAGGAAACAGGTAAGAAGGGGTGAGTGACAAGGTCACTCAGCAAGCGTTTCCTAACTCAAACACTCGCAGGTCCTACACTTGGCTAGTTACATGACTTGTCACATAGAAATTCTGCTTTACTGTTTTCCTATTTCAGATTTTTTTTATATTCTGAAGTGTATCTGTTTTCTGTATTTTTCTTTATTGTATTCTGCTATGTTTTTCATGAGATACTGTACATGACATGAAATGTATATACTAATGTCATGTGTATGCTAAAAAACTATAAAACTTGCCCTTGGGCCTGATTTTCTGAAAAATTTTCTTTTTTGAAAACTCTTTCTGATAATAAAAGTTATAATTCGAAGATCTTGAATATATACATATAGTATAAGCTGAAAACTGTATCAGAAAATACTGTATCTAAAAATATCTACTATGCTAGTAAGACTGATGAATACAAAGATTCGACACCCTGGTCGTGTGAGCTCAAATCCTACTAAATCTATTGATACACAATTAGTACTCTCTCTAACGAGCTTGGTCAATGACCATATCTTCTCTAGTGGACGTTGGTTTCCCTCTCTAGCGGGTGCGCGAACTCACAGGTGCCCCCTCATATCCACCCCTAACTGATGTCTGAAACATCGTATATATATACTTTAAAATCATACTATTGGATCCTTAAATCCGTTTCTGAAACATCTTATGGCATGTCATGCTCAATGATGATAATCATGCATGATATGATGTTTTATCATCTTACTACTGAGTTCTGTGTGCTTAGAAATAGCTTCGAGTGGCTTAACTTTGCTTAATTTTTCTTTTTCTGCTTTTCTTAAGGTGCACGGGTGTGTGTCTCTATATACACGGGCGTGTGTCAAGGCACATGGGACCGTATGCAACTCATGTCCTTGGGTGTGCTAGCTTCTGGAATCATTTTATCAAACTTTGGATGGTCACATGAGCGTGTGGTACGAACACACAGGTGTGCATACAAGGCACAAGGTCGTGTCTCATACTGCACGAACGTGTAACTACCTCATAACACTCATGTGTCCTACTTACACGGTCGTGTAGAATTGGGAATAGACATACGGGTGTGTACACTCGAGTACACGAGCATGTGTCTGGATTTTTATATGCACACGGGTGCCATGCAAGACCGTGTTTATGTAGAAATAGTGCCACACAAGCGTACATCCTCGCGTACACGGTCATGTGCTCAACCCATAATTTATAGATTACGTCTAAAAATCTAGAAATCCCACTCCAAACACATCCACACTTCAATTCAACAAACATATACATTCAATACTACTGCTAGCATGTACAAATCATCATATCATCATCTCAATCACGCCATATATCATGAATAAAGTATATAACTCATGTATATAAAAATATACACATATAAACATGAAATTAACCATTCAATCAATTCATAATTCATCATTTCAAAGCTTGAGTATGCTGATAATATTTCAAATAAGCACACAATGGTTCTTCACACTCAAAACAGCAAAACATACTCTGAACATAGTGAAAGAGGTAAGGAAACACTTACCTCTCACTATAGAAGCTGGACCTCTCTCTTTGGAAGCTTTTGGATCTTTAATCTAGAACTGAGCTACTGGGGGATCTCTCTCAATCATCCTAGGGTTCACTAGAGCTGATGAAAGAAGAAGAAAATAAAAACTAGAAAAGTTGGAACTACGCGAACTGGAAAATAAAACAATATATGGCTAAATGCCAAGACACACAGTCGTGTGTGCTAGGCACACGGTCTATGCATAGTGAAAAGCTCAATTTCCAATCTCTTTCACGCTATAAATGAAATATTCCTCCAGAATATCCATATACAAGCCACAAAAGGCCTCCAAAAGACTCTTCTACCCCTGAACCCTCTCAAAACTCTTTCCTTTCAAAGAAATCTCTCTTTTACCCTTGGATTCATAACCTAAAAAGATAGTTCTACCCTCGGGCTATTACATAACTGAATAATTGTTATGGCTTTATGCTGCATCTAACTTACTGAAGTTTCAGTTTCTACAACTTATTAGGCTTGCTAATAGGTTTTACATAAGATATTTTATGTTTTGTTATGTATTTGCTAGTTTTATATTCTATCGTTTCATAACTATTTCTATTTTTGTTTTTGTTTCCATTTATATTTTCTAATTGTAACATATCTATTACTAACGTTACTTGTAGGCTGCTATTGAGTTTCTCTTACTTGTGTGAGTTAAGCCTAATGATTCTAGAAAAATATAGTTTGCTTTCTTTTGTTGTGTTATTAAACTACTATTTCTTCTCTTGTTTTGCTTAATCTGCTTAATCTATTTTTATTTTAGGAATTCTACTTTTAATTCTAGAAAATCTGCTAATTTTAACTAACAAACAATCATACACTTTAGGACACATAGGCGTGACCCTATATGCACAGGCCTATATCAAAGCTCACTATACGGTTGTGACCAACCTAGACATAACCATACAAAATTAGGAAATGCACATGATTGTGACCATAATACATATGGTCATGTGCCAAAGGCGTTACTATATTGACCCTAGCTTTTTTTCTTATTCTGCTTAATCATCTTGATTTTACCAAAATCCTTAGGTGAAACATAAGGTTTAGTATAAGGAAGAAAACCCTTTTGATTTATATACATCAAAACCTTAAGTCCTTTTTCTACTTTCAAAGCCAAATTACACATATCATTGAAAGAATGATAACTAATATAACCATTAAGTGCTTTTTTTCTTCAGGTGTATCACTTCTCATTTTAAGGTTTTCAAACCGTTGTACATGATCTTCTACCTTGTTATCTCTTTACTTCAAGTTATGAAGCTTGAAGTAAAGATCTATTTTATGATTCTCAAGTAGAAATTTATTTTTCATCATTCTTTTGAGTTTCTCCCATGATCCCACTCTTCTTTTTCGTCTTTTTTCTCTTTCTTTTGATATTCTTCCACCCCTAGGAACCATAATCTTTAAACATCAATGTGGCTACTCTAAATTCTTCTCATCATCATAGCCTTTAATGAAAAATCTTTTAATGCGATACAACCAATCCAAATTAAGTTTACCATCAAATTCAAGAATGTCTACTTTTAAACCTTTATCATCATCATCATTTCTTCCTCTTCTACTTCTATGAAATTTAGGTTCCTTATTATGTCCACTACACAATAAGATTTTATCATCAAGTGTTGGTGTTCAGATAATGGTTCTTTGTCTATAATAGATAGTTTGATCATGAGTATCTTGGGTGGTTTGATGTTGATGGTGTATAAAAGAAGACTCATCCTTTTATCATGGAGGTACTCTAGCTTAGCTAACATTACAAGATTCTCGGCTTTGGATAAGCTTGGCCTAGTCTTAGGACATACCATGCACAAGTCTAATAAGTGTTTTAAATCTCTCATTCATCTCAATTTGCAAATCAAGAATTTGTTCTTCCAATCTCAAATCACCAACTCTCCAAAAGTGGTGAAAGTGATTGAGAACTCTCTCTGCTTGCCATTTTGTTGATTAGTTCAACTTGTGATAGGTCTAAAAAGTGTTTAAGATGAACATGTAATAAAAATATGGTTAGGTGAACACTAAATTTGAAAGTTAATAGTAAATCCAAGATGATGAATAGTGTCTACAATGGTATGGAAATGGTTAGACAAATGTTTAGGTTTATTGATTTTGGGTTAATACAAGTTAGTTATATGTTTTAGTTTGAATTCTAGTAATTAGGTTTGACAGGTTGTAAGGGTATATGTTTGAGGGTTAAGATGGTAAAAATGGTTATGGGTAATTTGGGAATGAGATTAAGGTTTGGTATTATTATATAGGATTAATAATAAAATTAAGCTTAAGGCGAGTGAGGTGAAAAGTTTGGGAAACAAAGGTAATTTATGAAAAGTAAATTACTTCGCTTAGATTAATTGCATTTAATTCCAAGGTGGGCTAATTAAGGCTCATGCAAATTAGTCAAGGTTAATGGAATATGGCAAGCAGAATAAAACAAATCAACTTTATGAAAACCAATAGTATGCCAAATTAGAAGTTCATCAACTTCTCTCTTTAAACCACAAGTTCACAAACTTATCAACAATCAAATTTCACTTCAATCTTCCTCCAAATTTCATAACAAAGTCAACATTCAAATGAGTCAAAGCTTTAAACCTAGGCTTTAATACTAATTTGATATAAAACTACTCACTAAGTGATTTATCAAGTCAAGCTAACAATTCAAATTTACATATATAAGGACAATCTCCAAGTAAAAAGATAGAAGTTTGGCCATAAACTTACAACAAACAACTTGACTTACTTAAAAAATAACTTGCAAGATGGAGAATTAAGCATAAAGGAACTATAGATCCACCAACTTGATTCAAGTTCACCATTAATCTCCTTACAGTAAATTGGATAAAGAAATCAGGATCACAAGAACTAAATAGTCATAAGTTTTAATTAAGAGAAAAAGCTTCAAGCTTTTCATCCAAAGTTTTCTTTATTACAAGAGAAACAAAATTTTTATATTGGCTTTACAAAATCAAAATTAAGCCATAAAGCCCTTAGATACATAGATTAAAATATGAGATAAAAAAGTCATTTAAAAAGTCTAAAATGGACATGACATTCATGAAGAGTCTAAACAGGCAAGTTGCAGCCTAATGTTGCCTTGCAAAAATACAATGTTAGGGCCATGACCTAGGGTTAGGCCTACTATTGCCTTGCAAAAACAAAATGTTAGGATTTGGAGGTTGCTTGAAAGTGATATTAATCATAGCTTGTGGATGATAATTTCATGGAGACTTGATTTGGCAATTTTCTATTAATAATTAACATGCTCGATCTAAGGCTTTTATGGCTAGGATGAGTGAATTAAGTCTAACCGAAAATGCAAGGGTTTTATGTCTTGCATTTCCAAAGATTTTTTTCTCACCATCAAGGATTACAAGGCTTTTGGTACTTGTAATCATATTAGTTTTTGTAATATATAAACGTGATCCTTGGGTATGTTCTTGATACTCTATTTGATTTTACAATTATCTATTGTATCACTACCCTTTGGCAACATCGATAATCTCTTACATACAAATCATTGCATATTAACAAATACACCCCTACTCAATGGCTAATAAATTCCACTTTTGCTTTGGCAACAATCAATCTTCCCCTTGGTAGAGGTGTACCTTTTGCTTTAATGAACAAGGTTCTTATGAAGGCTTTTTAATTGACTTAATATTTATTAAGAGATTTTTAATTCGGTCTCACCAATTTTAGTCCAGATGTAAGGTGATATTTTGCAATAAAATAAAACCTTAAACATGCATACTATGAGACACAAATTAATATGTTGGTATATGAGTCTAACTAATGTTGGGTCCCTACTTTAAAGAGACCAATTAATCAACCTAGGTCATGTTTCTTCTTTTCTTCAAGACTTCAAGTATGCACCTTCTTCTCCTCTCTATGTTTTAAAGTAATTACATTGTTTTGTCTCCTAATTATATAATTTCTAAGAAAATTTTCAAGTAACTGCCTATTCAAAATTTTACATAAAAAATTCAAAAACCTTAAATTACATTTAAGAGAAAGGAGATAAGAAAGGAATTGCATCTGGAAAGACATAAGAGAAGGTAGGACTTACAAGTCCTATTTAATAAATTGTAACATACATTCCCAAAAAATTCTAAAACATATATAGGCAAGTTTACTCATATACTAGGTACCATGCATATACATCAACAAACATGCATACATACAATTAATATAAAATAAAGTTAACTTTAATTATTTAACTGTGTGTTAAATTATTTTTGGTTTTTATAATTATACAAAATTAAAATAGACCTCAAAACATGTAAAACTTGTAATTTAACCCATGGCAATCAACCCAAGGTCAAAATGCAAGAGTTTCATTAGTCGTAAGTGTGTGGCACCAACTATATAGGCATGACAAGGCATCTCATAGGTGTAAGCACAATTATGCATAACCATGTTGATAGGCAAACTTTAGTCTATGTACAGGTATGAGTCCAGGAGTCATACCTGTACATAGGCAATACATGGACTCAAAAAATGACTCATGACCGTGACAAACATATTTCCCGAAATTTTCAAAGATAGAAATCACCATAAAACCACCCCAAAGGCATGGTTGATGTTAGAAATGACCAAAATTGGCATGAGACATCAATAGTCATTTCCAACAACATTTCCATTACATGTAACAACGTGAAATTGGTCACTCAACCAAAATTGTAGCAAATTAGCCTAGATTCATAATCCAAGCAAATAAAACAACATAAAAAAAACTCAGTATCTAACATGTTTACCTTATTAATATACACAACATGTTATCTCTATACTAAACATATAATAACTTGCATATTGTTAGACCTTTTGGTTTTGATGATAACAAAAATATGTTAAAAGACTAATGTACTCCTAGAGTTATGTCATTTATGACCAAAAAGCTTAAAACCTTTATTTTTGTAGGTTTATGGCAACACACGACTATATGCTCATTAAGCGTGATCATGCATAGTTAAATTTTAACTTGTGCATCGAAAATAAGATGTCGCGTTCATTGCTCGTACTAAGGCCTAGAATTCTGTAAAAATATTTTAGGGCCAATATAATTATGCAATTGTTATGCAAGACCATTAAGCACATATCAGGGCCAACAAAACCAAAGAACTATCATGTAACTCGGTCGTGCTTAGTCAAAGTCTCAAAAGTCAACTGCACCATTGTGTCCAAAGAAACAACATGATCATGCACAAACAATTTCAAGGCAATAAGAGCTCTTCAATTGTGTAGCCTCATCATGTATAATGGTCAAAGTTCTTAAGTCAATGCATGACTATGCAGTTCTCAAGTCAACATGAGCTTTTCAATTATGCACCCATATATACAAATGACTGAAAACAAATTTTTTAAGTATACTCCCTCAGACAACATTTCAACTATTTTCCCTCAATATATATTTTTGACAAATGCCTCAATCCTAGATATCATGAACTCTAATGCTCAATATGGATCATGCTTAATATATAAATTTTTTATTTGTTTTTTTTTTTTTTTTTTTTTTGCAAATTTCATTTTCTTGCTTCAGGTTTTATTTGATTTCCTTAGGTTGTAAACCTATTTTCCACGTGAGTAATCGATACTTTAATACTATCACCCAATTACCCAACTAGTCACAAACCTAAGTTGTTTTGTATACTCTTATCTCAAGTTATCTTTTAATTGAGGGTCACTCATGGCAAGCATGACAACCCTCAACCTACTTAGTAACTAAGACATTAGAGTAGTTGAATTTAATTCATGGCCTTAGATTTCCTATTCTCTCTTTCTCTTTCTCTTTCTCTTTCTCTCTTTCTCTCTCTCTCTCTCTCTCTCTCTCTCTCTCTCTCTCTCTATATATATATATATATATATATATGTATATTCATTCTATCTAAGAATCTAAGAATTGTACATTTTCAACAAAAGTCAAACAATTGTCAAGTCTATCGAGGGATTTTTAAACTTGTCACTTCCATACATGAATATAACACATAAATAACTCCTCAAACTAAATATCAACCAAACATACCTCAAACCTAAAAGTCTTAATTTTATAGTGTATGTCTTTCCATACTCCCGAATTAAATACAGTTAGCTTATTATATGTCAATCCTTCATCATATTTAACTATAATCATAGTCCTACGAGTTAACTCAACACACACATACATACACTTAAACAAAAAAAAAAATTGTCACAATATTTCAAAAATTTGTCACTGATAGTGTTAGTCATGCAATCCTCAACTCTAACCTAGTATCGATATTGTCCTCAATGTAAATAAGAAAAGCAAAAAGTTAGAGCTACTTCCCTTATTTTTTAGGTAAAATTAAGTTGTCTCCTATAAGCACTTGTTTATAGTCTTTAGCTCACCTTGATATTGATCTTGCTAGGTTAGATAATTTAATGGGATAGAGACTCCACCTTTCCTCAATCTTTGTCCTTGTAATATTTCCACTTTTGCATCTTAACTATGTACTTCTTTTTCTCTTTATAATTTATTTTCTTAGTTCCTCTAAAGTAAGCCTTGGTGACTATGAATGAACCAATCCCTTTAGCTCTTAATTTGAGTCAAGGATCGATGTCAGGCTTTAAATGTAACCCTTTTTGTTTACCCTTAAATATGTTACTATTTATATTCTAGTCATACCATTTTTTTTACTTTGTCTTTGAAAGGTCAAACTTTGTCATACTTGTCATTCTTAAGCTCTGTTAATCGTTTGATCACATCTAATCTATGACAGGTTTCTTTTTTGATAGAAGGCTTTATAATTTCATACACATTGAAGATTATTGTCTTTTCATCCACTTTTAACTTCAACATCTCTTCCTTTACGTCTATTAATGCTCTTCTAGTGGCTAGCCATAAAATTAGTACGAAAGATGAAGTTGTCTATCTTGACTAGCATGTCCTCCACAATACCCTTTGAATATTTGATAGATCTATTTGCCAATTATAAGGAGACTAAGGTGGGTTATGGTTATCCATATCTTAATTTCAAAAAAATAGATTATGGCATTAGATTAATACTAGCACCCAAGTCAAATAAAACATTAGGAAAGAGATCGTAATCCTTGGGTCTTTAAGCTTTAGAGGTAGCTTATTTTGCAAGATGGCTTAATACTCTTCTGTAAGTTTTGTAGCTTCATGCTCTTCTATCTTCTTCTTGTTTGATAGGATTTATTTTAAGAAATTTGCAAAACTTGGAATTTCAAGTAAAGCATCTACCAAAGGTATGTTAATATGCAACTTTTTAAATACCCCCAAAAATTTTGCAAATTACTTAGCTAGTTGACACTTTTTATACACAAGAGGAAAAGAAGATTGAATTTCTATCATCTTTGGCTCACCTACTTTAACAGCAAGCTTATCTTGTTGTTTATTGGTTGTTATATGTTCGTCTTGACCCTTAGTTTCTTTCCACTTCTCAATAAGATTGTCATTACTTATTCTTTGCATATTTTCCACTTAAGCATCTATATATTTATGTCTGTCTTTTCATACTCAGTGGGTTGCACATTTATCTTTAGCCTTGTCTTTTGTTTATGACTCTTTATTGTAGACTTAAGATTCTTTCGGTGTATTTTTTCACCTTGAGGTGATGGCCACTACTTGCTCTTTAAGATTCTTTTCAATATCACTCGATAAAGTCCCTTAAGCTATTCCAAAAATTATATTAGCTAATTGTCTCACTTATATCTTTAAATTTCTTATAAAAGTCTCTTGATTTTGAAATCTTGTTTGAGCACTGCTAATAAACTTTTTTAATAATTCTTCCAAATTAGACTTATTCTCTTGAGGTTGAACTTCTAAAGGTGGCAATCTTATTGTGTTCTAATTGTTCTATGAAAAATTTGGATAATTATGCCGACTTGGATTGTAGGTGTTTGAATAAAGATTATTTTTGTTGGGCGTGTAAATATTACTAACATTATTAGCATGCTTAAAAGGATTTAAAAATGGATTACCTACCTAACAATCGACACAAGCATGCCTTCATCTTCCACATAAGTTACAATTTACATTTTTCACTTGTATCATTACTAGATTGTCTATCTTTTCGTTGAGTGCTTTAATTTGGGTAGCCAATGTAGTGAAGCATTCTACTTCCTGAACCCAAACAACTATTATTGGTGCTTTATTTGTCTACCATTGATAATTGTGAAAGATCATCTCATCTAATAGCTCAAATGCTTGTCTAGGTGTTTTTCTCAAAAAATTGCCCTTTATAGTTACATTAATTATAGTTAGTAGGTATTAAACTATTATAAAAAATCTGTACTAGAAACCATATTGGTAGACCATGATGTGGTTATTTTTTAACTAGTTCTTTGTATCCTTGTCACGCCTCACAAAATGATTATATAGCGAACTACATGAAAATGGTTATATCATTGTGCAATTCAACAATCCTTGATAGAGGACATAATTTTGCTAGAAATCTCTATGCCATCTCATCTCATGTACTTATTGATCCCATAAGTAGTGAATTTAACCAACTATTAGCTTTATCCTTTAATGAAAACGACAAAAACCTTAGCCTAATGACATCATTAGTGAACCCATTCTATTTGAATATATCACAAATATCTAAAAAATTGGTAATGTGAGTATTAGGATCATCACTTGGAAAATCGTTGAATTGTATAGATGTCTAAATTATCTAAATTATGTCAAGTTTGATCTCAAAATTATTAGCTTGTATTACTAGTCTTCTTATGTTTGAATTAGTCCTCTCGATGGAAGGTGTTGCATAATCAATCAAAGATCCTTAATTTATTACTCGATTACCTTGCTCTAAAGTTAGAGGTACCATTTATTGTTCGCGCTCTTCAGTATCAAGTCAAATTATGTACAGTCTTTTTAATCTATGAAAAGGCTTAAGTAATAAGTTGCTAATATGTGTCATACAATATGCAAATACCTATAAAACATACAAAACCAAGTAGCATCACAAAATAGAAAGAAAAGAAAAAAAATCTAAAAAATTTTAAAAAATCTAGAGTAAAATTGGAATAATAGGTCTTAATTTTGTCTAAAACTTAATCTTTGACAACAATGCCAAAAACTTAATACGTTAAAATTAAAGCTAACTTTCTAATGAGTGTAATGGTCTTAAGTAATATAATGAAAACACTCAAGGCTGTCAAATCCATAAGATTGTGTAAACAAGTATCGAGATAACACTATCTCTAATATTATCTAGACGATCGACTTAGATTTGAAAAATTATTAAAAACTAAACTAAACAATAAATAAAAACAATTTAAACTAAAACTAAATGCAATTTAATCGACCACATAAATACAATGAGAGAAGACACTAAGACTTTGGATTCATTAATCCACTTTAGAGTATATTCTCTATATGATTGAAAAAACAATGTTATTCATGTGATTAGAGAGTTCTCTAATTCAATCAATATTCTTTCTTAAGCAATATCAATTCTACTTTAATATCTAACAACCTACTATATTTCTAGACAAATTTAATTAGACGAAAGTGCATTATTTATTTATAAAATCCACAAGCTTTCAATATAACTTAATTGTGCTTATGACTATTACATGTATCAATTTTTATATCTCTATAATTAATTGATCTATGACATACATTATTTAAACTTTTTCTCAATATCACCTCTCAGTCTCAATTACATAACATGAATCATATTGCAAATTGGTCAAGTTTCTAACAAATATTAAACTCATAATACGCACTTATTATAAAATAAAATTAAACATGTCATAATTGATTATTTTATAATTTTCTTTTTATCCTTGTCCGAACTAGACCAGATCATTTGATTTAATTGGTTTAACCAAAAATAAACCTATAATCTAATTCAGTTTATTCCTAAATATTAACTTTCTTAAGAATTAGTAAAAAAATAAAAAAATCAATTAAAACTAACTAAAATGAGTTTATATAATTAAACAATTTTTTTTTAAATTAACATAATTAAAATTAAAAGTAATATTTATGCTTCAAAAATATAATGAATGCTTTATAATATTTTACAAATAAAAATAATTTGAAAATTAATTAAACCTACCAATTAAACTACGATCCATTGAAACAATTACTTTTATCGAAACCTTCCGCTTAAAAAATATAAATGTAGTCTCGATGGTCCATCTATCAACGTTTGTTTTTCTTTTTTTTTTCTTTTTTTTTCCCTTTCAAATCGCCTTCCATTACTGGGTTGCGCGGGCCAAGTGAATCAGACTTCATTTAAGATTATATACAGCATCAAAACCGTACAGGAATTAGAAAGATAAAACCCTGATGCAAGATGTTAGGGCCACATGTTTCTTTTTTTTTTATATACACGATTTCAATCAGGGCCCCAGAAAATCTCCGCTAAACAAAATAGAAACATTTACAGCATTTAAAATCTTATCAGTGGACATCAGGAGTCGCCTTGCTCTTCCCACGGTTGCCTTGGCCATTCTCGTAAGTCTTTCCATCTTTGCACTGCCCTCTACTGATTTTGATCATTTGGTCAGTGCCTCTACATCTGTAACAAACGAACCTAGCCGGCACTGCATCTGAATCATGAATGCCAGAACATCTCGTGTGCTGCCACACGCCACATACATCGCAAGCCAACATTCTTTCACCATCATCATCCTTGGCTCCACATCTACAATCTACAGTCCATCTCTCAATCCCTCTCTCCATTCTATATTTACCAAGCCCATTTTTTCCAAGGCATCTTCCTCGGATACAAACTGATTCGCTAGACCCTAGTAAGAGTTTGACCTGGGTGGAATCATCTACACCACTATAGCCAAGTAGCTCTTCGGCCTGAAATCTTCTATACACCAAATATACTTCTTGAAAAGCCTTTGCAGCTTCAACTTTCAGGTCAGAAACAGTAGCATTTACAGGTAAGACAATTAGCTCGGAGGGTGGATGTGAGGCATTTCCTTCAGAGAAATCCATGACTTCCAGCTCACATGAGAGGCATATCTCAGATACTTCCTTAATTGAAGACATCACCTCAGGATAATAGTCTTTCATGAATTGCTTGCAGTCAATAAGTTTTTCCGCTGAGCTGATTGCCAGGTCTCTTGTTGCCTCAGGTCCACAATTAACCATGCTTTGTGGGTGGAGAAGAGATTCAAAAAAGAATCTAAGATCCCGCAAGAGAATTTCTTGAGAAGGACGTTTAATTATGGAAGAATCAATACGAGAGGTGATGCCATTAAAGGAACAAGTTGCCTGCCCAAGCCTGTGATCAAAAACAAAACATACAACAAATTAGATCTCATCGCACACACTGGATAAACACAAAGCATACAGCATCAAACATATGGGTCAACGTTTCAGGGCTTATTGAAAGTCAAAATGAAATTCTAAACCCACGTAACTTAAAAAAAAAAAAATCAAAATGCATCAATAGTAAAGCCTAATATCATAACCAGGATATTACAAACATTAATAAGCAAATACTGACCTATATTCAAATGCACCTGAATCAGGATTGCACCTGGCTACAACCACCATCCCATCCGCTGCTAATTTTCCACCAAGTTCTTTGAGACAGTGATCAAGTAGCTCTGACTTGGCCACTTTACATACAGCACCCCTAAGAGTTCGCCAACTTACCCAATTGGATCTAGACACTGCTCGCAAAACTCTAAACATGGCTTCATCCACACACTCTATTTCAGCCTTGGTCCAAGATTGCACAATGTCTGATGCACAATGACGAGGCTTCTTGCAGGCAGCTTCATCAACCTTTGTGCTTGATGAAGATTTGTGGTCATCATGAATCAGTCTCATCAAGAAACAAAAGAGATCTCTCACATTCACAAGCTCAAAGTCAGACATTGACTGGTAAAACAAAATTCTGTCCTGTAAATGAGTACGGGGTTTTCGTCCTTGAGATAGAAAGAAGGATAATGGCATGGTAGAAAGGGTTTCAACAGCTGAGTTATAGGCATCACGTGTGAGAGCAAAACTACCAGCACCAAATTCGTAACCCCAGTCACCATACCATGGATGACCTCTGGTGATGGCATGAAGTAGTCGGTATTCCATTCCATACTTTTTTGATACATCCATAACACTGACCTTTCTGTTCATGTGTAGAAAAAGATGCAAATTTCAGATAAATAATGGTGTTACCAGCATTCATATTAAATGCACAAATGTACTTCAGCAAACATAAAACCATGGAACGAAAAGATACAAACTGCAATTGGATTAGATGAAACAAATCAATTGCATCACAAGAGAAGCATACAGCACAACTTAATTACAATAGTGTGAAAACCATATAACAATACAATCAATTAATTGGGTCAGAGGCCAGAGATGGAATAATATCCCAGCCATAACTAAGATTTTCACTCAACTACAAATTCCAATGCGTGTATGATAACATTAGCAGCCAATATTTCACATGATTACCTTGTTCCACACTGATTTTACCAATCTTTTAATTTGAACCATCTTCAAATCATGGCCAAAAGACAATTCTCATACATAATCAAAGGGAACAAAAGATATGAAGCAGAGACATTAAAACAGCCACAACCTTGCATACAAGTAAATAGTATTTATCAGATACGGGCTCTTTAATGTAATAAGATTGCCTTAACTGGTATACAAGCAATAAGCTGTAATAACACTTCTTAGAGATTCTAACCTGACACCAAGAGCTTTACATAAGCGATCCCAGAAGTCCATAATATCACAACCAGAAAGTACCCTGGAACCCCCTTCCCTGCCATTGACCCTCAGAAGGTGGCCATAACCGTTAGCATGAACTACGCCGTGTAAAAGATGAGTAGTGTCCTCTAACTGGTGGTACACCCAATCTTCAACATCATCCGTGGTCGTCACATGGTTGCATGACTTGCACCTAATGCAGCAAGTACCACAAATAGTGAGTGCACCGAGATGGCATTGGAATTGTAATTGGTTAAATAAGAGATAATTAAAAAAAATGCAAATCAGAATAAATTTCTCTTTGGCAATAATTTCATTGGATACACCTATGTATCCAAATCTAGTGATTTCACAAACTTTGACATCTGGTGGAAATTCTCAAAAATATTCTCCTGTTAAAGATCAAGCAGTAAATACTACGTGGACAAAGCAGTGATACATCAAATACTTAAGATATCAGCAACTGAAAAAAATCAAACTAACCTGGAATCGGACAAATGCAAGACATCTCCACAGCATGCACATGGTTTGTTATACCCACCAATGGATTTGCCGTCAGCCTTCACAATAAAATGGTATCGTTTGCTGCACACAGGATTCCCACTCCAACCTTGAACAGATAAAACCAATGAGAACCATCAGTCATTGGGAATTTATTATAATGAAAACTGACTTTTACATTCGTTGCCTCATAGATAAACGCAATGGTACAAGAGTCCATCTCAAAAATCAGATGGGTCCCTTGGTCATCATCAAATGCTGAATTTTCAACCACTCACAACAACAAAAAATAATAATAATAATAATAATAATAAATTGAACTTGGGCTTTTGAGGCACAAGAAATAACTACTAATATTGAATAAAATAATTAAAACAGTTGAGGAATAAAGTCAGGTGAACCGCCACATAATCAATCAAGAAAAATGAAATTAAACCAATATAAAAAGAGTTGAAGCATACAGTCGAGACATGAAAGCATGTTCATTTTAATAATTAAAATTATCCAATAATCGACAACAGCAGCCACGTCGTCGTTTTAATTTACAATCATGCCATCACTAGAGTAAAATAATAGTGTAGGGACATTTTAACAAAGCAAGGTCGAAAAATTATATTTAATTACGCCAGGGATAGTTTAGGTTAAAAAAAAAAAAAAAGAAGTAGACCCGGTCAATAATAGCTGTCACGCAATACCGAAAGCAGAGTGTCCCATCAACATCAGCTGTGTTTCACTTAGAACTGCCACGCGTCCAAACAACAAAACAAAAGTAAGCGAAAATAAAAATATCGTTTTCATATGTGCCCCACTTCGATCTAATACCTTATCTTCTCACGAAAAATTACAATCCATCACACAAAGAAACACGTTCAATTCAATTATTAATTAAATAAAACACTTTTTGCTGTCTCATATTGTCACTGAGTTTTAGCCTTAAACATCTACCATCAATTCATCTCAAGAGATAACAGCGTGATATTTCGCGATATTTTCCTATGAAAAAAGAATCTTCGAATTCCCGCCACAGCAACCGCCTACCGGGAAGATAAAAAGAAAAAGCCACAGAGCGTCCAAGAAAAGCGTAGAGAAATAAAAAATAAAAGAAACATACTGAAAAAAAAAGGCAAGAGAAGGAATCGGTCAACAATAAAACGACTCGGAACGAGTCAACTCACCAACGACACGGCACTGATCACAGTACAACGATCTGGATCTAGCAACGTCCTCTTCAACAACGTCCAAACAAACCGTAACCGGAGACGACAAATTGGTAACGTCCGTGGCATCGCCTACACGGAACTGGATCTGCCATGTGAGCAGGTGAGGGAAGAGCGAGGACGGTGGGGGCAACAGTGCTTGGTGAGACAAGAAGGTCCGTACCCTAATTCTAAAAGGGTCGGAGGGACCAGATCGAGATCCAGGTCCGTCAATAGAAGGAAATGTAAGGAAGTCGTGGAGATCTGCTGTAACTCTTCTCTTCATTCGCTTAAGAGGTCTTCCGCTAACAACCATGTCGGTGGGGCGGCGCGTGAGGGTAAGGTCGGATCTGACTTTGAGATTAGAGGTAGCAGGGGAGTGGAAAGTTTGAGTTAAAAGGGTGAAGAGTTTTGAGAGGGAAAATGAAAGGAACGTTTAATTTTGTGTAGGGTTTTATGATTTGTTTGTTAGATGAAATTAGTTGTATCGCTCTGATTGATACGTGGATTGGTTATTTAAGACAAGCTTTTTTATTTGTTTGATTTAAATCGTTCTTTTTGGTTTAAAGAATCCGACACTGGAGTTAAGTCGGTTTGGGGAGAAAAAAAGAGTCTTGTTAATATCGAAGTTGTTTTGTGTTCAGTGAATTTCTAGGCCTTCCTGAAAGACTTCTAAATTACGACAACACCCTTAAGCAGTGAAAAAGGTTGTACTTCTACAGTTGTCCTTGAATATAGGGCACGGACTAATTTTAATGTCGAGACTTTTGGCTAATTTATGTTCTTATGGGACTGTTCGTAATTCTCAAAAACTTATCGGAGAAGAAATGCAAATGTAGAAATAGGATAATATCAAGTGATACTTTTATTTGATCATCTGATCAATGATCAAGAAAAATATATAAAGATTTTTGACTTATTACAAAATTATTTAGAAATCATCACCTAAATTATATTGAAAAGAAGCGTGACAATGGTGAAAATCATTAATTTTATTAGTTTAATAAATAAATTTGAAAAGTTAAGTACAATGTAAGAATGCATTAAATATTCATGTTGGACAACTTGAAAGTTAACCTTTACTATTTGACTTGTTTTAATTAATTTATTGTATTCTTAAATTTCTTCAATTAAAGATGCAAACATTAACCAGGGATGAGACACATAATTCCAAAAAATTGGGGTTTTCCAATATCATGAAATGTCAAATATAAATAAGGATTTGCAATTAAAGTGAAACAAGTTAAAGGAACAAAAATAATTGCATAAAAAAAAATAAAGGAAGGCGTAGAAGCATTAACGATGTCTATGCATGCATTAGTCAAGCATACCAATTATTCAAATCAATCTATAGCAATTTCAATATATATGTTGAACCTTAATATTTTGATGAAGATAAAAATATGTTTAAAAAACTAATGTACCCTTAGCATGAGTTAATTCATAACAAAAAAAGCAAAAAGTTTAAATTTTGTAGGTTTCAGGCATTACACAACCATGTGTACTTATATTAAAACTCATACGTTGAAAACACAAGACCGTACTCATGATCATGCTAGAACTTGTGAATTTTAGAAAAAAAATTTTTAAGTCCAATACGATCATACTGAAATATAACATAATTATACTTGCACATTTCAAATCCAATACGACCATTCTAATTGTGCAACTGTGTCATGTTAAGTCAAAATAGGAAAAGTCAAACACATGACCATGTTCAAAGAAGACACACAATCGTGTGATCGCATTTATGAAGAAGCACGAGTCCTTCAATCGTGTAACCTCGTTGTGCTAAGGAAGAAGGTCAAAGGTTAAAACCAAAGACATGACAAAGGAAAAGAGGAAAGAAGTGTTGATAGTTAGTGCCCAACATAAAGCCAAGTGCAAAGGCGAGGCCAAGCCCAAGGCTAAAGTCAATATCCATGCCCCATTTATTTTGCAACCCACTAATGGTGTGGGAAAATGATATATGGTTTGCTTCTTTTGTGGTAAACTGGGCCACTAAAGGAAATATTATAAAGCCTTCCTTGAGCACAAGAAGAAGAGGTCAACTGCTTCCACTTCAAGTATATATGTTATTAAGATTAAACTTACTTTTTATTCATCTTAGGTTGTAAACATAGGATATGGTACTTATATCACTTTTAATATACAAGGACTAAGACAAAGTAGATCATTCAACCAAAAAGAGGTATACCTACGTGTTGGACATAGAGTGAGGATCACAACTCTAGTCGTAAGATCTTATAGCTTTGATTAGAATTTAAAAATTGTTATTATATACCAAATGTTTCAAGAAATTTATTTCTTGTATTTGTTTTAAATAAAAAGGGATACTTTTTTTTACTATTGCTGGTACTATAACCGTTAGATTGAATAGTATTTTTATATAACTGCGTGTATGGTTAATGAATTATATATTCTAAACTTAGATAATAATGAAATTCTCAATGTTAATACAAGCAAATGTATTAAAACAAATAAACTGAATCTCACTTATCTATGTCATTACAGGCTAGGGCACATAGGTCTAAAGTGCATTTCAAAGCTCCAATCTATTGAGGTTTTACAATCATTTGACTTTCAATCTTATGATAAATACAAATCATGCCTTATGAGCAAGATGGTCAAGTCACCTTTTACTAATCAAAATGAAAGAGTGACTGAACTAATAAGGATTATATATAGTGATGTGTGTGGACCCATGGCAATATATTTCTCAAAAGACAAATCGAAATGCTTTCACAAGTTTAAAGAATTTAAGAACAAAGTAAAAAACCAATTCCACAAAAGTATTACGATCTTTTGTAGTGATCGTGAAAGAGAGTACTTGAGTGCTAAATTCAATGAATACCTAAAGGAATATGGTATAATTTCACAACTTACATCTTCTATTATACCACAACACAATAATGTATCTAAATAGAGGAATTGGACCTTGATAGATATGATTAGGTCTATGATGAGTTTTTAGAGAACTACTCATGTCATTCTAGGGTTATGTCCTGAAAACTATAACATATACACTTTACTGTGTCCCATCTAAATCTATAGAGATGACACTTTATAAGTTATAAACTGGGCGTAAGCCCAATCTAAATAACATAAAGGTTTAAGGCTATAAAGCTTATGTTAAGAAACTGACTTCAAATAAGTTGAGTTCCAAAGCCAATAAATGTGTATTTATAGGTTACCTAAAAAAAACTACAGATTATAATTTCTACCACCTAGACGAGCAAAAGGTTTTTATTATTCAATCTGGTGTCTTTCTCAAAAAGGAATTCCTTTCTAAAAGGATTAGTGAAAGGAATATGAAGTTCGATAAGACTCTTGAATCATATATGTCTATAGATATTAGATAGGACAATATGCCATGTGACATGGTTGATCATGGTATACTTTAATTATATATGTCAAGTAGAGTACATCACAAACTTGAGAGCTATGAATATCTTTTGACTCAACACGGTGATGTATTTGTCATCTTTGTTGACGAGCCTAAAACCTACATTGAGGTTATGATGGATCTAGACTTTAAGAAATGGCTTAAAGCCATAAAGCTTGAGATGGACTCCATATATTAGAACCAAGTATGGACTCTAGTGGACACACTTAAAGGGGTAAAACCTCTAAGGCGCAAATGGGTTTTTAAGAAGAAAAATGATATGGATGGTAACGTGCATACCTATAAAACACAACTGATTACTAAAAGTTTGAATCAGAAGCATGACATTAATTATAATAAAACCTTTTCATGGTTACAATGCTTAAGTCCATCCAGATTATGTTTATGATAGATGGATTTCAAAAATGCCTTTCTAAAGGTAACCTTGTAGAGGATATATATATATGACACAACCTAATGGTTTCAATCTTGATAGACAGACAAACAAAGTATGTAAGTTACAAAGGTCTATTTATGTAGGACTCGTCACCACAAGTACCCCCTGTTGCTGAGTAACACTGTTCTTTTATTTATTAAACTGGAAATCGGGTACCCGCGACGAGAATCTTACGGAAAAAAAAAAACACCGCCGCTAATTACATAAGCGGAAGCTGAAACTGAAGCTGAAGTATAAATATACAATGAGCCCAAACTAGCCTTTTATACATGTAATCATTTCTGTACATCGTTCTTTATATCTGAGTATATACATTAAAGTACAAGACCTCACAGGTCTAAAACTAAAAGAAAATACAACTGAAACTGGTGTGTGGGGTCGTCTCCCACGAGCCTCAATCCACGCGTTCCTCGTCAGCAGCAAACTGACCTAAAAAGGAAGGAAGAATGAAAGGGATGAGTGATAAAGATCACCCAGTAAGCATTCCTTACTTCCCTCGTCCAAGCAAGCACTAAACAGAACACACACACCTGGCCTCGGCCTTATTCATGCATCTAATCGCTTGCTGGCGCTGAAACTGATTTTATAGTTGTCTGTTCTTCTTATTATTCATAACATGAAATGGATGACATGTCATGATAACTGGAATCTGAATATGCATGCATCCGAATCCCTATATATATCCGAAGATACCTGCTGTGCTAATCAAGCTGATGAACACAAGGATTCGACATCCTGGCCAAGTGGGCTAAACATTCTAGCTACTGGCTAGAAGGATGAATGCTGTGCTGAGCAGTCTGACTGGTGTTAGAAAGTTAGGTCCCACAGATGTCCCCTCGAGTTCACCTAAAACGGTAACCCATACATTGGGTCTTGAGTGCTGAAAATTACTGAATTCAGATCTCCAGATCCTCTTTCAGGCTACATGCTATGCTATGGTATGCATATGCTACATTTCTTATCTGAATACTGGTTTATCTACTGATTATTAGCCTTTGGATAGATTACCAAACCTTTATGTCTCATTTTCTACATTTTCTAGAAAAATCTATTGAGCACACGGGCGTGCAAAGAAGACGCACGGGCGTGCATGTGCACACACTGTAGCATCCCAGGTTAGAAAAGCCCTTAGGGGAAGAGTTTTGGGGTTAGAAACGAGATTCAGAGAGAGATTGGGAGCCTAGTAAAGTTCAGGGGTGAGTTAGTAAGTTTTCGGAATCGTGTAGCTTTTGTTTGAATCCTTTCGAAAGGATTCGATCAGGCGAGTGAGCGGGAAATGAGTAATACTCATTTTCCCTTGTGCACGCCTGTGCACCTTTGATGCACGCACGTGCATGACATAGTATATAAGAGGAGCCGAGAGTTTAAGTCATTCTTTTCTCACCCATTTTCATTTTAACCAAGGTTTCTCTCTTCCATTTGCAGCTCCTATCATTAGAGAAGAAATCCAGCCTCCCGTAGCTCCCGATCAAGCTAGAGAGCATAGAGATTAGTTCGAAAGTTAGCTTTCAGAGGCAATGACGCGAGGTAAGTGTTCAATTACTTCTCCTCGCATTTTCCCAGCATGTTTGATGAGTTATTTACATGTGGATGAACTTTGGGAATGAGTATGTGCCATTGCATGTTGAATTAGATGATAAATTTCCATTCTTGGATCTTGCAAATGGAATGTGAATGGTTTAGTGAGAGAAAACGGTTGCTTTAATGGTGAAATCTTGATGAATGGATGCATGTTGGTTTTGATGCTTGAATTGGGTTATTTGAAGTGCTGAGAACATGTATTAGAAGTGAATTTGTGATTGATTGTGATATGGTCACTGAATTGTGCAATTTTCGGATTGTGTTCTTGTTGAAGAACAAGACCTACGATCGTGTGCCTGCATGGCACGGTCGTGTGTCTTTGTTCTCCAGATCACACGCCCATGTGCACGCTGTGCGCACGGCCAGAATATGAGACACACGCCCGTGCATCCTGCGATGCACGCCCGTGTGTGAGCATTTATAGATAAATTGCCCAAAAATTCTAGTAGCTTGCACGGTCAGCAGCACGACCAGCGCACGGTCCCGTGCGTCTGGGCACACGCCCGTGTGTCCATGACATGCACGCCCATGTGTTAGCCATGCACGCCCGTGTGCCTTACCCACACGCCCGTGCACTTGTAGTTTTTCAGAAAAAATAAAAGAAAATGAGAAATAAAGCATGAGCAATCAGATTAATGATATAAATGCTTCAGATAAGCATGAATTCAGATAATAAAGTTGCATATGCATATCATGGCATGACATGTAGCTTCAGAAAGGATCAAGGGATCTGAATTCAACAGTATTCAGTATTTAGAACCCGATGTACGGGTAAGAGTATAGATGGGACACGAGGGGGCATCTGTGGGATTCAGCTTTCTGACACCAGTCAGAATGCTCAGCAGTATTCCAGATTCAGCTTTCTGACACCAGTCAGATCGTTCAGTAGTATTCAGATTCAGCTTTCTAGCCAGTAGCTAGACTGTTCAGCCCACATGGCCAGGATGTCGAATCCCTATGTTCACCAGTCTGATTAACACAGCAGGTACCTTCGGATACATTCAGATAGAGATATTCAGAAGCATGCATCCATGAGATATTTTCAATAGCATGCATCCATGAAATATTTCAGTAGCATGACATGACATACATATCATGACATGAATAATAATGAGAATGAGATTCAGATAACAGTTTTCAGATTCCAACAAGCGCATAGATGTATGAATAGGGTCGAAGCCAGGTATGTTTGTGATTGTTTGTGTTTGCTTGGGTTGAGGGAAGTAAAGAGCGCTTACTGGGTGATCTTTATCACTCATCCCCCTCCTTTTTCCATCTTTTCAGGTGTTCATGCTATTTCCGAGGAGCGGGTGGTTTGAGGCTAAGGGGAGAGGGCCCATACTGTAATCTCAGTTGTACAGTTTTTAGTTGTGGACCTGTGTGGTCATGTTGTAAATGCTTATGTATCCAATTGTACAAGAACAGTATATGCATATGAAAAAGGCCATTGGGCCCATTGTACAGAACACTAAATGTATATTTCAGTGTATGAAATTTCAGATTCGCTTCTACATGTGTAATTCAGAATGTATAGTAGTTTCAGGATTTTATTTATTTTTCGTAGGATTCTCGTCGCGGGTACCCGAGTTTTCAGATTATTAATAAAAAGCTCCCCATATCATTCAACAGCAGGGGTACTCATGGCGGCGGGTCCTACACACATGGCCGTGCTGGCCAAGGGCACATGGGCGTGTGCCCAGACGTATGGGACCATACGGTAGGTCGTGCAAGCTACTGGAAAATTTGGTCATCTCATGCGTAAAGCGGACACACGGTCGTGTCCCTCAGGACATACGGTCGTGTCCTCTGCATTCCAGGCCGTGTGCACGGCCGTGTGCACGACCGTGTCCTTACAGAAACAAGGGCACACGGGCGTGCTCTTGCGGGCACACGGTCGTGCGTCTTGTCCTGCATGGACATGACTTGCCTGAAACTGCAGGAAACCAAGTATTTCCCAACCAAAATCAAATTAAACAAAAACACACTTCAATGGCACTTCCATATACACATATTCATCATCAATTTCATCATCCATCCAATACTATTGAATCCACCATGGAAATCCAATGTTTCTCTCACTACACACATACAAACAAAGCATGCATGTTTCTTTGGGTGGAAAATCAACATACAAGGCCTCATATCATCATCATGGAACAACCAAACATACATAACTTGTCGGAAATGGAAACACACATTTCCAATATCATCACACATCAGAATGCAAGCTGGGAACACTGGAAGAAGTAAGAGAAAACTTACCTCTTGACATGGCTGCTGGAAATCTCAACTTAAGTTATTCTCTTTGCTCTCTTATTGGATTGGGAGCCGCTAGAAGCTGGATTTCACGTCTAGGGCTGGGAGCTACTGAAATAGAGAAGAAAAATACTGAAATGGGTGAGAAATAAAACTAATCTCCCGTCTCTCTCTCTTTAATCCCACCTGC